>CM053585.1:83209275-83220224 GCA_028646515.1 Pseudochirops corinnae
ACCAAAATTGTTAACTTTTATTTCATTTGATCTTCACAATATCTTAATTCACATATTGCTTTATTTTTAAATTATATCACCATATTATCTATAAATATGGTTAATGATCTGTCTTTGTTAGTGTTTGTGCCTTTAATTTATGTCCCTTGTCATTATTATATTTAATATTTCTAGAATTATATCAAATAAAAGAATTGGGAAATAGGAACATATTCTTATTTTATTTCTAATTTATTTGTAGTAGGAAAGTTTCTGATGTTTTTCTACTTCAAATAGTACTAGTTCTTGGTTTTATATGTATATTTTCAGACTTATTAAAGTAATATCCTCCCACACCTTAGTGGTTTTAGGGCCTTAACAAAAATGAGTGTTAACAAAAAAGTCAAAGACATTTCTTAAAATAGTCATGAAGGTTTTTTTAAAATAATTTTTATTATTAAAAACTTGGCTAATGGTTTTCCTAATGTTGAATTATCCTCACATTCCTATATGACTCAAACTTGATCACAGTGAATTCTTTTCTGGATATACTGCTTTAGTCTCCTGCAAGGGTTATATTTATAATTTTTGAGTCAATATCCATTAGTAGGATTAGTCAATAGTTCAATAAGCAGTCTCATACCTTCAGCTTGTGCTTCTCAGCTCTTGTCTTCCCAGAGGCAAGGCTTTTGGGAGGGGAGCTGCCACTATTGACAGCACTGTTGCTTACTACTGCTCATTGGGTTAAAAGGGAAGTTCTACCACCTGTCATTCTACTTCCTTTAAGTTTCACCATAACTGAAAACTTCATCCTCCAGGCCTACTTTGATGTTAGCAATCTGTCTTCCTGAGCAGGGAAGAAATCCAACTCCCAGTGTCTTTAGCAACTTGCCCCCACCTCTAACATCCCATCCCCTCCAAGGGGGCCAGTACAAGCCTTACCATAAGGGCTGTTATATTTGCAATATAAGAAACCACATTTGAAACAAATAGATTCACCAGGAGTTAAAATCAAAGTCAGCAGTAGAGTCTATTATGCTTCAGCTGAACTCAAAAAAAGCAAGGGTGGCAATCATGATTTTAGAAAAGGCAATCATAGAACTAGAATGACAAAAAGAGACAAGGAGGGAAACTGCATTGTGTTTCAAGGCATCATGGATAATGTATGAATATCAACATTTAATATATATAAATCCATTTGGATATTGCTGCATAGATATCTTGAGCGACCATTGTATTGGGACTTATTTTCCATATTTATCAGATCTGCTATGACTTTATTTCCCTCCATCCCTAGGTCAGTCTGTGTAGGAAGGTATTGATGGAGTTTGGAGAGGGCCTCCCAAGACACCTCTGAAAGGGGATACATTAAGAATCCTTTGTACTGATCTCTCTTCTCCCACTTTCTTTTCCTCCTTCTATAGGCTGCTTCATCTTGCTGTGCTATATCAAATAGTTGTAAGCAGTTCTAAATTTCTGGTTTCTTCCCTCTAAAATCTCACTTCCACAACAGACCCTTTTCCTTCTTCTGGAGCCTTGCCTTTTTCATGGACTTGCCTTCCAGAAAGGGACACTCTTAGGAGACTGATGGAAAGTTGTTAATTCAGAAAGTAGTTGAGCAAAATGTTTATACCCTTCATGGTGACAGCATATGGTAAAGCAAAGACTGAGGAAAGAGGCAAAATGGTATCCCCAGGAACAATCAGCCCATTGGCTGATGGGCTGATGAGTTTTTTTTATTTTCTGTAAAAATTACCTCATGCCAGGTTCTTTTACTTTTGCTCTTCTTGTTATTATGGTTTTCTACTTTGGGGGGGGGGGGCAGGGAGTGGTAGAAACTCTTTTTTGTATTGTATTGTATGTTGGGGTTCTCATTCTGTGATCTCTTCAGAGTTGCTATGTGGATTCAGTATTAAAGAAAAACGCGACAAAATAACCTTTGTAAATCACATTCCTTCTTACTATACCTGCTAACCAGAAAATCAATAATATGGATTTCCTGACATTTAAAATGTATAGATACATATTTACCAACCCTAAATTGAGCTGGGGAATAGGACAAAAAGACAGGCAGTGAGTATTGATGCAAGAAGAGGCAATCTAATCGATACAAAACTATATGAAGATTTAGAGATGGAAGCAAAAGACCAGGAGTCAGATGGTCTCCAACCTGTGCAGTACTATGGCTTAAGCAATAGATTCAGTTTCCAGTATTAAACAAGTTACTCGAGGTCCTATAGCCTCTAAAATTCAAGTTCAAGAACTGGGCAAAAACACAAAATTAGTAAGAGCAATAATTTCTATTTCGATAATGTTTTAAGACTTACTAAGTGTTTTCTTTGAAAGAGTGATTATGTAAGGAAAGTCTTTCAAGCAATATGATTTCTTTTTTTATGGATAAACTGAGTATGAGTTTAAGTGACTCACTCACATTTACACATCCAGGCAATAGTCAAGTTGAAATTCAAAACCAAGTTTTCTGACTCCAAATCCAGTGTTCTTTTAAGTAGAAAAGTAACAAAGATCAGAAGATGGGTTGAAACAAATCTGTTACGAAGAAAAGAACTGACCTCTGACTTCCAACTTCCATCAATTATTATAGAGTCTGCTATTTGATTAATCTGTTAGGGAATGATTCCTGGAATCTAAATTCTTGGATATAGAGTATCTAGAAGTTGAACCCAATACAGTAAATAAAGAAATGGGAGGGGGATGGAGGGGAGAGAGAGAGAGGACGGAGGGAGGGGGAGAGACAAACAGACCGACAGAGAGGGAGGGAAGGAGAGAGAGAGAGAGAGACAGAGAGAGAGAGACACAGAGACAGAGAGACAGAGAGAAAGAGAGGCGGGAGAGAGAGACAATGTAAAATACACATACTGGTAAAAGAATTCTTAGCTCAGTAACACATATGACAATCTGCAATACCTACCCAGCACATGGACTATCAGCCAGATTTATTAGCTTAAAATGGATATGAACCATTCTTCATTCAGCCAATAAAATTATTTTCCTAAAACACAAGTCTGATCATGTTAGGCTCCATACCCAATAAACTCCAGTGGCTGCCTATTGCCTCCAGGAACAAGAAAATAGTCTGTTTCACATTTAAAGCCCCTTATAATCTAGTCACCTCCTACTTTTCCAATTTTCTCACACCTTACTCACCTATATATACTCTTTAATTCAGTGACACTGGCCTCTTGTCTGTGCCACAAAGAAGACTTGCAATCTGTGGGCTTCAAGCATTCTCTCTGGCTATTTTCCATTCTGGGAATGCTCTTCCTTCTCCACACCAACTACTGATCTTCCTGGCTTCCATTAAGTCTCAACTAAAATCCCACTTCCTACAGGAATTCTTCCCCAACCCCTTTTAATTCCAGTACCTTCCCTCCCTATTTATAGCTTGTTTTCTATATATTTGCTTGCATGTTGTCTCCTCCATTATACTGTAATCTTCTTGAGGGCAGGGACTATCTTTTGCCTCTTTTTGTATCCCCAGCACTTTGCACAGTGTTTGGTATACATTAATAAATAGTATACATTAATAAATCTTTATTGAATTTAATTGATTTGAAAAAATCTGAAAATGACTAAACATATATTGGAAAGAATTAATGAACAGATAAATATTTGCTGGTGGTGCAATGAGACCTTCTTGATGTTAGGCCATATGGACTTTCCAAATCCTAGTAGAGCAAAAAAGCAAGAAATGAGGTAATAGAGAATAAAATTACTCATTCTTCAGTTCAGCAGAAAAGTAACTTTCTTTTCTTTTAAATTTAATTATTTTTTCCCCAATTACATGTAAAAACCATTTTTACATTCTTTTTTCAAATTTCAAGTTCTAAATTCTCTCCCTTCTGCCCCACTTCAATGAGAAGGCAAACAATTTAACACAGGTTATACATGTATAGTAACGTAAAACACATTTCTATATATGTCATTCTATGAAAGAAAAGAGACCAAAAAATAAACCCCTCTGAAAATAAAGTAAGGAAAAAGTATCTTCAAACTTCATTCAAGTGCCATCAGTTCTTTCTCTGGAAATGGACAGTACCTTTCATCAGAAGTCCTTCAGAATTGTCTTAGATTATTGTATTCCTGAGATGGGAAAGTTATTAAAATAGATTATCATGCGATATTGCTGTTATTATGTACAATGTTCTCTTGCTTCTGTTAATTTCACTCTGCATCAGTTCATGTAAGTGCTTGGGTTTTTTTTTTTTTGCTTTTTTGAGGGCAATTGGGGTTAAGTGACTTGTCCAAGGTCACATGGCTAGTAAGTGTGTCAAGTGTCTGAGGCCGGATTTGAACTCAGGTCCTCCCTACTCCAGGGCCGGTGCTCTATTTACTGCACCACCTAGCCGCCCCCTCATGTAAGTTTTTTTGAAAGCATCCTGTTCATCGTTTCTTATAACATAATAGTATCCCATCACAATTATATATAACAACTTATTCAGTCATTTGCCAGTTAATAGACACCCTCTCAATTTCCAGTTCTTTCCTACCACCAAAAAAACTGCTATAAATATACTGTACATATTTTTGCTTTTTAACTCTTTGGATACAGTCCTAGTTGTGGTACTACTGGATCAAAAGGTCTGCATGGTTTTATAGCTCTTTGGACATTGTTCCAAATTGTTCTCTGGAATGGTTGAATCAGTATACAATTTCACCAGCGGTGCATTAGTGTTTTAATTTTCCCACATCCCCTCCAACATTTATGATTTTCCTTTTATGTCTTCACCAATCTGGTATTGTGTGATAGTAGCTCAGAGTTGTTTTAATTTTCATTTCTCTAATCAATAGTGATTTAGATCATTTTTTCATATCACTATACATAGATTTGATGACTTTGAAAACTTCCTGTTCATATCCTTTGACCTTTTATTAATTGAGGAATGGCTAAAAAGAGTAACTTTCCAACCACCTGTTTTATTTATGGGAGATGGAAATCAGGTTCTTGTAGGGCTCCATTTTTGGCAGTTGAGGAACCCAAGATAAGAAATAATTCAGATTGCTTCTGTATCATAGATAACTAGAAAGACAAAGGAAAATTCAGAGAAATGTAAAGATTAGACTGTTTTCTTCATTGATCATAAAGGAGAAAGATTTAAAGGAAGAAAGGCCCCAGAAGACTGATCTTGATGCCCCATGCACTACTTGAGTTCAAGTAAAATCACACATTCTCCTTCACTTACAAGGCTATCCATAGTTCCAAAGTTAGGAGGTACTGGCCTTTTCATGACAGAAAGTCAACCACTTAACCTGTGACTCCTTAGACAACTAGCAGAAATTCACTGGAATAAGAGAAACCCTTTCATCAGATGCCAATAATCCATGCTCCCAGCCTCAGGGAAAGTTTGTCAGTTCATCACTAGAGTTCTCACCTTATAATCTAAGTAATATGGTGACAAAGTGCAGGTCAGCCCATCTGACTTATATATAATAGTTGGCTCCTTCCAGTAACAACAGAATACTAGTTGTGAGTTCCAAATATAACAATTCATAGCTGTCATTTTCTCTATCAATTTCCACCCTGAATTTCAAACTTTATTTTAAAAGTACATTTAGGTGATGCAGTGGATAAAGCACTGGCCCTGGAGTCAGGGAGGACTTGAGTTCAAATCCAATCTCAGACTCTGTGTGACTCTGGGCAAGTCACTTAACCCCAATTGCCTTGCCAAAATAAATTAAAATAAAAGTATTGTTAATTGTCAATGCCCTTTTATTATAATAGACTCAAACACCAGAATACAAATACAGAATAGAGAAAAGAAAAAAAAATCATAAACTTAGATATTGGAACTTAAATACAAAGTAAGAAAAGAAAAAAATGTCATGTGCATAGCAGAACATAAGAGAGGTTTCAAAATATGTGACGAAAATTTTCATTTCAAAAATCCTTTATGATAAATAGTATACATTATGTTGAAAGCTGTCCATTTTTTTTTTTGTCCCCTTCTAAGTTTCCTTTTGTTATCTGCTGGGCATTTTTTAATTTTTTCTTTTTTTTTACTTTTGTTCTTTTTTCACCCTCCCTCCCTCAGAAGGTTACAATTAAGTGAAAATATATTTCTATATGTATATAGATATATACATACACATATTTAGAGAGAGACATATACTTTGCCTAACAAATTCTACTCATCTTTCTTTTTATGTTTGCACATATCTCTTGTTTCCTATCCCTTCTGACTTCTCTATTTTACTTTTACCTGCTATCTTGCCTTCCTATTATTTAGCTTACCCTCCTCCAAGAATCCTTCCCCTCTCCTCCTATTCTCATATACTTCATAACCCTAAACACTTTTCTATAGCCCCCTTTAACCTATTCCCTCACCCTCCCCTCTAGAGATATCTCCCTTGCCTTCTCCCCCATCCCTATGCCCTTATCATTTTATTTCTTCTGAATTTAGAAGACTTTTGGACTATTATATATCTATATATTATATCTTTATATATCTACTATATTCTATATCTATATCTACTATATATCTATATATATTATATATCTATGTACATACACATATAGATATAGTTATATACACATATAGATATATATAGACCAATAGATATAGATACATATTGTTCTCTCTTAAACCCATTCTTTATGAAAGAAGGTTACCAGAACTACCCAGCCCTCCTCTCCCATCTAATTCCTCTATATCAGTTTTTCCTCTTGAACATCATATGAATAAAATAATCACTCATTTGTTAGCTGTTCCTGACTGGTTTTACTTTTTAAAGTCATATCACATTCAGGTCTACCTGAGTCTTTCTTATGAACTACCCCATTACTAATGACAATCTTTTATATATATAAAAGTAAATGGTGTGTCCTTATTAAATCTCTTGTAATCAGTCTTTGGTATGTACCTTTTGTTTCTCTTGGCTCTTGTATGTCAAATCTTCTACTAAGTTCAGGTGGGTTCTTTTTGAAACAAAGTCATGAAAGTCTGACAGTTGATCAAGCATCCATTTTTTCGTACTTTGTGTTTAAGTTCCAATATTTAAGTTTATGCTATGTTTTTTTTCTCTATTCTGTATTTATATTCTAGTGTCTGAATCTAAAAGATCAGATGTCCTTCAGTGTCTCCACTGCTAGGTCTCATGTAATTCTAATTGTAGCACCATTATATTTAAACTTTTTATCTTGTTGCTTCTAATATTTTATCCTTCAGCTGGGGGTGTCAGAATTTAACTATAATATTCCTATGAGTTTTCATTATAGGAGCTCTTTCAAGTGGTGATTGATGGATTTTTTTTTTCTATTTCTACTTTCCTTCCTTCCTAACGCTTTAGGACAATTTTCTTTAATTGTTGTATCAAGGTGCTTTTTCTGATCATAGCTTTGAGGTAGTCCAATTATTATTATTTTTTCTCTTCTTGATTTGTTCTCCAGATCAGTTGTTTTTCTTATAAAATGTTTCACTTTCTCTTCTATTTTTTCATTCTTCATATTTTAATTATTTCTTGATCCCTTATAACTTCATTGTCTTCCCCTTGCCCAATTCTAATTTTCAAGGTGTCATTTTCTTTCTTAAGATTCTGTATCTGCTTTTCTAACTGGTTGACTTTTTTTTAGTAATCTTGTTTTTCTTGGATTATTCTTGCTTTACGTTAGTTTTCCTCCATCTCTCTCATTTGATTTTTAAAGTCTTTTTAAAGTTCTTTTATGAATTCTTTTTGGGCAGGTGACCATTTGACATTACTCTTAGGGGTAGAAAAGTGTTTCTTTGCTTAAATATCCTTTTCTGTAGATGAACTATCTTCTCTCTTCCCATGATAACTTACTACAGTTGGATTCTTTCTCTTTTGCCTGCGCATTTTTTTGTGGCAATAGCTTAATTTTTGCAATCACTGCTAATCTTGGGGTATGTAGGATGGTGCCTCTTGCCCCAGATCTTCAGTTCTCCCTTCTAGCCTAGAACTAAAATCAAACTTCCAGCCTCCTCTAAGCGCCCACAGTTAGGGGTATTCTGCCCCACAGCTTCTGCACTCACTGGGCATGTGCTGGCCCCTTCTTGCCTTTGCTACTCTCCACAACACGACTGGGTCTGGAGTTCCTTATTAGTAGAGGTTCCCTCAAACTTTGCCAGCTCAGATGTCCAACTCCCTTCACTAATCCAGGGATAAAAGCTCCTGTGACTGGGGCCAAGGCAGTCTCCCAAACCAGCTAAACCTGGGGCTTGCTACTTGTTTAAGTAGCTTGGCACTTGTTGTTAACAGGACCCTAGCTTGGAGGTTTTTACTCTTCACTGGGACCAAATCTCATCCTAGGATTTTTCATCTGATCTTCTAGAATTGTTCTAGGAAGATATCTGCTGTGCCCCTATTCTTATTTATTTTTGCCCATACTTTGTTCAGCCTAAAGTGCTATTTTATCTTTTTTGTGGGGGAAAATCTTGAGAGTTTGGGATTCTCTGACCTACTCTGCCATTCTCCCAGAATCCTCTATCAATACTCTTTTGCTCTGGAATAATTAGGTATTGTTCCTAACACTGAACATATTGATAACATAAATAAATACAGATGCCCTGAAACCTAAAGAAAATAAAAAGCTATTACCTACCCCCCCCCCCAAAAAAAAGTCAAAGCAATAAAGGAACAGATCTACTTAACAACAAGGCAATAATAAATAAAAGGATCTCAGAAATGATTTGGAAAGACAAGCCCCCTCCCAAACTGGAATGGGATATCCTGACTTTTTTTTCTAATTTGCTTCTTTGTCTGTGTATGCCAAGTGCCTAGAATAATACTTGACACATAATAAGAACTTTAAAGAATGATTGTGGAATTGAATTTATATAACATACCCTAATATATTTCAACAGATTTAATGATACTAAGACATTTGAGAAACTGGGAGAGTCTCCTCTAAGCAACCCATTCTTTTCTTGGCAATGCCCAGGGATGAGAAATTAAAAGTTACACAATTGCTCCTACTAAATCAAGAGAGCAAAAATAAAAAATTCTGCTCTTTAGTGCCAACCTCTACCAGATTGAAATCATGATGCCAATTTAATTCTGCAATGCTGACATCCCCCCCACAAATATTGGTTTAGGAGAACATAGCATAACATTTTAGTTTCTTGTCCATAAGGATCACTTTATACATAAGCCACAGGCATCTAAATTCAGGGTGAAGCATGGCCAACATTAAATAGCTCATGCAAGTTCCTGTAGAAGAGAGGAAACCAAGCATATGTATTCAAAATTGAATTGGAAATTTAGGAGAGCAAAAAGCAATTACCTGAGTTGGCATCTGACCAGAATGCTTAGGCTAACTAGAATTCAATGAGGAATTTTGCCCTTGCAGCATGACCTTAGTTTAGTACTGATCTAGGTTTCTCTTTAATCACAGTGTAAGCATGCAAATATGTACTTGAAAATGTCATAGAAGAAGCTCCAGTTTTCTAATCCTCTCCAAATGAATTAGCAATAACCAATGTCAATTGTCAAATAACATCATTGTTCAGTCAAGTCTAGTCAATATAGGCCTTTCAAGGGACAATATTTTCTTCCCAATCTCAGGGAATATTCATAGACGATACGAAAACAGTTCCAATATTATTAAAGAAATTTCAAGAAAACTGAAATTAGAATACTGTTAGACTTAAGACCTGGCAACTTTATCCACATTTTGTATAAATAGAAAGTTTTAAAAACAATTGCAACAACAAAAATAAAAAGGTCACAACATTGCTTTTAAGAGTGATGACAATAATAACTCCCCTGCTAGGTTATAAACTGGGGCAGTTAGGTGTCATAGTGGACAGTGTTGGGCCTGAAACTAAATCTGGCCTCAGACACTAGCTATGTGAACTTTGGGGAGTCATTTAACCCTGGTTGCCTCAGTTTCTTCATCTGTAAAATGAGCTGGAGAAGGAGATGGCAAATTACTCCAGTATCTTGGCCAAGAAAACCCCAAATGACATCACAAAGAGTCATAGATGACTGAAAATGACTGAACAACAAGAAAAAAAGGAGACAAAATGGCCCAAGATGGTAGCTTAGAGGCAACCCAGATGAACTCTCAGCAACAATATCAAAAACAACAACAAATCTTATATCTACTCCATATATTTTCATAAGTCATGCTCTTCAGTTCTCTTAATTTGATGAGTGCCCTTCTCTAGATCTGTGATCCAACTTGGCTATCCCTTTTCTGAAGTGTAGTATCTAGAACTGAAGGCAGTACACATTCAGAGGAAAATGGTCTGATCAAGACAGAATACAGCCAAAAGATCACCTCTTTCATTTCTGGTACTTTCTAAATGTAGAATGGGTTAACACCAGCTTTCTGGTCTTCCACATCATGCTATTTATTTATATGGAATTTATGGTTCACTAAAACCTATCTCTCACCATTTTTTCCCCTGGAACTCTTATCTAACCACATGTCCTCTATTCCATACACATCAATTCTTTGAACCCAGATGCAAATAAAACAAAGCAAAAAATCATATATGTATATGATTTTTTGCTTTGTTTTATTTGTATAATGTGTATATTTATATGTATGTATCTATACATTTTTTTTTCCTTTTGAGTTACATTGTATTTAACAAGGTCATCATCAATCAGTGCTGAAGTCATTGACTTTTTACCTCAGGTTGAAGTCAATCTCTTCTTAGCTGAATTTTTTTTTTATTTACTCATTTACTTTTAATTTACAAGATTCAGTTCCACAATCACTTGAGTTTCAGATTTTCTCCCCTCCCTTCCCCCCCTCCCATGGTGGCGTGCAATCATGTATAGAATCTGCAAATACTTTCACATTGTACAATAGTTTGGTCAGATAGAAGGGCTGTAACCAATGAGTGATCACTGGGAAAAGAAAAAAAAAAAAAAAAAAAGCAAAACCAGACATAAAAGAGAACGATAATGAGTTTTGCTTCAGTCTCCATTTAAACTATAGTCTTTCTATATCTTTCTCTGAGTTTAGGTATCTTCTTCCTTCTTGA
>CM053585.1:83220724-83275955 GCA_028646515.1 Pseudochirops corinnae
CACACAGATGCGCACACACACACACACACAGATGCGCACACACACACACACAGATGCGCACACACACACACACACACAGATGCACACACACACACACAGATGCACACACACACACACACAGATGCACACACACACACACACACACAGATGCACACACACACACACACACACACACACACACACACATATCCCTCATTCTGAAAGGAAACAGCCAATGTTCAAGCTTCAAGCTTCTATCTTGTATCCCATGTTGGGGGGGGATCCATGGGGATGGGGAGGCTAGTTCCCTTGTCAAGCCTTTTCATTCCTTTCCCTCACACCTGTAGTGTACCTGTTCCTGGGGCTGGTGGCCATGGCCCTAGTTCTCCAGACCTTCCGGCGTGTGGCTGATCTCCATGGATTGACTGAACTCATCCTGCTGCCCCAGGAGTGCCGGGCTGAGGATGAGGAGAATGAGAGCACAGATATCCTGGACTCTAGGGTTCAACCTGCTCACCAGCAGCTCAACTCAGGCACCCACTCAGATTATGCCACCATCTCCCGGTAGCCCCCCTTGCCAATGCCCTGCCTTGGGGGCCAGGCATGGGCCTGCAGCAAGACTGAGCCCCCTTTATCCTTGCTATGACTGTCCCCTGTGTCTAAACCCTGAGCCCCACTGCCCTTCAGCATGGGATAATATTACAACCATTTATTTTTTTGCTCTTCAAAAGCATTCTCCATTTCATTCAATGCCAACCGTGCCCAAGTATACTTGGTGGGAAAAAGGGCTGGGAGAAAAAGGCATGGGATAAGAAGGAGTCTCTGACTGGGTTCCAATTCCCATACTCACGAGAGTCTTCCAGGCTTCAGAGGTCCACCTTCCTGGGGTGAAGAGGAGACAAATGCCCATGTTTACAAGACTTGGTAGAAGACAAGGTCCAATTCAGGAAGAGAGGGGTTGGGATTTCTGAGTTCTGATCTTGCCCAGGCAAGTTAGCTGTAAAGTCACTCTCTCTAGTCTCAGTTTCCCTTTCTGTACAATGAAGAAGTTGCACCCTTTCATCCTTGCGTAGGGTACATTTCTAGGTGCATCTTTCATATCCCAGCCAGGCATCTCTTTTCCATTACTTTCTTAGTAGAGTCAGTAACTAGGACTGGGTAATCAGGAATTGTACCAGGGCATCCAAATTTAGGGTCCCTGTCTCCAGGGTTCACTTTCTTCCTCTGGTAGCCAAACTGAAGGTATGTTACTTTGCCATTGCCTCCTACCTGCCTCAGGCACAAATTCCTAATTATAGTTCCTTCAATCAGTCTTTATACTCTGGTTATGATTGTTGCTCCTGCTTCATTCTCAAAGAGGACCGATGACATTAGGAGGATGATGTCTTGACTTGCAAGTGAGTTGGATTTAAGTGAGTCTGAGCTGTGTCAGGATGACTGGTGATGGCCACGGATGAATGCAGTGGGAGACTTTGGCCTTTTTAAATTAAAAGGTCTCAGTCTGTCTGAGGTAATGTCCCTTTAGTAATTAAAGGTTAAGTATGAATTGAAGCAAAAGAGACCTAGTTTTCTTTCATGAGGAGTAAATCTGGAAGGGGAAGAATTAAGAAGCTATTTTCATAAGCCCCCCCCCCCTTTTCTTCACCCATTCCTATCTGTTTTCTCTTTGACCTTTTACAGGCCATAGGAGTGAAATGAGAATGCATCTTGTGCTGGGGTTGGGGGGGGTGATGGAGAAAGGGCAATGATTTTTGCAGAGTTCTAAGTAGGACCAGTGACTCCTCCCTCTATCCCTGCCCAGCCCCCAACCCCTAAGACTTCTGCCCTTTCTCCACAATGTACAGGGTCCCAAGTCTGGTGGAAGAAAAATTCTGTCTTCTGCATTTTGGGGAGCAAACCTGCCTTGTCAGAGACAAAATTCTTAATCCAATTATTCCAATTATAAACATATCTGTTTCTAGAGAAAATTGGAATGGGAAGTGGTCTAGTCCATTGACCTGGCCTTTGAAAATCTCTGCCTAAGCCATTTCCACATACGGTTTATGGGGTAAAGAAGGAAACGAAGTCAATTCTGTGATCAGCATCAGACCCAAAGACAAAATTTGGATTCATCAAATAGAACGGTAATTCTCCCTCCAGTGGTCAAAAGTGGCACTGCTCAGCTCAGTGTCCCGCGCCCCGCGTTTTAGAGATGCTGTTGACTGACGTCGTAACTGAATCAAGCCAGGGCCTATTTCCCTTTCCCAGTCCTCATACTAATCACCCCAGAACTTTGACTTAGTTTCCATTTCGAAAAATTAGGTCTTGGAAAAGGCTATGAAAAGGATTTCAGACAACGATACTGATTAAGCCACTAGGCGGCGCCATAGTGCATGGAGCACTGGGCCAGCCTCAGACACTTTGTAGCTATGTGACCTTGGGCAAATGACTTAACCTTGTTTGCCTCATTTCCTCATCTGTAAAGTGGGGATGCACTAGAGAAGGAAATGTCAATCACTCTAGTATCTCTGCCAAGAAAATCCCAAGTGGGGTTAAGAAGAGTCAGACGTGATCAGACAACAACTGATTAAGTACTGGGACAAGCCACTTAACCATAAATCTTCCTCAGTTTCCCCGTTTATACAACGGGAAAAACAATAGTAACTACCTTCCAAGGTTGTTGTGAGGATAAAGCATTATATAAATGCTAGCAATTATCTTTATTGACAAGATTTTCTATTCAGGGGCACCCAGGATTTAAGACAAAGATGCTGAGAAAATATGGTTTTTAAAATATTTCTACAAGATCAGATTGGAACAAAACCAGGAATTCCAATGATGGCTGAAAAAAGCGCGCGCACGCACATGCACACACACACACACACACACACACAAGTGTTTTTTGTTCAGCCATTTTTTTTTAGCTAGGAAGTATCTGAGGTCAGATTTGAACTCAGGAAGAGGAGTCTTCCCGACTGCAGGCACAGCACTGTATGCACTATTGCACCACCTAACTGCATTTAATACATGCTAAATGCTGTGCTTGTTTAAAAAACAAAAAGCAAAACCAAAAAACCCCAGGAAAACAACCTCTGCTCTCAAAGAGGTTAGGTTCTAGGAACTGAGTGATGACTTTGGAGCAGGTGTGGATTTGCTAGAGCGTCACAGTGGGTGAAAGAAACCAAAGCTAATCGATGGGACACTTTCCTTAGTATTGTTTTGCTCACAGTTCCCTGAAAGCAGAAGACTTTGGTGGGAGAAGAGAAAAGAATAGGGGTAGGCAAACTGATTGATGATCTGGTGTGGTTCTTTGGAATGTGAAGACCCCCAGGGCCACATCCTTGGAAATCTTGGTGGTACTATGACCTGGCAAAAAGTAGAAGAGGCAGGAATGAGAGGGAAGGATTCTAGGCATCGAGAATAGCCTCTGCTAAGGCAGAGATGAGAAATGGATTGTTGTTCATCCTTCGTGCTCCAAGAGAACTATAACTACATTTCAATGTTGGGGTCAAAGTATAGTGTGTCTGACTGTGGCTGATTAGACCAATATGAACTTGGAAGGCTCTACCACAGGTTAGGCACAAATAGTCTTTATGAACATTTGGGGTGGAGATGTCTCTAAATTTGCCCATCCCACATATTTTTCTGATCTGCAATTCTGCTTTGCTTGTAGAATGCAGTGTTCTTTCTTTGATGTGGGCATGCCATGCTTGCTAGGCAGTCCTGTGCCAATGTCTCCCATGTCTCACAATCAATTCCAAAGTTCTTCAGAGAGACCCTGAGAGCTCTCCTGTATCTTTTTCTGACCTTGTGTGAGTTGGCATTCAAACAACATGGTCAGTCCATTGGAGAGTTACACTCTCTGCAGTAGAGTTTGAATGCTTGAGAAAGGATCTCAGTGTCTGGTATCTTATCCTGCCAGGTGATCTTCAGAATCTTCCTAAGTCAAATGGAAGTGATTCATTTTCCTGGCATGGCACTGGTAAATTGTCTAGGTTTCATAGGCATGCAACAATGAGGTCAGCACAATGGCTCTGTAGAACTTCAGCTTGGTAGTCAAATACCTCTTCTCTCCCACACATTCCTCTGGAGCCTCCCAAACACTGAGCTAGCTCTGGCAGTGTGTGTGTCAACCTCACCAACTATATGTACATCTCTAGAAAGTATACTGCTAAGGTAAGTAAAACTTAGCAGCAGCATTCAATATTTCTTCATTTGCTGTAAACGATGGTTCCACTTGTGAATGGATGGTGTGGTGCTGCCTGGTAGAGAACCTATGTTTTCTTGGTGTTAATTATTAAACCAAGATTACCACAGGTAGCAGAGAATCAATCCATACTCTGGTGCATCTCAGCTTTGGAGGCTGCACTGAGTGCATAATCATCTGTGAAAACATCACACACCAACTTTCCCTCCCTTTTAGTCTTAGTTTGTAGCCTTTTCGAGTTAAATAATTTACTATCAGTGCAGTCTTGACCCTGATGCTGTGTTCCTTTTCATTGAAAGCATCTGACAACATTACTGAAAACATCATGCTAAAAAGCAAAGGAGCAAGCCCACAGCCCTGCTTCATTCCGTTGGTGACTGGGAAAGTTCGAGAGCATCATGCCCAATTCAGAGTCTATGCAAGCATGGCATCATGGAACTTATATAATAGTGATGAATTTCTCAGGGCAACCAAATTTTGGCATCATCTTCTTTCTACAAGCCCTCACAAATGACAATATTAAAGACCTTGGTCAGATCAATGAACTTTTGTGTACAGACCTCTGTTCTGCTCCTGCTGTCTCTTCTGGAGTTGTTGGGCAGCAAACACCGTATCAATCTTTCCGAAGCCACACTATTTCACACCATCTTCTAGGTGAAGGATTAGCCTATTAAGGAGGATTCTGTCAAGGATCTTCCCAGCAATGATTAAGAATCTTACCTCTCTCTAAGCTTCACTAACACTTTACTTTTGATGGAATTGAACACTGCTTCTTAGAGATTGGTCTATAAATAAGCCTGGAGAAATAGGTTGAGATTAAGCTGTGAAAGGCTTTAAATGCCAACCCACATTTATATTTACCTCCTAGAAGGCCATAGGGAACCTTGGAGTTTATCGAGTTAGGGGAACACTATGGTCAGATGTGCACGTGAAGACCACCTTGATTGTTGAATGGAGGATAAATTGGGTAAAGGAGAGGTGCTTAAGTGGGAGGCTACTTCTGTGGTCCAGGTGAGAGGTGATAAAAGTTTGAGCTGAAGTAATGGCTATATAAGTAGAGCGAATGAGACCTCTATGAGAGATACTGTGGAGAAAGAAACTTGGTTATGGATTGGATATGTGAGAATGGAAGAGAGTCAAGAAGTGTGGATGGTGAGGTTGTGAAACCTGGGTGGCTGGAAGGAGATGATGTATTCAATATTGGGAAGGAAGGTTAGAAGAGGGATGGGTTTGGGGCAATGATAAGGGGGCAACAGAAGTTTGAGATGGTGGAAAAACTGGCTTGGGAGTCAATATGCTGGCATGTTCCTAGTCCTAGGTCTAAGATTTCCTGGGATTCTGTGACTGCAGGCAACTTTGGTCCACTCATTTGTAAAGCTAGAGGGTGGCCTAAGTGTCCCCTAAGGCTGCTTCTAGCTTTTAACATTTTATGACCAATCAACAAGCCACTATTCAGTACCTACTGTGTGCTGGGCACTGGACTAAGCCCTGGGGGTACAAAGAAAGGCAAGACAGCCCCTGCTCCCAAGGGGGTTCAGAATAATGGGAGGGATGACCCATAACCATGTACTATAGCTGTCTAGGGGTGCTAGGAATCCTGAAATTCAAAAGTTCCTGCCTTGAAAGAATTTGACTCAGCCCTTTTTTAGTCAGAGATGAGGTTTATTAAAAAACTGGGGTGGGCAAGATTTTAAGAATCCACACATTTGTTAGATAAAACTGGTCCTTTTTATAGGGGAAAAAAGGTGTGTGAGAAGATTTGGATGGGCCCAAGGAATGTCCAATAGGCTGGGGTTACCCATAGAGAACAAACAGAAAGGGTGTAGACAAGATTAAGGGTAGGAAATAGCCTGGAGTGATCCAGAGGATACAGACAATGAAGGACTGGACTGAGTTAGAGGTAACAGAGAATTGAAGGTTGGGGCTGGGTCAGATTCATGATGAATGAGCAGTTGAAAGGATTATTCTGAGATGAGCTGATGCCTCAGGTGAAAACCAGGAACTGGACTATGTGGGAAAGTGCTGGGGAAGTTCAAAGTGGGAGAGTCCATGATCCATGCGTTGTCATTCTCCTTCAAATTATTTTGGGGTAAAGGGTGAGGGTCTCTGCTTCTGAAAGTGCTTCCTGCTGGCAAGGGTGAGAGAGCTGTCCCTGCTTCACTGGGTCTCATTTAAGAGGTCAGAATTCCGGAACCTAGCTGATGCCAGGTACAGTGAGCTAGAGATGTTGGGCTCAGTCAGAGGTTGATATATAGCCTGAACAGTCATCTGGAAGTTGATGGCTTGGACCCTGGAGGAGACAAACTCAGCAAGGAGGTTAAGCAAACAAGGACTAAACAGGCATGAGAGGAATATAATCAGTAGGGGAATAAGGACAGGTGAGTATAGAAAAGAGCCAGGATTTCCATGAAGAAGATGATTTAGGGGCACTGAGGTTATTACAGATTTCTTGCATCCAACCAGCCTTTTCCAAAATACGTTCAATATGGATCTCTACCTGCCCGGAGTTGTTGAAGTATATGCAACAAGAGGTATTTACTAGAGTAAATTATGGGCTAGGCACGGTACTAAGATAAACAGGTAGTCTAGGGCTATTCTATTATCTACCTCCACCTTTTGCTAGAGAATCCAAAGATTGCTGATTTCCTGGAGACTATAAGCTGTCTCTTTGTCAACTGGTGAATGGTTTCTGTAAGGTTAGGGAGAATGAGTTCATGTCATAGGTGACCATACCAGGGCATGAGATACTCTGCTCCCTTCTTAAGGACCCAGAGGACATTTCCCCAAAATCCACACTTTGTCCTTTTCAAGTTAGAGACCCTTGGCTGTATGATATTGTTGTAAACATTCTCAGTCTAGGAATAAATAACATTTGTAGGAAAGCCAGGAAGGTTTTCATTACATTTATTCCTTCTGAATAAATGTATAGCTCCCTTAATGGAATACCCTGACTCAGACAAATGTGAGCCCTTTTATACTGCTTCCAGAATTTCCCACCTTGTTCTCCATTGGCTAGTGCAACCTCCTGAACTGCCCACATCATGCTCCCCTCCCATAGCTTGGGAAGCATGCATACAAGCCCCTAGCCCCCTACCTGATCCAAAGCCTGGCCCTGCTAGATCACAGCTCTGGTTAGAACCAGTCCCCTTTGACCCACATCCTACTATTAAAGAGAGGAGCATTTTTAATTATGTGGAAACAAAATTTCTCCGATGGTTTGCCACAATTCCCCCTTTTCTTCTTTTGGTCACATGACTCTCTCATGTGAATTCTTCCCCTTATCCATCTCCCATTTAAGTAAGATTGGCATATTGACAGATTACAAGGGGCCAATCCCCTTTACGAGTACAGATACAGAGACTCAAAAAAAATAATAAACAATCAATTTAAGATTCAGAAATCTCTTCTCACACAGCTGTCTGGGGGAGGAGGATATCTTCTGATGGACGTTCTCCGGTCCTTGTTGCTCCATCTCAACCATCTTCTTGTAGAAATGTTTATGTCCATTCTTCTACAAAAGTGACCTTGGAACAATTTTAAATTACCATTCCTAAACCTTATACCCTTATCATTCTTACAAAAAAAAAATTGAAACCTCGTTCAATTGTCATGTTCAAGAAACTCACATTAGAAGCCAATTTCTTATACTTTACATTAATCTGTTTTTAATTCCTCTACCAGAAGAACTGAGGTTTTACTAAGGAATTAATAACAGGTTCTAGTACATACATAAATACATGAAATAATCAATTTTAACACAGTACATATCAAGTCATAAAATAATTCCAACTTCTGGTCATATTATCCTTCTCTCGAAGCACTTACAAAATGGACCACCAACCATTCTTCTTTTCACATTAACTAATGGTAACAAAACTGAGACAAGTATGATATTAATTAAGTAACAATAGTATTCTCATAAGCCCTTGATCTAATTGTCTCTACACTATTACAAAGAATTAAAGGACCCTAACTTATACAGGAATATATACTAGCAACAGACATCAAGGCCAACAGCTAGTTGTTGTTTGGGCTAAAATCTCCAAGCCTAATAGCTTAATTTTATAGTCAGCTATGTCGACCTGAAAGTTTGGTTAAAGGAGGCAAACAGGCTAAGTGATATAATATCATTTATTCCCTTAAAACTAGCAGATATGTGTTGCATGGAGCCCCAAAACATAAGTTCTGACTGATTGACACAAGGCCAGTATACCTGAGCCTGCCTCACACAGCACACGCCTCTAGGAAAGATAAGAGAAATTCCACTATTCAACCCTATCTGGTTTTTGAAGTTGCTGACAGAGGAAAGGGTATTTTAGAGCAAAGCAGTCTGATTGATTAGCTCAGACTTTGGCTCTTATTGGGGTTCAAATCTCGTCATCTAAGATGTTCCAAAATCAATGAATAGATTTGTTATGCTTATATTATATTATGCTTATAAAACTTTTGATTATAGAAACTTGCCATTAAGAGAGTAGGGATGTAAGGAAAGCAAGGGAATAACGTCTCCCCAAATCCATGCCACTTCTAGACAGAAGGTATGTCAAACTGCATTATTGAGCCAGGCCCAAATACTGCCAGGTGTCAGTAAGGACATTAAATCAAGAGACTCTCACCTCAGCCCATGTGGAAAAGTTGTTCCCACAACGTCCCCATGAGATCACCCTTTGCAGCTCATAGATGCATTCTTGCTGGGTTGCTGGTCTCATGAATCACATAGTCTTTCTCGATATACACACCCAGAATTAGACTCAGAAAAACAGTTAACAGTCCCATCAAATCTTTAATAGCAAGCTACAATAATCAGCTTCAGATATGACTATAACCACACATTTTAAGGGACATGTTTAAGGGACATCTTTAAAGTGAACCTTAAATAGCCTGCATGCATTTCTACACTCATTCTTGTTCATAAAAATCAAATTTTCCTTTGAGGTCATAAGTTACTGCTCTAATAGATTTGCATCTGTTTCCCAAGCTTCTCTACCCACTTTTAACCATACTCCATGAGATGTATGTAAATTCAAAAATTAACCTTAACCTATGTTTAGGTCATGGAATGAATTCATATCAAAACAGAAACATTTAACCTTTCCATCCAATGCAAAAGTATTTCACAAGTTACCTCCCTCGAAGAAACTTTGACATTTTTTCCCCAGACTGAAGATGCCTCTGATTTAGTTTCAGTAATTAATTCAGTTAATTATAAATACCCAATTGCTCTTACATTGCTTTGAAATACACAAGGACCTCATTCCCACAGATAGACCTTTATTACAATAATTTTAAATCCCAACCTTAGTCCATGAGATAATGATTCAACAATGCATTTGTGCCCTTATTTCTCTTCCTTTATCTAATTATTACCCAACTATTTGATTAAAAATGGTAAGATTTCATATACTTAAATTATGCTTAACTTTTCACTGATTACAGAAACCTGACATAAAAAGGAAAAGCAGGGATCTGGTTGGATGAAATATCCACAGGCAGTATCACATCTACCTTACAGCCAGACTCAGGAATAGTCAGGTGGAGAACATTCCTTTTCAAAGGAACATAATGGGGAAACTGAGCCAGAAAGATCCAATTCCAGGCTGAGGTCAGGGTTGCCTTTCAATTTTTCCCCAGATGGTGGTTTACTGAGCTTAAAACATAATTTGCTATAGTCCCAGAAGTTTTTTTACATCAGATGGCAAATTTCATTAATCAAAAACTTTACCAGGATTCCCATCCTAAATTCCAAATTTGTACTAAAAATTAATTGCTAGAAATCAATTTTATTGACTTTAAAAGCCAGTTTGAAGACTATCTATCTATCCATCCATCCATCCATCCATCTATCTATCTATCTATCTATCTATCTATCTATCTATCTATCTCTCCATCCATCCATCTGTATCAGCAATGCAGTATTCACAATGCTACAGTAACTATAAATATGCTGATATAGTTATTTATCACAAAATGGAACAGGCTCTTTACATAAGAAATATAGATAGTGCATTCATTTAAATACCAGAAAACTGAGTCCCAAAACCAGAAAGTCAAAGCCAACCCAGTAGTGATGAAGTTGGCACATGTGGTCAAAGTAGTAAACACCCACATCCTCAAGCCTTCAAACAGGACAGGCTACCTCAGGCAAAGATCCTCCTCTCCTCACGCATGCAACTGCTCAGCGTCCAGGCAGCTTGGTCCCAGCAGCTCCGGCCCCTGGCAGTTCCTGCCCCAGGCAGTCCTCAGCAGGAGTCCTTAGCAGAGATTCTGCCCTGCTCAAAGCAAAAGGAGTTTGCAACTGCAGCCACTGCCTCTGACGCCGCTTCCAGTCAGCACCACACGGAGACTAGCTTGGTTCTGGCGTTCTCTTGCTCCACCCCTTCCTGCTACGTCAGCAAGCTCAAGGGGCATGGAAGATCTTCAAATCCCAGTATCATTACACTGCCCTACCAGAAAGTCAGAGGGGAAGGGGGGAGGACATAGGAGAGAATAGATTGGGCAAGGGGTTATACAATGGGATGGCTGTTTTGGGGCAGTGGGTAGGGGAAAAATGGGGAGAAAATTTGTAACTCAAAATTTCATGGAAATGAATGATGCAAACTAAAATAAATAAAAGTTTTAATTCAAAAGAAAAAAGAAACTTTATAGCTTCTCATTTAACCTTTCATAATCAGACTATTAGACACTTTTCCAGACATTTCAAACAATTCACCTTCATAGACTTCACATCCAGCTAAACTGGATTTCTGGCTGTTCACCAAATTCATCTTTCCATCATGAATCTTTCATGTCTGTACAGAGGTTGTCTCCCAAGCTTGGAATGCACTTCCTCTTCACCTTGTATCTTCCTTCAAGAGTCATTTCATGAGCTACCCCCTAAGGCAAAACTTTTCCTTTTCTCCCCAATCATTATAACTCTCCCTTCTTAAATGTTTGTATTTACTTATTTGAATATATTTTTCTAGTAAAAAAAAAATAAATATGAACTCCTTGGAGTCTGGGACTATTTTTTTAAATTTGTATTTGTATCCTGAGCTCCTGGTGCATTGTAGAAACTGAATAAATCTTTGCTGAATGGAACTGATAAGTTACTGTAGTTGGTTTTTTGGGGGGGAGGACAGTTGGGGTTAAGTGACTTGCCCAAGGTCACACAGCTAGTAAGTGTTAAGCATCTGAGGCTGGATTTGAATTCAGGTTCTCCTGATTCCAGGGCTGGTACTCTATTCACTGCACCACCTAGCCACCCCAGTTACTGTAGTTGTTAAAAAATGATTAGCTTCTCTTGCTTCATTACCCAATATTTAGCAGCATGCCCAAATGGAGGAAGAAGTCATATCCTCAGAAATAAGAAGCTTAACAATTGGCAGGAAGAAAATGAGGGAAAGTATAATATACAAATGTGGTCATGCCCTCTTCCATACCAGCTTGTTAGGAGTATCAAAGTGAGTTATAGATACTACTACTAATTATAATAACAATAACAATCCTGACAGCTAGAATTTGTCTAGTGCTTACAGTTTGCAAAATGCTTTATACATTTTATCTCATTTAAACCTCACAACAATGCTGCAAGTACATGCCTCTGTTATCTCCATTTTATAGATGAGGAAGCTAAAGTTGAGAGATCAAGTGATTTGCCAAATGCCGCACAGCTAGTAAGTGTCTGAGGTAGGATGTTAGCTTATTTCTTCCTTACTCCAAGTCCAGCACTCTCTGCACTCTTCCAACCAACCTGCCTCAATTACAACCAGCCTGTGTAGATACCAGGCAGCATGGAACAGCCCAGCTGGCCTTCTTGGCAGCAACTTCAGTCTTCACCACATTCTGGTCTCAAGGAAATCCTCTCTCAGTTCTCAGTCAGCTTCCAGATGCTCACTGAGAGAAACTCTCTCTCTCCTCCACCAGGAGCCTAATTCTGACTGTCTCTCTCTGGGGCTCTTCTTATACACACACAAAGCATTGGCTTCCTGTTTCAGCCAAACCTTTCCTGTTATGTCATCAACAGAAGACAGAGTTCACACCTTCTGCCTCTTAGCCACAAAGGTTTGATTAGTTACTAAGGGCTAAGTACTTGCTTACTTGACATAACAAAAAGGGGTCTTCAAATTTAAATTAATTACCATTATAATAACTACACATGTACAACCTATATTGAATTGCTTGTCTTCCCAGTGGGGATGGGTAAGGAGGGAAGAAGGGAAAGAATCTGGAAATCAAAGTTTTAAAAACAAATGTTAAAAATTGCTTTTTACATGCAAATGGGAAATAAGATATGCAAGCAATGGGGTATAGAAATCCATCTTGCCCTACAAGAAAGTAAGGGGGATGAACTGGGGGAGGACATAAGAGAGAACAGATTGGGGGAAGGGGTACTCAGTATGCTTCCTATCTTGGGGTGGGGGTAGGGGTGAGATTGGGGAGAAAATTTGCAACTCAAAATTTTTTGGAAGTTAATGTGGAACTAAAAATAAATAAATAAATAAATTTTAAAACTCTGACCATAAAAAAAAATGTTTGAAGCCAAAACCAAAGTTTCAGGTACTCATTTTGGTACCAAGGCTATTTCTTAATCCCCCTCCTTGTAAATGGCACTAGACTGGCATCAGAGTCATTACAACATCACAACCAAATACTTTCAATGTCAACTGAGTTGATACACCACAGATCAGGCAAATGAAAGAAAATCTGTCAAGATAGGAGTCTTACTTTGGCTTTGTGGCTCCACAGTACAAATTAATGTTACAATAACATATGAAATCATTAGAGAACAGATAATGATTTGTGTGATATACTCTACTAATGAAGCTTTTAGAAAAAGTAGCAGAAACACATCTGAGTTTTCTTCTACTTATGCTGCAATTTATCTCTGCCATAGATCTGGGAATTGAAGCTTGAATTATTTCCAGATTCTGTGTTAGAATGGATACAAAATTTTATTTCTCTTAGGATAGTTTAAAAATGGTGTGGAAATGCATAATATCTTAGTATGGCAGTCTTTATATTAAATTATCCAGGTTCTAAATTTGTCTTTTCAGTATGAAGTTAGGAAAGGCTGAAGGAAAATTAAAGAAATGATTTGTCACTTCAGCCAAAAAACTAATTAAGTAAAAATAAATAAATAAATGATAGTAAATGAAATAAAGACCAAACCAGAAGAATAGCAAGTCTCAGGGAAAAAATGGTCCAGAAGACTATCTGTAAAAAAAGTCTGACTTCATCTGTCACCTTGCCCTAACATGCCCTATTCATGTTTGTGTCAAATAAACTTTGTTTTTTGGTGTTTCTATAAATACTTCATGTCATTATTTCCCAATCACTCCTACATCCCAGACCGTTTCTCTCCACCAAATCTAGGTTTTGTAAACATCACTTCATTAATCCTGCATCCCTTTTATCCTCAACACAATATTTTGTATGCCATCTTTTCAAGGTCAAACTATGGTTTAAAAAATCCGTCCATTAAATTTAATGATCATTTCATAAGGCTTATAAGGCTCATTTATTAAGAATGTTGTGCTAGGGACTGGAGGGGGTATTAACACATTACCTAAGACATAGACCCTTATGTCTAGAAACTTATGACCTACTAGGGGAAAATATAAGGACATAGCTATTGATATAGCATAGACTTTGATGGGGTTGGGGGAGAAAGGTCCACTCCCTCTCCATCATCTTCTCTATCTTGCCCTGAAACAATTTTCTCTCTTTCTTCTTGTTTCCCTATTTTCTACTCTTCCTTGTTTCCTCTGTCTCTCATTATTTTATTACACTCCTCGTTTTTCCTCATTGCTCCCCTCTTTTTTTTTTTCCTATTCTCTCTCCTGTTCTCCTTTCTACCCACTAAAATATAATCAGGCAAAGTACATTTGTCCAATAATCATAAAAATGTTCTGGGATTCATAGTTCCTCAGTTATTTTCTCCAAAGTTCTCCATTCTCTCATGTTCAAATGAACGGCTAAAGCATAGAATCCTGAGACAAGTTTTACTTTAAGAAATTATATTGTTTCTGAAGGGGGCAAAAGTAAAACAACAACGACAACAAAAAAAAAACAACAAATAGACTTACAGCAAGAAAGCAACTACCGTCATCCAGTATAAAATCTTCTGTTTAATGGTTAACAACCTTCAAAACATGCACCTCTTTACATTTTCTATCTTAAATCCTCTTTCATGCTCTGTGATCCAGTGGCTTCCTGTCTGTTCCCTGAACTTCCCACTTTGGGAATTTTCACTCACTATCCACCATGCATGGAATATTCTTTCATCATCTCTACTTCCCGGCTTCCTTGAATCCCTTCCACCTTCTATAGGAAGTTTTTCCCTGATCCCTTTTCATTTTAATGTTTTCCCCATATCATTTCCAAAGAATCCTTTATATAGTATGTTTGTGCATAGTTCTTTTATGTTGTCTCCTCCACTACATTGTGAACTCCTCAAGAGGAGGGATTTCTTTATATCTCCATCACTTAGCACAACACTCGGCACATAGCAAATGCTCAATAAATTTGAGCTATTAATCAAAGGGATGTCCACAAACTAAATTACAGAACCTGAATAAAATGTGACCAATTTCCTCATTAGATTTCCATGCCCTGGATCCTCTGTGCCCATGATCATGGAGTTTTCAGGTCTACTTTAGATTTATCAGTGTTATCTACCATCGGTGGCCTCTCCAGAAAACCCATTCTGAATCCTGTAGATCAGTCTATAGTTTCTAATAGCCCTAGGGATCAGCCCTAGGCTGAGATTTCTTCTGGGTCCTAGGGTCAGCTGAACTGCCAGAGGACTAAAAAAGCATGACAGGATGCTAAGATTTTGTCTGTTTGTGGCTTGGTTGACCCTTGAGTTCCTGGAAACAGAAGTTGTGAAGGTTCTGAGATGTGCTGATCCCTGAGAACTTCTGTGTGGAGCAGAAACTGCCTAGAGGACTGGACAAGGACCTGGGAGCTGTCTGCCTCTGAATCCGGGTGATTGTTTGGTGCATTCAGACAGGAGCTGGGACCATGGAAGGGGATCCAGGAAGTCTGAGAGACTACCCTGAGGCAAGATGAAGAAAAGGCTTCTCCTTGGATATTGAATGCTGTGATCAAATTGAAGTTTACTAGAGACCAAGGAGTGGAGAGTTTATGTAATTTTCCAATGATTGTATTTAGTGACTGATTAAGTCAACCTATGATTGCCCCATGAGTGGAAGACTGACTATTGTATTTCAAGATGACTGAATGACTGAGTAAGGAGGCAAACCTCCTTAGGGATACCAGATGATTGTTCTTTTGTTCTTTGTTCTAAATACTGTGACCACTTTAGTGAAAACAACCTGATAAGCTGTCGTGAACATTATATTGTGATTTTCTGTGATAAGATGTAATGTTGTGAATACTGTTTGTTGATTTGTTGTGAATGTTTTCCTTGATTTGTTATGGAATAAATGGAGTTTTCACTAAAATGTGTAATCAGAACCTTAAAAGCTGTTCACAGTAGTATTCTTTTGGGAAGTTGCTCGTGCATGGCATTACAGTTACACAAAATATTTCCATAGTAGTCATATTGTGAAAGACTAACTCACTCTAGGACCACCACTCAAACTGTGACCCAGATCCAAACAGAACAAAGCAGGAGAATCCTGCCTCAGTGCCAGCAGAGAGATTCCTGCAAAAGCCATCTGGGCAATCACTTGGTCCCCCTACGGTCTGTAGGCCTGTAGCAGCATCAGCAGCAGCAGTCACCTCTACCACCCGGGTGCAAGGGCCAGACTTCACTCTTCTCTCACCCAGTATCAACAGGGTTCACCATTGACCTTTTACTTTCTCTTTGACATTTATAAGTTGAGAAGTCAGGAAACCACCACAGCTGCCAGTGATTCACTCTCCTGAAGTCTGCTGCTGACCAATCTGTGCCACTGGTCTGGTTCTTCATGGCTCATACAGGACTGCTCTCAGTTTCCAGCCCAGTGCAATAGACCCTTCTTGTCCACCTGCCAGACTGCCTTTGGTGGGAGATTTGTTTCTTTCTGTCACTTTGTTGGTTCTGTAGCTCTAGAATTTGTTTAGAGTCATATTTTATGGTTATTGAAGCCCCTATGGAGGGTCACCAAACTTATTTGAGATTGACATCACTCCCAGTTCTTTACCAAAAGAAAAAGTAGAGAATTTAGTAAGGATATTGTATTTAATTGCTTCTGGTTTCTATCAAACTAGACCTATAATCATATATGATACTATGGACTAGAGAAAATTGCTAGTCAGTTGAAACAGGCTGCTATAAAATAGTTGGGGTGTGTTTCTTCCCCTCCTTGCATGCAGTAGCCTCCCTAGAAGTACCACTAAGCAAATGTTCCAGGGTTTTTACTACTATCTTGCCTTTCACACCAAGGGTAGTCCTGCCATTTGCCTTGTTCATTATTGGTAGTATTTGTGCTAGATCCCAAAATTCCTAGTGACAGGAATTGCCTTCTACTAAGATTTATGCTTCTCCCCATAGGAACTAACTCGACATTTGCTAATATGAGGTTCTTTATTTCTCCTTTATGGTATGGTATTTTGAATTAGATGTTTGGCCAAATACTATTTGACAGGTGATTCTTTTTTCAAAAAGCTCCCCTCCCCCATCAAAGGATCTCTCTTTTCCTGTCTTGGCAATCCTTCCTGAAAACACATGTGAAGTTCACAGACTCTGGCATTTTTTAAAGCTGTGTTGTTTTCATTTTCCATAGGACTTTAAGTGAGAAAATGTTTAATTCACAAGCCCCCATTTCTTTAGTCACAGAAAATTTCTAATTTTGTATCCAGATTAAAATACTGCGATCACATCACTTAACTGAGATGCCAAACTAATCACAGTACTAGAAAGGGTCTTATTTTAAGCCTATGTTTCCTCATTACTCAATTTCACGGTTAGATTTTTGAGTTATTTTTTCCCCACTGCTTACAAAAAGATTGTATTTTGAGTATAATTATTTCTAAAGCACAATAGCTTACCCTATTTGCTTTGTTTAAGGCACAATATTTCAAATAGTACAGCCTACTAAAGTATTTAGTACAAATTAAATGTAGATATTTTAAAAGGCATACACACATGTTTTAATAACATGAAGTCTTAACTAATCTTCTTTCCTTCTAAGGATTTACTTAGTTTAATTTGACTAGTCAATATTGATACCCTGGAGAGGAAGAAGGATTTGAAGACTGGTCTCTCCTCAGATAGCTCTTTTGTCTATCTTGCCTCTTAACTCTCAATCAATATTCTTTCCAGGTTCTCCTTCACCCTATTTTCATATAAGAATTATATTTGTTGCCTCAGGTCATTGGTGAACACCTAGGAGTTCTTTGGAATTAATGAAAATTCCCTTTGAGGATATATGTAGAACACCCTACCTAACTCCTCTGGTTCGGCCTCTCACTCTCTTCAGCTCTTTGTACCACCTCCCACCCATCAACTTATTTACTCACAATTCTGATTTCTGCAAAATGCAACTAGCCACAGTATCATGCTTGCTGTTAGCATTTCCTGGTTTGAAACAAAGGCAAGCACCTGCTGGGCTGACATTTTTAACTAGAAAAAAGAAGAGGTTCATTCATTATAGCTTTTCTCCATATACCATTAAGACCACCAGCTTAACAGAGGAAAGTTTGTTATATCAATTACTTATCTGATGTTTATGGCATGACATAACTGGTTTGACTGACTTTTAAAAAATAAATTGTTGAGCATATGTTAATAGGAAATCAAAAGGAAGGGAGCAAAGTATAGCAGATAGCATGGTAATCCTAGATTTAGGAAGACAGAGATTACAATCATACATCAGATAATTATTAGACTCTGAATTAGCCACTAAAATTCACTGAATGCTTCCTCATCTTTAAAATGGGAAATAATGATGTCTGTAATATTTAGTTCATAGAGTTAAAAAAAAAAAATAGCACTAGGGCAGCTATGTGGTACAATGGATAGAGTACCAGCCCTGGAATCAGGAGGACCTGAGTTCAAATCCAACCTCAGACATTTTCTAGCTGTGTGACCCTGGGCAAGTCACTCAAATCCATTACCTCCAAAAAATAAAATAAAATATCACATACAAAGCTTTGTAAGCTTTAAAGTGACATGGGAATGGAAATGATTCATTATGGCCAGAATATCAAATCAATTTAGAAAAATAATCAGATAAATTGCTTATATGGTATGATCTCATCCAGATGACTACCTGAATTTGGTATTGAGTTTAATTTGGCATCACATAAACACAGCCTTGTTTAATACTATGTCCTAAGTTCTGTTGTGAATTGCCTTCTCTTTGATCTCACAAGATTTCTACATGGTTCAAGTAGGAATATCTTATTTTTTTTCTTTTTGACAAATGAGTATATTGGGTTGGGGGACATAAGTTCATTTCCAAACATGCTAAAATTCATTATGGAAAGTTAAGATAACCACAGTATTTCCCATAGTTTCACCTTGATCATTCTCTCCACATAGGGGGGAGAGACAATTTTTTTTTAACAATCTGATTGCTGGCTTAGGGAAATTCAGCTCAGTATTCTTCAAGAAGAGGATTAAAAAAGGAAAAAGATATAGCTCTTATTGGAACAGAGCTCTCTATAATGAGAGTAAATTATTATATTTATATTATTTTCATTCTTTTTAATCAAACACTCAAGGAGAAAGAGTGAGTCTCCTGAGGGTGCCCTACAACCCTAATTCTTTCTCTCTCTCTTTTTCTTTCTCTCTCTCTCTCTCTTTCTCTCTCTCTCTCTCTCTCTCTCTCTCTCTCTCTCTCTCTCTCACACACACACACACACACACACACACACACACACACATTCAGCACATTCAACCTCAGGCTGTGTAAAGAATTACATGTCTCCCTACAGGCTTCCCAAACCTCCTCTACTCAAGTCAGATATGGACATATTCAGTGAACTCCAGTGATCCTTTATTACATCTAAGATCAAATAAGAAATTCTCTTTTGGGGGCTTTTAAAACCCCATGTTACCTGTTCCTTTCCTACTTTTCCAGACTTCTTAACCCTCACAGCCCTCTCCCCCACATATTTGCAATGTATTGTCTTCCTTGTTATTTCTCATATAAGAGTCCATCTCCCAACTCTGTGCATTTTCCCTGACTGTCCCCCATGCCTGGCACTCTTTCCCTTCTCAAATTTGTCTCCTGGTTTCCCTAGAAGCCATGGAAGAAAGACTTGAAGGAAGCTTCAATTCTCAGCTAAAGTTCTACCTTCTACAAAAAGTCTTTCCCAGTGCTTCTTAATCTTAATGACTTCTTTCTGAAATTATGTCCTATTTATCCTATTTTATATTCCTTATACATAGTTATTTAGAGTTTGACTCCTTCATTAGACCATGGGCTCCCTGAGAGCAGGGAATATTTGGTTGTTATTACTTTTTTTGTTTATTTTTTCATCCTTTGTATCTCCAGTGCTTAGCATAGTGCCTAGCACATAGGAAGTGTTTAATAAATGTTTGTTGACTTTGAAGAGGTTACCCATAAAGAGGGTTAGGGTTGCTCTGGAAACCCCAAAAAACAACACTCCGGGTCCTGCTGAAAGAATTCTGCTCAAGTCTTCTCAGCCAAAGAAAAACAAAGTTTATTGAAAGTTCATTAAAGATTCACCATATGGGGTAGAGCCTAGGTATCTGTGATGCTTGCATTGGGCAAGCAGGACAAAGTAAGTCTGACACAGAGTAAGTCTGTGCTAAGCTCTTCTGTGGTGTTCTCACACTACATGGAGGGAAGATGGGGTCTTATATACAAGAGAATCTGGGGGTGGTCTAGGGGAAAAGTTTGGGGAGGGTCTTCAGGAATAGTCAATGAGGTCAGACTCCAGTAATGAGTTTGGGGAGGGTCTTCAGGAGGAGTTAATGAGGTCAATGCAAGGGTGAATTGATATTTTGATAGGCTCAAGGGTGGTAAGTAGATGAATGATGGAGGGCTAGGCTAGTAACAGAGGTTTGGGCCTAGCCACAATGAAATACTTATGGCCTCTGCAAATGCCTCATCAAGTGGGAAGATTTAATCAGACTTCAAGTGGTTTTCCAGAGTCTGTACCTCAAAGATTCAAGGACAGTTCAAGAGGACTCCCAGAGCCTGCACTTCATCAACTTGACTTTGTGCTCAGATCCATCCATGCTTTAGCACCAGTTCTAACTCTATCTCAGAAGCCCTAGCATCAGAAGACATTGCTTGAATGTGGTCATCCTTTCTTCTAGTTTCCAAACCTCTTACTTAGACCTTGGCTTCTAATTCCTTCTTTCTCTCTAACTTTCAGTTGTAGTTCAGTCACTTTTCAGTCATGTCTGACTCTTCATGACCCCATTTGCAGTTTTCTTTGCAAAGATATTAGAATGGTTTGCCATGTCCTTCTCCAGCTCATTTTACAGATGAGAAAATTAAGGCAACAAGGTTAAGAGATTTGCCCAGGGTCAAACAGCTAGCAAGTGCCTGAGGTCAGATGTGAACTCAGAAAGATGAGTCTTCCTGACTCCAGACTTGGTACTCTATCCACAGGGCCACCTAGTTGCCCTTATATCTAAATTACCTCTGATATCTATTGTATAATTTATCTGTTCCTTTTTTTTGCACAGATTATTGCCTCTCCCTTAAACTGTTATTATATCCTCCTTAACAAGCCCTTTTGTTCTAGTCTCTGTCCTCTCCAATCTATCCATCCTCTAGACAACTGCCAAATTAATCTTTCTGAGATACAGATCTGATGATGAGCTTCTTAAGAACAAGAACCCTCTTTCGCCTATCTTTGTCTTCTTAGTACTTAATAGAGTGCCTGGTGCATAGGCTGACTAACCAGGTTACTTCACTGCTCAAAAATCTTCAATAGCCGCCATTGATTCTAGGATAAAATACACTCTTCAACTGGATATTTAAAGCCCTCCAGAGTATGGCCCCAACCTTCCCTTCTAGTTCTATTTTATATTACTTCTTTCCATCTACTCTGCCTTCCGGCCAATCTGGACTACTAGTTTTCCCTAAATCAATCATTCTGGAACATCTCTTGTGCCTTTGCAGAGCCCTGTCCCAGAAATGTATTCTACCTCATTTCTACCTCTCAGAATCCTTATCTTTTTGGAATTCCTAGCTCCCTTTAATTCTCAACTCAACCAAAGTGCTTCAAGAGCTCTTTCCTGATTCCTTCAGTTGTTAAGTGTTCCTCCCCCTATTATGTTGTATTTGTTTGTTTAAAGCCTTTATTTACTTTTCAAAATATTCTAATCCCTAAACTCCTTTAGGGATGGGCAATTCCAATGGTACCAGCACCTAGCACAGAGTAATTACTTAAAAACTATTTGTTAACTGAGTGATTCGAATCTCATTTTAGATACCACTTCCTTAGGGGAAGCCTTCTGTGATTCCTAATTTATTAATGCTCTTTTTCTTCCTCAAATTTCATATATTTAGGTATCTATGTTGATATGGTATCCTTTAATACACTAATACTGTCTTGTATATTTTTAAAATTGCTTTTGAATTAAATAGGCAATAAAAATAAATTAGTTAATAAAAAAGAAAGAAATTTTCCATTAATTTCTATTGATTTTTCATTGATTTTTATGCTTCCTCATGTTTTTGTTGTTGTTGTTGATTTTGCCTTTTAGAGTGGAGAAGGTAGGGCAATTGGGGTTAATTGACTTGCCTAAGGTCACATGGTTAGTTTTTGTATTAAGTGTCTGAGGCTGGCTTTGCACTCTGGTCCTCCTGACTCCAGGGTCAGTTCTCTATTCACTGCACTACCTAGCTGCCCTGCTTCTTCATGTTTTTAATACAATTAGATAGAACATTTTGTCAAAGACTTTCTATGCATCTATTAATAAAATTGTATGATTCTTGTTTTTTATGTGGACAATTATGACAATAGTTTTCCTAATATTGAACAAGTCCTGCATTCTTAGTAAAAATTCTACTTGATCATAGTATATGATCTTTGTGATATATTACTGTAATCTCATTGCTAGTATTTTATTTATAATTTTAACATTGATACCCATTAAGGAAATTGGTCTATAGTTGTCCTAGTTTGTGTTCTTTCTGGTTCAGGTATCAAAATCACATCTGTCTCATAAAAAGGAATTTGATAGGATTTACCTATTTTTCCAAATAGTTGACATAGTATCAGAATTAATTGTTCCTTAAATGTTTGGTAGAATTTACTTGTGAATCTATCTCATTCTAAGGATTTTTTCTTGGGGATCTCATTGATGGTTTATTAGATTTCATCTGAGATATTTAAAGTATTTTATTTCCTCTTTGGTAAATCTAGTCAGTTTATATTTTTGTAAATATTCATCCATTTAATTTAGATTGCAAGTTATACTGGCATATAAATAGGCAAAATAACACCTAACAATTGCTTTAACTTCATTTTCATTGGTGGCACATTCATCCTTTTAGTTTTTGATACTAGTAATTTGATTTTCTTACTTTTTTTAAAATCAAATTAACCAATGTTCATCAATCTTATAGCTTTTTCATAAATTTTCAATTTTATTTATCTCTCCTTTGATTTTCAGGATTTCTGTTTTGATGTTTAATTGGGGATTTTTAAATTTGTTCTTTTACTAGTTTTTTTTTAGTGGCACATTGAATTCATTGATGTGCCCAGTCTCTTTTATATTGACACATACATTTAATCACATAAAATTTCCCCTAAGTATTGCTTTGACTACACCCCATACATTTTGGGATGGCTTATTATTGTAATTTTCTTTAATGAAATAATTGTTTCTATGATTTGTTCTTGGACCTACTCATTCTTTAAGACTAGATTATTTAGTTTCAAATTAATTGTCAATCTATATTTCCACAATCCTTTATTAAATGTAATTTTACTGCTTTATGGCATAAAAAGGGTGCATTAAATATTATGCTTTTCTGCACTTATTTGTTAGGTTTTTGTGCCATAATACTTGATGAATTTTAATGAAGGCACCATGTGCAGCTAAGAAAAAGGTATGCTCTTTTCTATTCCCATTTTTTCCAGAAATCTATTCATATCTAATTTTTCTAAGATTCTATTCATCTCTTTGGCTTCTTATTTATTTTATGTTTAGATTTAATTTAGCACTGAGAGGGAAAAGCTGAGGTTCCCCCATTCATATAGTTTTACTTTCTATTTATTTCTGTCATTCATTTAACCTTTCTTTAAAAGAATTTGGATTCTATGTCATATGATGCATATATGTTTAATATCAATATTAATTCATTGTCGATGATTCCTTCTAGCAAGATGTAGTTTCCCTGCATATTCCTTTTAATTAGATTTATTTTTGCTTTTCTTTGTCTAAGATCATGATTGTGACCTGTGCCTTTTTACTTCACTTGAAGCATGATGGATTCCATTCAGCACCAAGTCTTGCCAAGAAAACTTCAAATGGGGTCATGAAGAGTTGGACATTGAAATGACTCAACAACAACAAAACCGAAATTTCCTGACTAGAGGAATTGTAGAAGTTTGTTTTGTCTTTAGTGATTTTTTTAAATCATGAGAATAATAAAATAATCTTTTTTTTTTACATCTTTTGCTATATTTATCATTTATTTGCTACAGTTATCTTTGTGGAATAATTTAAAGGATATAAAAATTTATTGGTCAGTGCCTGAATGCAACACACTTAATATCACTTCTTAAAGGTTTGATTAAGACATGTGCATTATAGCAGAGTGAAGATAAAAGGCAAAACTCAGAATTCTTACACCTTGGATGAACTTATCTGAGAGAAGGGGTGGGGATATTCTGATCATGGGCATAGTCATCCTGGAAAATGTGATGTCCTATTTCCTGAAATTCTGGTTTATACTTCCATATGGCCTGAGGGCCAGAAGGAGAAAGGTCAATCCTGAAAGAAAGGCATCACAGTGATGGGGATCCTGGCAGACTAGTAGACAACTACCATGTCAGACATGGGGAAAGCACAGATTCACAGAAATGAAGTATAGGATGATGAAGAACTACAGATTAAGGTAAAATGAGGCAGGGACAGACATTGCCATAGAAAAAGTTTCACTCATATTAAAACTATGAAGTAAAACCTGTTATTTGTGGTTCTGGCAAAGATAGGTTAGCTAGTTGAAGAAAGTGTTAGTTAATACAGTAAAATATATGAGGGCTAGGTGGATTATATTACTTATTTGATTTGCCTAGTAACATCCATATTGATTCAACAGAGAGCAAGATTCCAAAATTAGGACATATTAATAAATCCCTAAGTTTGTCTAGGGTGGGCAACAGTTAACGTTTGCAGTTTGAGGCAATTGGACAACTTATTAGGTAACCATGGACAGCCTAAAAACAGCAAGAGAACAGTTCATCAGTCAACAAATATTTACTGAGGTTCGCAGCTTAGGTATCATCCTTGACTTCTCAATCCTTTTGACTCTCCACACCCAAGCAGTTGCCAAGCCCTGTGATTTCTACTTTTTCAACTTCTCTCCATTTACAGCATATATCCCCTTTTCTCCTCTAACACTGCCACCACACCATCTTTGTATAGGGCTTCATCAACTCAGGCTTGGACTATTGCAATAGCCTTTGGGTTGGGCTCCCTATTCCAGTCTGTCTTCTGTTCAGCCATCAACTTTCCTTTTAAAATGAAAGGAACCTGGCCCCTTCATACTTTTCAGATTTTTTTATTCCTTAACCTCCCCTGCCATATGCTTTGTGATCAAGTGACTGTAACCTCTTTGCTGTTTCTCAAACAAGAATCTCCAACTCCAGGGATTTCCACTAGCTGCCACACTTCTCTGCAATTCTCATTCTCTCTCTCTCTCTCTCTCTCTCTCTCTCTCTCTCTCTCTCTTTTTCTCTCTCTCTCTCTCTCCCTCCCTCCCTCCCAGTTTCCTTCAAGTCTCAGATAACATCATACCTTCAATAAGAAGCCTTTCCTGATTTCCCTTAATCCTATTCCCTTCCCTCTGTTGGTTATTTCTAATTTATTTTGTTTATCACTTCTTTGTACATAGTTGTTTGCATTTTCTCTTGCCTATTATACAGTTCTTAGGAGATATGACTTTTTTTTTCATTTCTTTATATCCCCAGCACTTAGCACAGTATCTGGTACATAGTAGATGCTTAATAAATCATAGTTGAAGGACTGACTACCATGTCCCACGTCCTATATGCTCAGTGGTGAGGATACTAAAAATGATAAGGGGGTGGAGCCAAGATGGCAGAATAGAAGTAGGAAAACTCCATGAGCTCCCCCCATAACCACCTTAAATACCTATAAATTATGACTCTAAACAAATTTTGGAGCTACAGAACCCACAAAGTAACAGAGAGAAACAAATCTCCTGTTGAAGGCAGCCTAGCAGGCAGACAGGAAGGTCCATTGCAGTGCTCTGGGAGCTGGGAGCTGAGCTTAGCCCCCCATGAGCCCATAGTTTCAGCCCCAGGACAGCCTCAACCAGCAGCAGCTAGAACAGAATTCAGAAGAGTAGATCACTAGCAGATGTTGCAATTTCCAGAATTATCAACCCATAATTGCCAAAGACAAAACAAAAGGTCAGTGTGGAACTCTGTTGGAACTGGGAGGGATGGAGCATTGTCTGGCCCCCACCTCTGGGGTGAGAAGTGGCTGAAGCTCTGAGGCCTTGCAGCCACCTTCACATGGCTGCTTCAGAGCTCCTGGCCTGCAGATCATAGGACATAGGAGGAACAAGTGTAACAGCAATCAGTTTAGCAGATAGTTAGCCCTTAGTACCTTGGGGCTAAGTATGGAAGGTTGGAACTCTGTCCCACTGTTGAGACGTCATGAACTCCCCTGTTGATATGGAAGAAGGGAATTGGCTGAGAAAGGAGGCCAGTGTGTGTATATAATCAAGAATTCCAGAGACAGAGAGACAGAACTGGAATGCTGCTCCTGGTGAAGGAAGAATCATGGAGACTAAGCCAGCTAAGACAGAAAGAGAGAGGGAAAGAGTTTCTCTCCCAGCATCTGGAAGCTGAGAACTGAGTTGGAGTTTTCTTGAGAGAGAGAGAGAGAGAGAGAGAGAGAGAGGAGAGAAAGAAAGAGTTTCTCTCCCAGCATCCAGCAGCTGACTGAGAACTGAGATGGAGTTTTCCTGAGACCGGAATCTGGTGAAGGCCACCTGGAAGGCTGAGAGAGCTTGCCTGGAAGGCTGCCTGGAAGGCCAATATTCCTTCTGGGTCCTAGGGCCAGCTGAAGTGCTGGAGAACTGAAGAAGCATGACCAGGATAAGACTTTGTTTGTTTGTGGCCTGGCTGTTCCTTGGGTTCCACACAAGAGAAGTAGTGAAGAGTTTGAGATGTGCTAGACCCTGTGAACTTCAGTGTGTGCCAGGGACTGCCCTGAGGACTGGACAAAGACCTGGGAGCTGTCTACCTCTGAGGACTGGACAAAGACCTGGGTGCTGTCTACCTCTGAGTATTGGACAAGGACCACCTTGGAACTGTCTGCTTCTGAATCCAGGTGACTGTTGGGTGGATTCAGGAGGAAGCTGGGACCATGTAAGGGGATCCAGGGAATCAGAGAGACCACCCAGAGTCAAGATGAAGAAAAGGCCTCCCCTTGGATGAAACTGAGGTTTTCTGGACCCCAAGGGGTGGAGGGTTTGTATGGTTTTCTAATGACTGTATTTGTGATTAACGATATATAGTAATTGTGAATCTAGATTAGTGACTGATTAAGTTAATGGCTGCCTCATGAGTAGAAGTATTGATTACTGTGTTATGAATTGATAGAATGCTTTGTTCTAAATATTGTGGCCACTGTAGTGAAAACTGTGTGGCCATTTTCTCTGATAAGATGTAATGTTGTGAATATTATTTTGTGATATATTGTGAATGTTTGCCTTGATTTGTAATGGAATAAACAGAGTGTTCACTATATTGTGTAATCTGAACCCTAAAAGCTGTTCACAGTAGCACTCCTTTTGGGAATCTGCTGGTGCATGGTGTTACAACAAGTGACCATTTAGAGGGTAATCACTTTTAAACTGCTTGGATCTGGATTGCTGTCTTGGGTGGAGGTCCTGGAGTGTGTGACCAGTGAGCCAGAGCTAGTGGGGGCTGCAGAGGGCACCCTATTAATGGCTCCAGTAGCTGTGAAAACTCCAGTGATTTGGAACAAAGCTCTCCTCTCCAGAAGCAGAGTTCTACTGTGGCAAAGAGCTCAAAAGTCAAGTAATTGAGTGGCATCATGAGCAAGCAAAGGGAGCAAAGCAAGCACAGCAATAAAATCTTAGATTACTTTTTGGGGGACAAAAACATCAAAGCATGGAATGGGAGAAAGACAACAAAGTCAGAACTCCTGCACCAAAAGCTTCCAAGAAAAATATGAATTGGTTACAGGTCATGGAGGAGCTCAAGAAGAATTTTGAAAATCAAGTAAGAGAAGTGGAGGAACAAATGGGAAGAGAAATGAGAATTATGCAAGAAAATCATGAAAAGAGAATCAACAACCTGACTGAAGAAAATAATACTTTAAAAAATACATTAACTCCAATGACAAAAGAGACCCAAAAAGCCAATGAGGAGAAGAATGCCTTAAAAAGCTGAATTTGCCAGATGGAAAAAGGATTTCGAAAGCTCACTGATGAGAATAATTCCTTCAGAATTAGATTGGAGCAAATGGAAGCTAATGACTTTATGAGAAATAAAGACACTATTAAATAGATCTGAACAAATGAAAAAATAGAAAACAATGGGAACTATCTCATTGGAAAAACCACTGACCTGGAAAATAGATCCAGGAGAGATAATTTAAAAATTACTGGACTACCTGAAAGCCATGATCAAAAAAGGAAACTAGAAACCATCCTTCAAGAAATTCTCAAAGAAAATTGCCCTGATATTTTAGAACCAGAGTGCAAAATAGAAATTGAAAGAATTCACCCACTGCCTCTGGAAAAAGATCCCAAAACGAAAACTCCTTGGAATATGATAGCCAGGTTCTGGAGTTCCCAGATCAAGGAGAAAATATTACAAGCAGCCAAGAAGAAACAATTCAAATATTGTGGAAACACAATCAGGATAACAAAGGATCTAGCAGGTTCTACATTAAAGGATTGAAGGGCTTGGAATGTGATATTCCAGAGGTCATAGGAGCTAAGATTGAAACCAAGAATCACCTACCCAGAAAACTGAGTATAATGTTTCAGGGGAAAATATGATCATTCAGTGAAATAGAGGACTTTCAAGCATTCTTGCTGAAAAAACAACAGAGATGAATAGAAAATTCAACATTCAATACAAGAATCAAGAGAAGCATGGGAAGGTAAATAGAGGAAAGAAATCATAAGGAACTTATCAAAGTTGAAGTATTTACATTCCTGCATGGAAAAACAATAATTGTAACTTATGAAACTTTTCTCAGAATGAAGATAGTTGAAGGGAATATAAATATATACATATGTAAAATATATGTATATATCTATACATACATATATATCTATATAGGAGGTCATATGTGCATATGAATACATATGTGAGTGTGTGTATATATGTGTACAGGTATACATAGACAGAGGGCACAGGATCAATTGGATAGGAAGGGATGATATTTAAAAAATGAAATTTAAAGGGGAGAGAGGAATATAATGAGAGGCAACAGGGAGAGACAGAATAGGGTAAATTATCTCATATAAAAAAGGCAAGTGAAAACTATTACAATAGAGGAGAAGAACAGGAAGGCAAAAGGGAATGGGTCAATCTTGCTCTCACTGAATTTGGCTTAAGGAGGTCAATCTTACTCTCATTGAATTTGGCTTAAGGAGAGAATAACATGAACACTAAATTGGGTATCTCACCCTATAGGAAAGTAGGGCAGAAGTGGATAAAAGCGAGGATGATAGAAGGGAGGGCAGATTGGGGGAGAGGGTAGTTAGAAACACACACTTTTGAAAAGGGACAGGGTGAAAGTAGAAAATAGTACAAGTTGGGGGGCAGGATAGGATGGAGGAAAATAGAGTTGGTCTTTCACAATATGTCCACTGTGGAAATGTTCTGCATAGCTACACGTGTACAACCTATGTTGAATTGCTTATCTTCCCAGTAAGAGTGGTTGATGAGAGAAGAATCTAGAATTCAAAGTTTTAAAATCAAATGTTTAAAAATATTATTATTTTTTTTTAATTTTACATGCAACTGGGAAATAAGATATACAGGCACTGGAGTATGGAGATTCATCTTGTCCTGCTGGAAAGTCAGAGGGGTGATGGGGGAGGTAGTATTCAGTGGGATCGCTGTTTTGGGGTGGTGGGTAGGGGAAAGATGGGGAGAAAATTTGTAACTCAAAATCTTGTGGAAATAAATATTGTAAACTAAAAATAAACATAAAATTTAAAAGAAAAAACATTATTCGAAATGGAGCCTAATCAAGGACTTCATGATCTAATGAATACTGGGTGCCTTGGGAGAAGTAGGAGAAGTAGGAAGGGAACTGAAGGGACAACAAAAAGAGCCTTTACTTATTCATAGATTTGCTCAGGATAAGTTCAGGATTTAGACATGAGTTATTTATACCTTTTAGCTTAAATTTGCTTTAGGAACTATTGAAGCTATCTCAGTAAATGTATATACTTATGAACACCCAAATAGGATTTAAAGTTTCTGGTTATAAATTTAACCAGTAATGAGATTGCACAGTTTATGGATCAGAGCAACAGAATAGACCATCTGTCCCAATCTACAGGGTAAATTGTCTGGAAAGGTAACCAGATAAAGCACTGTTAATTGAAATAAACATGTTCTCTGAAATAATGACAGTATGAAAACATCCCTAATGGGTAAGAGTCAAGAAGACCAAAATATTCCTCATGTTTCAAAATTTAACCACTGTAGAAAGTCATTTACAGTTTTTATTATGAACTATTAGGATAAGAGAGGACATCCTAGTCAATTACTTCTCTGCCCCTAATTAAAGTAAGAGATTAGATGCTCCATCTTGATACCTTTGTCAGGTGAGAGTACATTTCTATTTAACTGATCAGTAACAGGCTTTCGGCTATGTGGGGGAAGTCATTAGTCATTATAGAAGTATACTCACATAGGAGATTTTGAAAACTCCAGCAAAGGGCTCCTAGGGGCTGTGAAATACTCCTTTTGTCATATGTGCTCTTTAAGGTTGAAACCACTTTCCCCTGCATTCTGCATATCCTTGTTGCAGATTGTGTCACAGAGTTTTTAGAAGATGTTGTTTTATACAAATTGTTCTTTTTGAATATCCTCAGTAAATACCCACTTTTTAAAACTTAATTGGGAATGGCTGACTAATTGATATCAAGTAATAATCGTGGAGGATTCACACTAGAAAGCACCCCTTCTCCACAGTACTAGAAAAGACATATTCAATAGAGCAGACATATCCCTAGAGCCCTGAGGAGCCCTAGCAACTGGAGACATGATCTGCTAATGTGAGTAGGATTTGAGAAAATCTTTTTAAAGCATGTGTTACACAACCACATGAAGATATTGAGAAATGTGCACTCCAAAAAGGAAGACATATTTCCTCTGCCTCTCTCTTTATACTTTCCTATATAACAAAATGAAGAACGAAACACTATAAATGAAACAGTGAAATTTTATGATGATTTTGGACAAAAGTGCCTCTTTGTCTTTATGTAGCAGCCTCTTGCATTGGTTATCATGTCAATTACCTCAGCTCTCTCATATAGCTGGCTTTGATCTCTATTTGCAAAACTTTACTTTTTTCTTGACTAGCAAGTAACCCGTGACCAGAGATAGTTCTCAGAGAATTTCAGAGTTTGAAGGCAACCCAGTAGCCATTTAGTCCGATCCAGAGTCCTTCTTCCCCATCTCACTCCTCCAAAAAGAATCCCCTACAATATACCATTCAACTTTTATGTGAAGACCTCCATTAAAAAGGTAGTGAATACCTCCTAAGGCTGCCCATTTTGTTTTGTAAAAATTTTAGTAGCTAGAATGTTTTCCATCCCACATCAAACAATAGCAATTCTCTTCTCTCTGGCATTTACCTGTTGGCCCTAGTTGTGCTCTATGAAGCCCAGCAGACCAGAGTTCATCCCACATCCATGTGACATCCCTGAAAATCCACTGAAAAGAGCTCTCCTGTCCCCTAAGACTTTTCCGCTTTAGCCTAAAAAGCACCCATTCATTTACATTGTCTATACCTCCACATTCTAATATGTAAAATGGAGATGATTTAATATTCCTAGCTATCTCATTGGATTTTCATAACAAAAATAAAATGATAAACATAAAATTATCCCCCATCCCAAAAGAAATATAAAAGAGCTAAATAAATGTTAGTTTTTTAAAATTAAATTCAATTGCAATTCATTAAAATGGGTTTACTAGCCCCTTTATTCTATAGAAAACATCACCTCTTATTAAGCTTCCTGGTCTTTCCCTTGAAAACAAAAACAAAATGCTTTATAAGAAATCTTTTATTATCAAAATAAAGAAGATAGTTAAATAGGTTTGATTCTATTACTGGGATTCATAAAGAAATCATATGGATTTGTAGCCAGAGATAATTAGAGAACCCACTTTGATCATCATCACAGCCAGGAAAGGAACACTATGTAAAACCCAGAATATATTAGAAAGAAAATACTAACTCTTGTTTCTCAGCAGAATTTGATAGTCAGTTTCAATCCTTGACCCAAATCTAGACTTGCAGAACTACCTAAAAATAGTAAGAGGAGGAAAAAAGGCAAGAAGAACTTGGTAATGAAATTGTAAAAGGCTATGTTGGCAATAAATTAGGTAGATGTTTTGATATATTCCTGGAGTATCTATGCTATAGGTTAGAAACTTTATTCATAATTTTTGTGAGAATTCAGATATTTCAAATTTGTATGTTTCTAAAAAGTTTCTCCGAATCTTTTTATTAAACTTTTGTCTAGCTACTTTTTTCTAACAATTAAAACAAAAAAAACACAAATTGTCTTTTCTCAATGTCATATATGACATTTCTTCAAGTATATTTAGGTATATATGTCACAGAGGATACAAGCAACCTCCACTTGTAGGTTAATAGATATTGGTCAGAACTAGGAATTGTTATTTCTGAGGCAAATTAAGTATGTCTGGAGCGGGACAAGGGAGGGACAATAGCCATATCATAAAGAGAAATCTGACTATTGCTGGAGTCCTACTAAGAGTTGCTACATCCTCTTTTTCTTTGTCTCTATAAGGGTCTGAAGCAAGAGTGGAAAATTTGGATCCTAGAGGCCACATGTGGCCCTGTAGATCCTCAAATGGGGCTCTTTAACAGAATCCAAATTTCACAAAACAAATCCCCTCAATAAAAGGATCTGTTTTATAGAACTTGGACTCAGTCAAAGGCTGCTCTTGAGGACCTAGAAGGCCACATGTGGACTCAAAGCTGCAGGTTCCCCACCCCTGGTTTGGAGGAAAGAGGCCCTGGAGAGAGGGTGCCATAATGACAGGACCTTGACGGTGACAACTAGATACTGTGCCCACCCAACTTGAGGAAATTCAAGTCCCCAGTTTTTTTTTTTGCCCTGGGGCAAGTAAGGTACCATTCATCAAGTGCTAACTACAGCTCTGCTGAATATTATGGGGCCCTAAAATCCTAGAAATCATAAATCTCTTGTAATAATTTCTCTCAAACACTTTGCCAAAGATTTGTCTGGCAGCTACTCCTAAAAAGTGAAAGCATTTTTGAATGCATTATCCTTAAAATATAAATGTGGGTTACCTAGAATTGGGAAAACCAATCTCAGGAATATTTTCAGTGAATATAGATCACAGGAGAGCAGAATCAGGACTATAATTTTCACATTTCCCCTGAAGAGATTTAACACAATTATCTCTAGAATTTGCCCTAGTTTTCTAGTCAGCTGCTTCTGGAGAAAAATAACATTGTCAATGGAGTTAATTAAAACTCCTGTTAATAAACTACAGAAGAGTGAACGAAACACAAGTAATGTTTTACAATATTTCTCATTGGGCAATTAAATTTATTTTTAAACATATGTAACCCCAACCAACACCAGCCGTAATTTCCAAGTTATAGTGCTTTCCTTCCAAGAAGGCCAAGAATTTACAGACTGATGTTTCAACATGATTTAAAAACAGCATTGCAAGCCAGACAACTCGTAAAAATAGCATTTCCAGTGTCGACAACCTGATACCACCACCTGGAATTCAATATGTTTCAAACTGTGCTATTTCACTCATGATTAATCCTTGTGAAATTTGGGGGGCAGAACCCCTTTCCTATTACAGACAATGAGTCATATTTTCACTAAAAATTTTTATTAGTTTTATAGAAATAAAATAGAGTCCATAATAATTTTTAAAAGTTCAGAAATAGACTATATAAAAATAAGATCCTTGTAACAATTTATGTCTTTCTGTTTTGATGCTATTTCTTTTGTGAAGTTATAAATCAGAGCATGGTACTTCATGAATAATCCCACCAATAACATAGACTATTATAGAACATGGTTTAATCACCTACTGTATGTTATATACTGGAGGAAATATAAAGTTCAGATAAGCCATAAGCTCTCAGGGAACTTATAGTTCAATTGGTAGATAAAATCCCAAACAGGTAATGTATTAAATAGAATTGCCTGATAAATACATTAGAAAGTAGTAAACAAATTGTTGTTGTATGAAGTATGATATATATATTTATATATATAAAACATATATTATATATATATATATACAGACAGATATATGTGTATATATAAACATATGCATATATACACACCTATATATGTGTGTCAACATTCACATATTATAAAATGTGCCCAAATTTGAGCGTCTAAGAATCACTCACTTCAATTTTTTTTCCAAAACTGATGCTAAGAATAACTAATGAACAGTATTAGAAAAGAGGAAATTCTTTGCAAGTTTCCAAAGAGGAAAACTTTCCAATTTCCTAAAGGTTCTAATATACATTCTTTCTGCTACCATTATTTTCCTGATCCACTGAGTAGCTGGAATCTTCTCCCAAATTTCCTTGCATCTTCCACATATATTCTGCATATATACACACATGCACACAGAAACACACACAGAGGAGCAAGTATACAGCGCTGCTTCACTCTTTGGTGACTGGAAAATCAAAAGGGCATAATCCATAATCCAGAACACATGCAAGAATGCTATCATGAAACTGACAGCTAGGTAGAATAGTGGATACACTGTGGGGCTTGGAGTTAAAAAGATTCATCTTCCTGAGCTCAAATCTGGCTTCAGACAATTACTGTGTGACCCTGGGCAAGTCAATTAACCTTATTTGCTTCAGTTTCCTCATCTATAAAATGATCTGGAGAAGGAAATGACAAACCACTCCATTATCTTCGCCCCCATCAAAAAAACACCCTCTAATGGGGTCATGAAGAGTTGGACATGAATGAAGATTGAACAAGAACAAATAACTTAATAATAATTTCAAACATATATGTAGCAAAAGATTTCATATATGTTTGCTCAATGGAGGCTTTCCTAACCACAAAGTTTAGTAGTTCAATTTATACTAGGTTTAAATGCTTCCCCTATAATGTATGTGAGGAAGCATGGGTCTAGTGACTCATGAGGACCCTCCTTCCAAATCACAACATATCAACAGCTACACAGAGTCACGAAATATCAGTGTCAGAAAGAAATTTGGATATTACCTAGTAAGAGAATTCCTCAAATTTCCATCCTAGAGAGCAGTTTAAGATCCTTACCCAAATATTCCATTGTTATGTTTATGCCTCCCAAATATCAAAGAAATGGGAAAAGATTCTATATGGTCAAAAATATTTATAGAAGCTATCTTTTATAGTAGCAAAGTAACAACAAACAAAACCCTGGAAATTAAAGGGATGCCAATCAGCTGAGGAATGGCTGAACAAGTTGAGGCATATGGAAAGAATAGAATACTATTGTGCTGTAAGAAATGAAGAAATACATAATTTCAAAGAGTTTTGAACAAATCAGAGTGAAGAACAGAACAATTATACTCTAACATTCATATTTTAATTGATTTCATTCATTCAAAATGAATAACTTTGAAAACTTACAAAATGATGAAGAATGACATAAGCAAAACCAGAACAATTTATATAATAACAACAATGCACAAAAAAATGGAAAAAAAAACTTTCAAAGCTGTGAGAACCATGATCAAAACAGTAACCATCCAGAGAATCGATGAAGAAACATACTATCCAACTTCTGACAAAGGTGATAAATTTAGGTTGTGAAAGGAGATACATAATACATACACATTATTTAGGTAGATAGGTAGATGAAAATATATGTGTGTATGTATACAATATATGCATCTATTTATATATAGGCAATGTGGGAATATGTTTTGCTTGACTACTAATATTTATTACATGGAGTTTGTGCTTCTTGTCTTTTTTCTTTTTTCCCATGAGGTGGGGGGAAAGGGGGCAAGAGAAAGAAAATAGATGTGTTAATTTAAAAAGTAAAAATAGTGAGTTAAGGGAAGCAACAGATTGTGATGTTACATGCACTTTTGGATTAGGTTACTGAATTATTAGTTTTTCTTAATTGTTTTACTGTGTTGCAAGAGATGCCTCACAGAGTAGGTAGGAGTAATTCGTAAATGTAGTGTAAAAAACAAAACACATAAGTAAAACTTCATAATAGAATCCCACTAATAAGCAATAGGGGTAACTAAGTGGCTCAATGGGTGGAACACTGGATATAAAGTCAGGAACACTTGAGTTCAAATCTGACCACAGATACTTACTAGCTCTATTAGCTTGGGCAAATCATTTAACCTCTACTTACTTCAATCCACTAGAGAAGGAAATGGGAAACCACTCCAGTATGTTTTCCAAGAGATTTTCATGGACAGTAGGGCATACTATGGTGCATGAGGTCACAGAGTCAGACATGACTGAATGACTAAACAATAATAATAAGTAATAATACAGCTTTTACTTGAAGTCCTTCAATGATGACAAACAATACTGCTCCCAAGGCAACCCCTTAGATGTTTGCATAGATATAACTGTTAAGAAAATGTTCACACAATTATGGCTAAATCTACTTGTTTGAAACTTCCTTGAATTTTTTAACTTTGCGCCCTGGGGCAAATATCTCTTTATGACAGCCCTTCAAATACTTGAAGATAAATGAGAGGAGAGACAGAGACAGAGAGAGAGAGGCAGAGACAGAGAGAGACAGAGAGAGAGAGAGACAGAGAGAGACAGAGAGAGAGAGAGACAGAGAGAGACAGAGAAAGAGAGAGATTGCTATAGAGATGTCATGTCTCAAATGTGGTACCCAAAACTGAATAGAGTACTCAAATGTGGTCAGAAAAGAGCAGAATACAGTGAAACTATCACTTCATTAGACCTAGACTCTCAAACTTACATAAGATCACCTTAGGTTTTATTTGGTTGACAAAATCCCAATATCTTTTTTGGAAATTAACTACTATATAGCCCCAGATATACAAAATCTCTAATCTTGAACTACTAATTTTTTTGTTTGCTTTTTAATCCAACTGTAACTTCATTTTAACCCTACTAAATGTATCTTTTAAGATGGGGTTCAAGGTTATTACTTGATGACATCTTTTTGGATCCTGATACTATTTTCTAAAGTATAACTATCCACTCAGCTTCATGTCATTCAAGCAGGTCATCTAAACTTTTAAATAAGTTATTACTGAATTGAGCCTTTGCGAAAAAGGACCTGCTGACCTCACATTGACCATTTCACCCACAGGAAGCAACCAAAAATAAAAATATAAAGGATGTTCATGTCCATGAAATTCTATGTTCTTATTCAGTGAAAGTTTTCCAGTAAGCCTTATTCTCCTGAAACCATTATCTAAATCAATGCTAGCCCAGAGACTCAGGACTACAGTGGAATCAGATGAAACCTTGAATAAATTGAGTACTAGGAAAGGAAATATGTTAACAAAAATGGAAAATGCAAATCCCATAACTCTTCCTATATTTCTTTGGGTCTCTGTTGCTCTCTAGCATCTAATGCATCATTGTTGAAATGCTTGCAAGAATCAGGACTGTTAAACAATATTTTGCAGGTCTCAAAGCCTTTTTTTTTTGTCTTATCTTTGAATCTCCATCAAAGTCTCTTCCCGAAATGCAGTTTTCAAAAAGAGAAAAGAACTTCTGGTATATCAAATTCCCTCTACAGCATATTATTGCACTATTTTATACCTTGGATCACTACTGGCTAGATGATTCATTTTTCAGCTGGGCTAACCTTGCTCTACAGAAAAGATCTGAGTACTTTACCCTTTGTAGATGATGTGGAAGTGAATGATGGAGGAGTGGGCAGATTTATTTTCCCTTTAGCTCACAAGGCATAATTTTTAGTTAATATCAAAAGCAAAGTGTATTCAGGAGAAATAGTAGTGGGTATCATGTTTTTCTACTACTCAAGCACAACTAATTTAAAACTGAGTCTAGTTTGGAGTCAAAAGCAATTAAATGCTCTAGAGATGAACTTAAGCTCATCTTATTTTATAATTTTCTCCTTCTGCATCACTATCTATCATAATAGTGCAGCTCCATATGATGGTTTCATATCATTTGCTCAACATTGACAAAGTAGTATGCAAATTCATAGCCCTGTGTTAGGGCTGATGTCATAAGATAACATTGTACCACTGGTTTATTATTTTTTTCCTGGAACAACATGTAATATATCTAAGTTGTCCTGGAAAGGAAAAGCATATTTTTATAAGTCCCAGGTATAAATTCACAGAAGTGGGAATTTCACATCTGAGTAGTCACATTAAGAAATGCATTACCTTCCCTTCCACATAATTGAGTAGCAAAGGTGATATAGAACAAACTCAGATTTCCAACTTCCACTGTTTACCTATTCATTCTATATTCTACTGCAAATCCTTTAAAACTCTAGTTAAGATTGGGAGGTTTTAGACATTGAAGACAAGATCATAATTATTTCTTAGAAAATAAGTCTTCAAATTTAAGCTCTCGAAATGGATCTGCCCACCCTTTAATGGGTCAGGCAAATGGATATATTGAAATGTGTACAAATGGTTATCCATTTGTGCTCAATTTAGAAATATGTGGAGATATATTAACTTATAGTGTAGAAGAGCAATAGACTTTTAAAGATTTGGAAATTCAATTTCCTCATAAAAGTGGTTGTCTTTCAGCATTAGCAGGAAATCTTAATTTGCTGTCTATGAATCTTTTTAATATTTTGATAACCAATTCTAATTGTTTTTGTATACATATAAATTTTATTTTTATAAATATATTTTATTTTATACATCAGAATGCTATTCTGAGACATGGTTAATTGGCTTCATCATCCTATCAGAGGTGTATATGACACAAACAAAGATAAGAACCCCAGCCTTAGAGTCTTATGCCTTGTGTTTTGTTTGTTTTCCAGTTGGTCTCATAGTAACTTTATGCCTGTGAGCATAAATGATATTCAAAGTAAAACTTTTAAAACTTATATAAGCAAAATAGTTCGTTGAATTAGTGATTCCTGCATTCAGGGAATGTTGCTTTTGTTTTCATTTTTAATTGTATGAATGGGAGCCATAATAGAAAGTAATTTTCTTGCTTGTACCATCTGGCTTAAGTTGATTTTTCCACCACCAGTTTTCTATAGCTTTCCAAAGCATTCATGATCTGAAGGAGAAATAGGCTTTTTTCATTTTGAATGTGTTTTTAACCCTAGGTGTCTCCAGCAAAAAGCAAATCAAAAACAAATCCAGATTAAAAGCAAATTACAACTGGAAATGCATAGCCTTTATAAAGTTAGTGAGTGGAAATACAGCTGTTCTTACATACAAGTAAGAATGGCAGTTTACAACATTTGAGAGACTAGGTAGAGGAAATAGAAGCAACCTCATAGGAAAGATCAGTGAGAGGTGTACAGGGGCAATGAGGCACCTTTAAATTTTTTTTCTTTTTTGTAAATATCCTCTACTGAAGTTCCACCCTGATACCTTCCATAGAGTTGAAGTCATTCTGAATACTCCTAGTTTATGCCAGCAGATAAACTTTGCCAGATTCTATCTAGTATGAAGGAGGCAGCTAGGTAGCTCAGAGGATAGAGTGCTGGGCCTGGAGTCAGGAAGACTTGAGTTTAAACCCCAATTCAGATACTCACTGGCTGTGTGACTTTGGGAAAGTTACTTAACATCTGTTTGTCTTAATTCACTGGAAAAGTAAGTATCATTAAGTATCTTTGCAAAAAAAAAGAAAAGAAAAGAAAAAAATATATAGCATCACGAAGAGTTGGACACAACTGAAAGAACCAAGCAACACCAACAAACCCAGTAAGACAGGCTTTGAGCTGTAAATTGATAAAAGCCTGAGATTTTACTTTGTATCCTACAAATGGGCAAAGATGAAAAAAATGGGAATAGACAATGCTGTGGGGAGTTTGAGAAGATAGGCTCACTACTAAGTTGTTGATGGAGCTGTAAAACAGTATCACCATAGTAGAAAGCAATTTGGAATTGTACAAGTGACTAAAATGTCCATGCCCTTTGACCCAGAGGTTCCATTATTAGACTTACAGCCAAAGGGGATTATTGAAAAGAAAACAGTCCTCATATAACCAAAATATTTATAACAACACTTTTTCAGGTGACAGCAAAGAATTGGAAACTGTGCAGATGGTCATTGATTGGAGAATGACTGAACACACTATGATAGAATGATGTAATTGCTTTGATGTAAGAATGATTAATGTGATGAATACAAAGAAGCACGGGAAGATTTACATGATCTGATTCAGAGTGAAGCAGAGGCAAGAAAATAGTATACACAATGACTACAACAATGTAAATAGAAAGAATAACCACAAAAGGAGCAAAAGTGAATGTTACAAAATCACAAAGAACAAAGCAAGGATCCATGAGGGAAGCACTGGATGAGCCTTAAAATAATATATAAATGTGAGCTATTGTTATTAATAAGGAATAAATAATCCCTTCTCTAGGGAGTTCAGGTTTGGTGGGTTATTGAGTGAAATCTCAACCTTTTCTGTTCAAATAAAAGACCCAAATATCAATCTCTCAATATGTAAGAAAGCAATGAAACACTGCACATAACTGACTTGTCCTAACTCACACAACAGAGGAGTCTGAGGAAGATTTCTATTCTATGACTCTCTCACCACCCCTCCCCCCAAACTCAATCTCATTTTTATCACCATTTGGTGATAAAACTCTTTGGGCCTTTGACTCAGTCACATTGGGTAATTCTCCTTGACTATAGAATGGGCTTAGATAAGAGATCAGGGAAAGGAATGAAAACACCTTTTAAGCAGCAGGCACAGACATGGAAGAAGGAGAAGGAGTCTAGACTGGGTTAAGGACAAGTTTATAGGGAGGCATAGTTATATGACCTAACCCAGGGGAGGGGAACCTGTGGCCTAGAGGCTGAATTCAAACCAGATCCTCCTAATAAAAGGATTTGTTCTGTATAACTTGGACTCAGTCAAGAGACTACCCTCCAAGGACTCAGAGGGTCACATATGACCTTGTGGCTACAGGTTCCCTGCTCCTGACCTAACCTATGTCTTCATTCCATATGATCATATCCTCAGTGTTGCCTTCATCCTCAACCAGCACTGCACCCTTTCCTCCTCTCCCCTGCTCAAGCTTTTCACCTCAGTTGGCATCAATATACTTGACCAGAAGAGTTGAAGTTGATTGGAGAATTACTAGTCTGAAGACCTATGCTGTTAGTTGACAAAGGTAAACACTACAATAGTGATATGGTCAAGCTCCCAAGATCAGAGAAGTCTTGCAATGAGTAAGATTAGTTTGGCATAGTCTTATTATATGGAAACAGAGTAGGAAAGCATTAATTAAGCATTTACTGTATGCTTGGCACTTAATGAATATTTTTTCATTTGATCTTTATAACAACCTTGAGAAATAGGTGCTATTACTATCATCATTGATCAGTTTAGGAAACTGAGTAAGACAGAGTAACCTTAATAGTAATTTGCCCAGGGTGACACAACTAGCAAGTGAATGAGGTGAAATTCAAACTCAGGTCTTTCTGACTTCAGGCCTGGGGCTCTATCCACTGTACCACTGCCTCAAATGGTGTGTAGACACAAAACTTTTTAACCTTAAGACAGGCTCCTCTCAATGGATTTTTCATGCTAAGTGTTCAAGAATGCTTGAGAGAATATACTATAATGAATTTTTGTTTTCTGAAGAAGTGAATAGAGGATATAGCTACATATACACAGACACAATTCCATAATTACAGCTTAAAAAATAGGTTGCTTATATTGTTGTTAAGCCACATTCAGTTGTGTCCAACTCATTGGGAGTTTTCTTGACAAAGATACTGGAGTGGTTTGCCATTTCATTCTCCAGCTCACTTTATACATGAAAACTCTGAAGCAAACTGGGTTCAATGATTTGCTCAGGTTATCTGAACTCACATTTGAACTCAGATCTTCTGGATTCCAGACCCAGTACTTTATCCACTACACCACCCAGGTGCCTGCAGATTATCTGTACTCTACAGCATAGACCCTAAGACTGAAACAAAATCTATTTGTCATAACTACCACTTTCCAAAAGTATCTGATACAGAGCAGCAAGCTAAGATCCGCAAATAGACATCTGTACATTTGCTCAGCAGATTGGTCTTGCCCAATATAAAAGCTAAGTAGCTTAGTAGTCCATTCAAAACTACTAGGACTATTAGCTCTAATTTGAAAAAAAAAAATTATTCTCTCTGTGGGAAGGGGAGGCTCTGCAGATTTTCAAAGTCATAGTGAAATTTCTAATGCCTAAAGTTCCATTTATACTCTATACATATAGATATACATCTGTGTTTATATAGATGAATAAAAATTCATTAAGCACTTACTATGTGCTAGATACTGTACTAACTGCTGGGAATACCTATACAAAAAAAAATGGTCCCTGCCCTCAAGAAGTTTCAGTTCTAATAAGGGAAGACAGCATATGTAGGTGGGAGTGGTAGCCAAGAAGGTGGATTTGGGTCAGAGAAGTTACAAGGATAGTAAGTGGAGTCTTACAGCAATTGATTGACATTTTCTTTCCAGGAATGGTACTATTGATTTGATTACTGTTCCAAGAACTGGAAAAGTTTCGCCCAGAGGTGGAAAGTCCGAGGGTAGAGGGGTTTCTGTATGGCATGGAGATGACTAGGGAGTTGCCGTGGTGGTAGGTTTGGGTCACACAAGTCATGCTTGTGTTATGCCTGAAGGAGACTAAGGTATTTGATGGTATCCCTATGATCTTTATATTACTATGATCCCTATGATCCAATATTACCTCTGGATACAAGCTATAAAAAAACTTCAATCTATTTTTCTTTGATGTCTGTTAAGAATTTTCACTCCAAATACCATTTTGATATCACTAGAGAAAGATTTTCTTATTTTAGAGCTAAAATAGATTTAATTAAATGTGATAAATACTCAAACTGCATTATGATCAAACCGTAACCGTATTTATGTACCGTAAACAATGAAGATATTTTCATACTAAATCTGTATGCACCATATGTCATTGCATGCACTTATTTTTTGCTCTTGTTATTCATTTTAGGCTCTGAATTGTCTCCTTCCTTCCTTTCCCACTCTACAATACAGGCCACCATTTGATGCAGATTTAGGAATATATGTAAAACTGTGCTATGCATAATTCTATTTATCAGTTCTTTGTAGGTAGAGAGCATCTTCCTTGATAGTTACATTATAGTTGATTTGAGTATTTGTAGTAGTCAGAATAACTTGGTTGTTCACAATTATTCTTTGAACAATTTATTTTTCATTATTTCTTGAAAGTCTTTCAATATTTTTTCTAAAACTGATCATCTCATCATTTCTTTTTTTTTTACAGTATTTTCTTTTTTTTAATTTATTTAATTATTTATTTAATTTTCAACATTCATTTCCACAAGATTTTGAGTTACAAATTTTCTCCGTTTCTCCTTTTACCCTCCACTCCAAGATGACAAGAATACAGAATATGCCTTCCTCCAATCTGCCCTCTCTTATATCCTCCCCATTTCCCCCCTTTACTTTCTTGTAGGGCAAGATGAATTTCTATACCCTTTGCCTGTATATATCATTTCATGGTTGCATGTAAAAACAATTTTTAACATTTCTTTTTAAAACTTTGAGTTCTATATTAGAGAAAGATTTTCAAGAGATACAGAAGCTGTTTAATGCATTGTTTGTGTGTTATGTGTAAGTGCATGTTGTGTGTGTGTTTGTGGAGCTATTTAATTTGATATGTTCCATATCTATCAAGTGAATAATAAGATATTTTGATTCAACTCATCCTTTAATTTGGAAGGCATATTTAGTCCTATCTAAATGAGATGATAAAGGGTTTAAGTTTAGGCAGAACCATAATGGCCTTAAAATGTCTCCCTGGAAAATACATCAATTGTTTTACATCAATTGTTCTTGACATTTTTTGTTTGGTAGTGTGCCTTAAATAGAGAACTATTTTCCAAAGGGCCATCAAATATGCTAGCATTCTTACTCTATTTGAGTTAGCTTTAAATATTTGTAGTGGAAGAATATGTGATGATTGCAAACTAAAGCAAAGCCTTTGCAGTTATCAAAGGCATTTTAAATGTTATAGCAAATTCAAGCTGCTTAGTCAATAATTACCAAATCAATCAGAAATTGGTCTTTATATTTCTGGGATTTGGGGATTCACACATTTTGCTTCTTAGTCAATGTATGATTTTCTTATAAGAATTTATAGTTAAAAATATATATATATATCATCTTTTAAAGCCAAGCACAAGCACTAATATGGACACATAGTTTTCACCACAGTGGTCACAAAGTTTTCAACAAAGAATAATAATTTAGTAACTCAATCATTCAGTCATGCTTAAGGAGGTTTGCCTCCTTAAAGGAGGCCAAGTACAATAGTCAAATTTCTCCACTCATGGGGCACAATGAGTTAACTAACTCAATCAGTCACTTATTCAGTCATCATTCACTTAGTACAATCATTTAGCCAATCAATCATTCAATCAACTCAATAATTCACTATTCAATCATCAGAAAATACACAGACTCTCCACCCCTAGGTCACTAATAAATTACAATTTCTCAGTCAGTACACAGTATCCAAGTAAAGTCTTCTTTCAGCTTGACTCAGGGTGGTCTCTTGGATTCCCTGGATCCCCTTCCATGGTCCCAGCTCCTACCTGCATTTACCAAACTCACCTGGGTTCAAAGGCAGACAGCTCCCAGGTCCCTGTTCAGCTCTCCAAGTACTTTCTGATCCATGCTGAAACTCAGTGTCCAGACTGCCCCAAATCCCTCACAGTCTCTGTTCCTAGAAAGTCAAGGTTTAACAAAGCCACCAACAGGTTCATTCAAAATACCAGCATCACAAATACCAGTCATGCTTCTGCAGTCTTTGGCAGCTCTGGCCGGTCCTTGGAAATCCTCAGCAGCCTCCTCAGCAGCTCCAGCTGGTGCTCAGCTCTCTGACTGGTTCTCAGAAATCCTCAGCAGCTCCAGCTGGCCCTTGGACTCAGCAGAAGTTTCAGCTGGTTCCCAGAATCAAAATCACTTCATCCAGGTTCTCCAAATCAAAATCATTCTCTCCAGCCTGAGGGGTCTTTCCTCTTCAGCCTTCCTAGAGGCAGCAGCTTCTGCCTCCACAAAGTCTGCTCCAAGAAGATCTGTCTTTCCCAGCCAGGGTCTTTCCTTATATACAGACAGCATTAGCTTCCTGTTTCAGCCAACCTCTTCCTATTACATCAGCAATAGGGATTCATACCTTCTGTTTCTATAACAGAGGCTTGATTAATAACTAAATGCTAAGTACCTGTTACCTTTGCCAATACAAAGGGATCTTCAAATTCAAATTACATTACTATTACATTTCTGTGAATTCTTTGTATAAAATATGTAAACACATAACAACATCAGCCTTCCCAGCAGCAGCAACTTCAGCCTCCACCAGATTCTGGTCTCAAGAAATTCTGACTGTGCCTCTCTGGGACTTTTCTTACACACACACAGCATTGGCTTCCTGTTTCAGCCAACCCCTTCCTGTTATATCAGCAACAGGAGACAGGAATTCACACTTTCTTTTTCTTTCACAGAGTTTTGATTAGTTTTTAAGGGCTAAGTACCTGCTTACTTGCCAGAATAAAAAGGGGTCTTCAAATTTAAATTAATTACCATTACAACAACACACAAAATTCTCTTGGTTTTCTTCATAAGTGCTTGGCTGTCTGGGAGCAAGAGGGGAAAAAAAAAGTGAAAGTTGATGCTGCTATCCTCTAAGCTCCTTGAGAGCAAAGACCACTCCTTACCTCCTCCAATGTCTTCTCCATACTGCAGGAACTTTCAGAAATGCTTGATCAAATGAATTAAATTGAGACAAACCACATTTGGGGAATGCAAAGGTAGAAATGGATACTTCTCCAAACACTTTAGTAATGTTCTAAATGTCATCCAAATAAATTAATTACTTCAAAGAGTATTCTGGATTAATAAAGAAGGCAAAGAAATGGGAAGGTGGCTAGTTAAAACAAACATATCCCATAATTTAGTTAACTTTTCTTCATCCAATTTAGAGAGTATTTGTTAAATATCATTAATATGCATGGCACTGTCTTAGCTGCCCAGGATTTAAAGATCCAAACAAAACTATGTCTGTACTCAAGAACTTTATATTTTATTATGGGTAGAGGGCCAGAGGAGAGATAAAACATGGGCACAAATAAGGAAATAAAAACAATTAAAAACAATTTTAAGAGGAAGAGACTACTAACAATTAAGGGAATGGGGTGAAGGTCAGGAAGGGCTTCAAGGAGGCAACAGTTTTACTGTCTTGATGGACACCAGTGGTTTCAAAGTTAAGGACAAAAGGAATTCTGGACAAACCAACAGAAAAGGCTTCTGTCTGAGAAATCAAACACAAATCAACAATAAAATCCCCAGACTTCTGTAAACAGCAGTAAAGTCCTCTTTCAGGGCTTCTGGTAAAGTCCTCTTTCAACAGACAGAATGCTTTGTTCTAATAAAGTAACATCAACATAGAACAAACAGACAGAGTACCAACATTACATTTTCCCTCTCAGTTCTACTCAGTCCCAGTGTGTGCTAGAGTTTTTAATCTGCTCTGCTCTTTCCTGTTCCACCCTTCTTGTTCTGCCCTTCGTGTTTTGCTCTTTCAGCAAGCTCCTCCCACCATGGCCTCCATGTGATGACATTAGGACCATTAAGGGCAGACAAGGTCTCCAAACTCTTTTAGGCCTATTTAAAACAAAACAAATGTATACTGTTTCTAACAAAGACTTGGCACAATCAAAGACAAGGCTCAAAGGCACTTGAATAGGCAAATTAAGCAGCAAAGTACTACTTTGCTTACCATTACACAATGACACAGAAGTGAAAAATGTTTTGCTATGCATGGGATCAAATTAGACTGAAATGAAAAGGGTGTGGATGAGGAGATACGAAAAAAAAATACTGATGTTTCATTTTTTTTTCTCATTCTAGTTAAGATTCATTGGATTATAAACTCCTTTAGGATAGAGACTATCTTTTCCCTCTTTCTGTAAACTTGGTGCTAAGCATAATGCCTGGCACACTGTAGGTGCTTAATAAACATTCATTGAATGATTGATGACTGCTTTCAAGGTTTATTCACATCTGCTTGTAAGAGGTCTCACTACCAAGAGGAGAAAAAGAATTTCCCCAGTGATTGCTCACATCCAGTTACAATAGGAAGGTTGAGACTCCACTAGATTACTAGTTTTTAGATCTACTCTCTCTGGAATGCAGGACAGCTGAGAAATAAATAAAATTCTTCCTTATTTATGAGTGGAATATTGAGCTTCTCAGCACCTTGCCTACCCAACTTTCAGCTGATAGCTTCTTAGATATCAGACAAGAAAAGCAAGCAACCAAATAACATTCTTTTCAGAGCAGGAGTTCTTAAACAGAGGTTCAGGTGATATGTGGATTGATTTCAAGTAGTCTGTGAAATTTGATGAGAAAAAAAATTATACTTTTATTTCAATGGAATTGATTTCATTTGGTTTATTTCAATATAATTGGCAGCTAGCTAGCTCAGTATATAGAGCACTGGACTTTGGGGCAGAAATATCTGAATTTAACCCTGCCTCAGACACTTACCAGCTGGGTAACCCTGAGCAAGACACTTCACCTCTCCTAGCCTCAGTTTCCTCATTTGTAAAATGGGGGTAATAATAGTACCTTCATCCCAGGGTTATTGTCAAGGTCAAACAAGATAACATACGTTAAGTGTAAAGTGCTTTGCTAACTTTAAGCTGCTATACAAATGCTAAATGCTATTACTATTATTTCTTTGTAATCTATGTATTGTAGATTTAAATTATTATGCAAAGAAGTCCGTAAGCTTTACCTTACTGTCAAAGGATTTCATGACACAGAAAAGTTAAGAAATGCTGTTTCAGAAGAAATTATACAGTGGAAAAGTCCCTGGCATTGTGTTCAGAGAACATGGATCCAAATCCCACCTCTAATATTTACTATTTGTATAATTTTGGGCAAGTCATTTTATACCTCAATTCCACTTCCATAAAAGGAAAGGGCTAAATGACATCTTTTGAGATCTCATCTAGAGCTAAATCTGAGATCATATGATCTCAAAATTTGTTTACAAATTAAAAAACAAAAACTCTTATTTCCCATTTCATCTAAAAGTATCTTCTCTGGAACCACCTAGTGCATCTTGCCCTCTTCATCAAGTATTTAGAGAAAATAACATGGCACCATTACATTACTACCTGTCAAAGTCAATATCTCTGCTGAAAATTCAAAATACATTAGAACCAGTTATATAGAACAGATTTTGGAGATTCTATCCACATAAAAAGGATAAAGAGTAAGAGTTGCAAATATTTGGCTGATTAGATGGTGTTGGCCTACAAACAATTTGCTTGACTGGGGGCAAAATTAGTCATTATCTTTCTGAACTAGCTAGATTGGCTTTTTTCCTGAAGTTCATCAGACCATTTATTCATTATACAATGCCATCCTCCCTTAGGCAATGCAAGGTTAGGTGGATGAAACACTAGACTTGGAGGCTCAAGAATTGGCTTCTCCAGTTGTTTATTTTGCAACCTCAACCCAGTTGCTTAAACTCCCATAAACTCACTTCCCTCATCTCTAAAGTAAGGATGATAATACATGTACTACTAACCACATAAAGATGTTGTAAAGAAAGGCTATGGTCAATTTAAAGTGTAGTATAAATGTGAGTTATTAATATCATAGACTCTGTCTTGAAGTGAACAGGTATGCTTAGCTCACTTGGGGGAGGGAAAATTGAAAGCATCAGTCATCTAGGTGTTCATCTAACACAGGACTGAGAATGAGCTCAGAACATATTGTGTTTAATCTCTCATCAATACTTCGGTCCCATTAAATTTATGGTGCAGGCTTCCTTACTCAACAAAGCAATTTGTGTATTAATTTGCATAACATTGCACAGGGAGCTCAAGAAGCCCTTGCTCCAAGCATGCAAAATAAAATAAAAATAAATTTCATGGTACTGACCACAATTGTATCCAAACCCAATATTTAGGTCATGATATGCAGAAAAATGAATTAATAACATATTTTAGCCAATTTATTCATATCTTGAAGAAGATACAGAAACACACACACAAACACACATGGATAATGGTGTTCTGTTGCCTGGGATATTGATCTATCTTCCTAATTGATTTCCCTACATTTACTTTTTCTCTTACCATTCCCCACCCATCATTCACATAGCTTCCCTAAAAATATTTCCAAGGTCGAGGTCTCACCATGGCACACCTCTGTTCAGAAACTTTTACAGATTTTTAGAGTTTTGGGGAGTCTCAGAGGCCATTTAGTTCAACTGGTACCTGATTAAGAATTCCATTTATATCATCCCCAACCAATGGGCCTCTAGCCTTCATTTTTTTAAAGACTTTGAGAGATTGAGAACTCATTACCTTCTGAAAAAGGTCATTCTTATTTGGGGGAGTTCTAATTGCTAAAACACATTTCCTGATTTCAAGTCTAAGTTGACCAATTGCAACTTCTACTCATTACATCTAGTTCAATAATTTGTTCCAATGGTCATGAAGGCAGCTGAAGCAGGTACTGTGGATGTCTTAGAGCTTGGTCAAACATCAGAAATGCTAAAATCATCACCAGTAATCTAGACTTTTGTGTTGCCAGTGGACTTTGATGACTCAGAAAGAGAGTAAGGCTGATGACTTTGTGCAACTCTGCCTCATTTAACTTCAATTCACAGGCAAGTCAATCACATCTTCAGAAACAATGGAGAACAACAGCAATGACAAAGACAACAACAGTGAGAGCAACACTTTGAAAACAAGACAAGTTTAGACCTTCTTCCACATGGAAGTTCTTAGAACACTTGAGGACAGTAATCATGCTCCCCCATGTTTTCTCTGCCTCAGGCTAACCATGTCCCCTTTCTTCCAATAATTCTCCTATGACATGAACTCATAGGTCTTTCACCTCCTATGCATTCTGTTCTGGAGGGTCTCCAGCTTCTCATTAACTTTCTAAAATGAGGAGATAGAACTGAAAACCTGGTGTGGCAAAATGTGAACCAAGGCAAACTACAAGATTATCAAAATCCTAAGCCCTGAAAAATTTAATTTTCTTAATACAGAAAATATTGGATCAACTCTGTTAGCTGCCATATAGCAATAAACTTAGAATGAGTTTTTATTCCACTAAAATTCTCAGATTTTGTTTAGGTGAAATTCTGTCCAGATATGTCTCTATTTTGTACTTATGAATTTGATTATTTGAAACCAAGTATAAAATTTTATGTTTATCTGCATGAAGTTTCAACTTGGTCAGTTTGGTCCGAAGTTCTATCTTGTCAAGAGCTAATTCAATCTGGAGTCTGTCCTATTGTGTGCCAACTACTTCTCCAAGTTTTGTGTCATCTGCAAATTGAATGAGTCTTCCATCTTTATCTTTATAAAAATCATGATAAAAATATTAACCAGAAAAGATTACTGGGGAACTTCCTGAAAGAATTCTTTCTATATTGACCTTTAACTTTTCCATGACTATTCTTTATCTCTGGCCAATGGGTCTAGGGAAAAGAAGAATTGAGTGTATCCACAGCATCTACTATTTCTAAATCAAGTCATACTATTGTATAGACTACATCTTTTATGTAAAAATAGCAAAAGAAACTATCAAATGTCTACCTAACATATAGGTAAGCTGTATTTATAGCAGTCTCCTGACCTACCTAATAACTGAGTCAATAAAAGAAATAAGGTTAGTAGGGCATGCCATGTACTTTGTGAAGCTGTGCTAGCTCTTTGGGATCACTTTTTTTTTCTATAGAATCCCTTATCATCCTTTTAATAATATGTCAAGAATTTTGCCTAGGAAATCAAGTCAAGCTGGTCAAAAAACTTACAGACTCCATTTTTTTTCCCCAAAATCTAGAACATTTGTCTTTCAGTCCTATGGGAGATATGAAAGATTATGGGAAATATGCAAGATTACTGATTCTGGTTCAGCAATTATATCTCTCAGTTCTTTCAGTACTGGAGCATGCAGTTCCTCTGGATTCTGTGACTTGAAGTCATCGAGGGTAGCTGGATGCTCTTTTAATATCTCCTTACTTATCATTGCTTTACACTTCTATTAGCACTTATCATTGCTTTACACTTGTATTGGCACTTTTAAGTTCATAGCCTTTGGCAGAGAAAAAAAAAACTGTGTAAGGAAAGTACAAGTTTGAGCAACTCAGCTTTCTTTTCCTTTGTTATCATCATCTGATAGATACTGAGCAATCTTGTCTGTCTCTACTTTGATCACCATTCTTTCCATTTGTAGCTACAAAAAAAACCCTTGTTTTTGCCCTTAGCAATTTTTTTTGCCAGTCTCATCTCATTCTAAACTTCAATGTTTCTGAAATTCTTCTAATAGAGCCATGCTACACTTTACTCCTCTATTACATGCCCTCAATTTCATCATTTGTAGATGTCATTTTTAAATCTAAGTTGGATTATTAGCTCTCTGTGCACCCAAATTGATGTTTTTAGATAACTTCCTCTTTCATCCTTCATCAGAATTTTTTCTTTTTATCTTCAGAATTTCATTTTTGAGAGCTTCCAAATGCTACTGGGTTGACTTTCCTATATGATAATAGTTCAGAATATCCTGCCTAGTCTATCATGAAATGATCCTAACTGTGCTTTCCACAAATAAAGGGTACAATTATCCTTTCCTCCATCACAAATTAAAGGATGAAGTAGTCACTGTTCCCCATGATTCCTGTCATTTCTACTCCAGCAATTTATTTGTAGAAATCAAATGCAAAAGAGAATTTCCCCCTTTTTTGGTGCTTCCATCTTGTGAAAGATAAAATTACTATGAAGGTGAAGCAAAAAAAGTATTATCTTTTCCGTTTGTGGAAGACAGTTCCAGTGGTCTCCAAATAACTGGTGTCACCTATCACTACTATATTATGGAACTGTGTCAGACTTGTCATATTTGCCAAAGTTGTTATTTCTTCTTTCTGTCCAGGTGGTTTATAGTATATTCTGATGACAGTGTTACTTCTCTTTATGACTCTTTTTATCTACACTATATTGTTCTTCACCATATTTTATCCCTAACTTATTCTTAAATTTTCTCATAAGTATTTCTTCTTGAGGGTAGGTAGGTGGCAGAGTGAATAGAATGTGGGACCTGGAATTAGGAAGACTCATCTTCCTGTGTTCAAATCTGGCTTCACACACTTACTAACTGTGTGACCCTGGGCAAGTCACTTAATTCAATTTTTCTCAGCTCTTCATCTGTAAATGAGTTAGAGAAGGAAAGACAAACCATTCCAGTATCTCTCCAAGAAAATCCCTAATGGGGTCACAGAGTCAGACATGACTAAAATGACCAAAAAACAACATCTTAGCATGCAGTGTTAGTGAGCCCTCAATCTTTTACCTTTCCTGTTTCTTTTGGATACAGTATATACTTCAAGAGTCATACTCCACTTGTGGGTTTCATCTTATCACCTTTGAGTGATATCTGAGAACATTTTGCCTTCTTATATTATGATATAGTTTGTTCATATTGTTTGTCACACTTACTTCATGAATTTTTATGGAGACATCTAAGTAAGGCACTTTCTTTTTGGCTTGAGAACTCCTGTGTCTCACATAGTAACTGCTCCCCATTTTACCTCACTTGCTAGAGCTACATAAGCAGTTTTCTCCCTTCCTCTTTCTTGTATCTTGAATTTTGTTCTAGAAAAAAAAACAAAACAGAAATCCACTTAGGTTCCCAAGTGACTACATGGATTTCTTGGCTAGATATTTATATTCAAGCTTTTCCCATATTTGTTGTCAATGTGAGCAATTCCCCTCACCCTTTATCTCTGCCTTGGAGAAACCTTGTCTGTCATTGAGGTTCAGGCTCAGCTCAGGTACATCTTATTCATCTAGCTTTCCTTCATTCTCACAGTTGAAAGTATTATATTTCATGTCAAATTTCCATAAAACATAAGGCTTTCTAGGGAAGCAGTTGGAAGAGGAGGAAGTGGATATATGCATAAATGAATGTGATGTAAAAAAGAAAACATCAATGGTAGACTGATAAAAAAAAGAAAATTTGCTTGGGGCACTTTTTTTCTGCTTATCTTCTTTTGTTTCCACCATTTCTGATCTTATAGTTATCTGAGTATATGATATATCTTGCCTGGCCTTCCTCCACTATGCTGTAAGCTCCTTGACATTATGTATAATGTTTTTAATCTTTATACATTCACTACCTAGAACAGTGTTTTGCACATATTGTGTGCTTAATACACATTTGTTCTCTTGAATTGACAATGAGAGAATTGTCTTTCCTGTGTTCCAAATACCAGTCCAAACATAAGACTTTTGCACAGGGCTGGCCCTACGTGAAAAGGTGAAGTAGATGACAAATTTGGCTTCATTGATATCACTGAGACTTGATGGAATGAGATATTACTAAAATACAGTCTTTAATGGGTTTACCTTATTCGCAAGAGACAGAGAAAAATGAACAGACTTGGCAGGGCAGGACAGGAAAGAATAAGTACTCATTCAAGGAAATCCGAGAACCAGAAAAGGGAAGTATGGAGAAAGGCATTTGGGTAAAGATTAATGAAAGAATAAACAGAAGAGATTTTTGTTGTCCTAGTATAATATAATCCACTTGGGCAAAAAACACAAGAATGGAGGGGAAAATGAAAGAAGAGAAGGAAAAAAGAAGAAAGGAAGAGAAGGAGGGAGAGAGGGAAAGAAGGAGGGAAGAAAGAAGCATTTACTAGATATCAGACACTGTGCTATGTGAGGAACAAAAATTCAAGGAAAATGAAAAAATGAGTATATACTTGAATGGGCTAAGGCAACATACAAAAGGAAGCTGAAAAGGAGAGTAGAGAATGGTTTTAAAGTTCAGAAAAAGTCATGGTCACCTGCCAAACAAAGAATCCATTGAAGAACTTTAAAAAGAATTTAAAAATAAGAGAGATTGAGGAAAACTTTAAAAAATAAGAATAATACAAGAAAAATAAAATTATGACAATAAAAGTTAACCAGTAAGAAAAGGAGATGCAGAATCTGAAGGAAGAAGATGACTCCTTGAAAATGAGAACTGGGTAACAGGAAGTCAATTGAGTTATAAGAGATGAATAAATTGTACATATATACACACACATATATACATATATAATGAAAAAATAGAAGACAATGTGAAAGTATATATATAAAATGAAAAATAGAAGACAATGTTAAACATCTCATAAGAAAACCAATGAATCTAAAGAAGGGATCAAGAAAACATAAAAATAAATTGGACTACCTGAAAGTTCTGATCAAAAAATCTTGATAGAGGGGAGCAGAGCCAAGATGGTGGCATAGGAGCAGCCAGGGATGGCGGTGTAGGAGCAGGCAGGTTTGTCAGCTCCCACACAGCCACATCAAATACCCATAAAATATGACTTTAAACAAATTTTAGGGCTCTAAAATGCACACAAATATACCTCCCACTGAAGGCAGTTCAGCTCAAAGGGACCATCTCAGTGCTGGGAGCCAAAACCAGCCCAGCGTGAAACTGTGACTTGTCCCCGGGGGCAGCTGGCTAAGCCAAACCAAGCCGAGCTGCAGCTGGAGCTTCAGGAGAGTGGATCTGCAGCAGCTGTGGAAGTTTCCAGAATTATCAAGCCAGAAGAAAAAAGACTAAGTGAAAGGTCAGTGGAACTTGGCTAAAATTGGGGGAGAAAAGCAGGTCCAGCCAAACTGCCTCCAGGGCAAGGAAGTGGCAGAAGCAGAGGCCCTGCAGCTGCCTCCACATTGCTGCTCCAGAGCTCCCAGCCTACAGACTGCAGGGGGGCCAAGTGATCATTCAGAGGCCAAGTGCTCTTGCATTGAGCGGCCTGGATCCAGATCATGGTATTGGGTGGTGGCCCTGGGGTGTGTTTTCAGTGATCCAAAGCTAGTGGGGGCTGCAGCAGCCTCCTAAAAGCTCCAGTAGCTGGGAAAACCCCAGCAATTTGGGACAGAGCTTTCCCCTCTGGAAGCAGAGCTTCACAGAGCTAAAAAATCATTGACTGGTCATCGTAAGCAGGCAAAGGAAGCAAAGTAAGAATAGTAATGAAATGCCAGATTCCCTCTTTGGGGAAAAGAAGGATCAAAGCAGGGAATGGGAGGAAGACAACATAGTCAAAACTCCCACACCAAAAGCTTCCAGGAAACATGAAGATTGCCTAAAAGCTAGAGATCAGCTTAAGAAGGATTTTGAAAACCAAATGAGAGAAGTGGAGGAAAAATTGGGAAGAGAAATAAGAATGATGCAAGAAATTCATTAAAAGAGAGTCAACAGCCTGACTGAAGAAAATAACACCTTAAAAAATAGATTAACTCAAATGCCAAAAGAGTCCCAAAAAGCCAATGAGGAGAAGAATGCCTTAAAAAGTTGACTTTGCCAGATGGAAAAAGAATCTCAAAAGCTTTCTGAAGAGAATAATTCCTTCAGAATTAGAGTGGAGCAAATGGAAGCAAATGACTTTATGAGAAATCAAGATACTATTAA
>CM053585.1:83276455-83307861 GCA_028646515.1 Pseudochirops corinnae
AATCCCACTGAATACCCTCTCCCCCAATCCTCTCTCTCCTATATCCTCCCCCATTTCCCCTCTGACTTTCTGGTAGAGAAGACACTTTCAGATTGTGGTGCTAGAGAAGAGCTTTGAGAGTTCCTTAGACAGCAAGAAGGTCAAATCAGTCAATATTGAAAAGAATAAGAATAAGAATAAAAGAATAAGAATAAGAAATTAATTCAGACTATTCACTGGAAGTTCAAATATTTAACCTGAAGCTTACATACTTTGACCAGATAATGTGAAGATGGCACTCATAGGAAGATACACTGATGTCAGGAAAGACTGAAGGCAAAAGGAAAAGGGAATGGAGGAAGATAAGGTAGATAGATAGTGTCATGGACACAGAAAGCATGAACTTTGATAGGTTTTAAGAGATAGTGGAGGTTGGAAGAGCTTGGTATTCGTGGAGTCATGAAGAGTCATACATAATTGAATGACTGAATAACAACAGCAAAGGTTTTGCTTCTGTTAGTGCCAGTATGGGAATAAAAATAACAGAATTTAATAGAAGGAAGAGATCTATTTGGCTATTATCTAGTCCAGTCCATACCTAAAAATTACTTTATTGTAAGGTATCTGATGAGTGTTTTCATGTTCTCCCCTTGAAGACATCCAAGGAAGGGAATCTATTATTTGTTGAGGCAAACTTTTCTATTTATGGATAGGTATAATTACCAGGATGGATTTAAAAAAAATTTTTTTTTCTAATCTCAAGTATTTTGGCATCTTCTACCCAATGCTCCTAGTTCTGCCTTGTGGGACCAAGTAGAACAAATTCAATTCTTCTTCTACTTGAGATCCCTTAAGAACCTTGAAGACAACCCCAGTTTTTGGGATAAGAACCCAGTATTTGACAAAAACTGCAGGGAAAACTGGAATATAATATGGTAGAAACTGGGCATCGACTAATATCTAACACTGTATACCAAAATCAAGTCTAAATGGGTGCACGAACTAGGTATAAAGGCTGATACTGTAAGCAATTTGGGAAAGCAAGGAATGGTTTACCTGTCAGATTTATAGAGAAGGGAAGATTTTATGACCAAACAAGAGTTAGAGAGCATTATAAAATGCAAAATGGATAATTTTGATTACATTAAATTGAAAAGTTTCTGTAGAAACAAAGCCAATGTAACCAAGATCAAGAGGGAAGTGGAAAACTGGGAAAGCATTTTTACAACCAGTGTCTGATAAAGACCTCGTTTCTAAAATATACAGAGAATTGAGTCAAATCTATTAGAATAAAAGTCATTCCCCAATTGGCAAATGGTCAAAGGACATGAATAGGCAGTTTTGAGAGGAAGGAATTAAAGATATCTATAATCATATGAAAAAATGCTCTAAATCACTATTGATCAGAGAAATTCAAATCAAAACAACTCTGAGGGACTGCATCTCACCTGTCGGATTGGCTAATATGACAAAACAGGATAATGATAAATGCTGGAGAGGATGTGGAAAAAATAGAACACTAATGCATTGTTGGTGGAGTTGTGAACTGATTCAACCATTCTGGTAAGCCATCTGGATATATGCCCAAAGAGCTATAAATAACTTCATATACTTTGACCCAGCAATACCACTTCTAGGGTTGTATCCCAAAGAGATCACAGAAGTGGGAAGAGGTCCCATATGTACAAATATATTCATAGTAGCTCTTTTTGTGGTGGCAAAGAAATGGAAATCAAGGGGATGCTTATCAATTGGGGAATGGCTAAACAAGTTGTGGCATATGAATATAATGGAATACTATTGTGCTATAAGAAATGAGGAGCAGACGGACTTCAGGATAACCTGGAGAGACTTATACAAATTGATGTTTAGTGAAAAAAGCAGAACCAGCAGAAATTTGTACACAATTACAGACACAATGTATGTGTGCTGACCAGCTTTGATAGACTGGGCTCTTCTCACCAATGCAAGGTTATAAGACAACTCCAAAAGACTCATGATGGAAAGAGATGTCTACATTCAGAGAAACAACTACAGAGTTTGAATGCAGATTGATGCAAACTACCTGCTCTCTTTCTCTTTCTTGTTTTGTTTTGTTTCCTCTTTCCCATTTTTTGTCCCATCAGTTATAATCCTTCTTTACAACCTGACTAATGTTTAATGTGAAGGTATTTGCGGATCCTACATTTGACTGCATGCCCCCATGGGAGAGAGGGGAATGAGAAGAAGGGGAAGAAAATTTGAAACTCAAGGGATTGTTGAACTGAGTCTGGTAAACTCAAAGTAAATGAATAAATTTATTAAAATTAATTTTTAAAAATGAGAGTCAGGGTATTAGAGAGTGAACCCACTCTAAAATGCTAAAACTTTTGGTTCAGTAATGAGTGGTCTGGAAACCTAACCCTTTCTCTGGTCTGTCTCCCTTAAAGGAACCATTTACTCTCCTCAACTTAAAAGTTCTATAAAGTCAATGTTAGAATCTACCCCCACCAAAGAAACAAAACAAAACAAAACAAAAACCCTTGAAGACAGGTATCATGTCCCCTCAGACTTTCCTCTTTTCCAAGCTGGCCACTTCCAGTTCCTTCAACTGATCCTTAGATGGCATGATCTTAAGTCCTGTCACCATTCTGGTTACCCTCAGTTTCCTCATCTGTAAACATTCAGGTTGGACTAAATAACTTCTAAATCTTTAAAATCCTGAAAGAGATGATATTTTAAAATTTCAAGTTTCTTTCAACTTTTAAATATTTACTTTTTTCTCCCTTCTACCTCCTCCTGCCCCAGAGGAAAATTCCCATATTGGTAATATCCAGAACTGTATAATTCATTATTCATACTAATCTATCACCTCTCTGCCAGTATGTGGGTAGTATTCTTCATCATCCATCCTCTGGAATTGAACAAATTGTACAAATCATAAAATGCATGATATTGCTTGGCTTTGCTAAGTTCTTAAAACAGCATCATAGATTCATGTTTCTTCTCTTGGGTAGGTTACCCAAGATAAATATTCATAGATATATGGATAGAATAGAAAGATAGATAGACAGATAAATCAATTGATCGATCCACCCATGCATCTATCCATCCACCCACCCATCCATCCATCCATCCATCCATCCATCCATCTATCCATGTATATTTGATAGATAGTTTATTAGACACTTATTTGGGAGGTTATGGATATAAACACAAGCAAATGACATTCTCTATCCTCAAGGAGTCTAAATTAAATAGGGGAAGACAGAACCAGAGTAGACTTTGTGGCAGAGGTATCTCTAGGGTGAGAAAACTGTTGGAAAATGGGGTGATGAAGTTCAGATATTGAGTAGAATCAGGAATAAGACCAGCCCTTCATCAGTAGCAGCATTTGTAGTAGTTTGAAGGATTGCAAAAGAGATCACTTCATTCAGAACTGTCTCCTTGACTCATCTAATTTAAATGCCCACATTTGGCATTCTTTCTATGAAGAAGTGAATAGTCTTGTTGAAATGCAAGTTATTTTTTGAGATGATTATCACAGTAATTAATTTTTTGCTTGTTATCACACTACCATGCCTAAGAAATAGAGCTGGAATTAGGTTATCACATTATGTCCTGCCATTTAGTAAAGCATTAAGGAAATCTTTCCCAGGACTGGTATGTTATGATTACAGTGTAGTGAGTGGAAAATTACTAAAATAGTGATCAGAGGTCATTGGGTACCTGAGAAAGGTAGAAATTAAGGAATATAGTTCCATGGAAAAGAAACTTCAACTACTTCATAATTCTATCTAGAATTGGACCTACTCAGGCCCTGTTTCTCTCAAACATATTTAAACACTCTTCAGTAGACAGTACTAAAGTGATCTTAGACTATTAAGAGAGACAGAGCATGCCAGTTAGTGAAAAGATAATTCAAAATATATTGTGCCCTGATTAGACTACAAGTGGAGAATTGTGTTAAATTCTGAGTGACACATTTTAGGAAATATACTAGTAACCTGGACAGTGCCCAGAGGAGGGCAACCAATGTGGTTAAAGACTTCAATATCATTCTTTTTTTGAAATTTTGTTTAAGTGAGTATATTTGACTTATAGAAGGGATGATTTAGGGGGAGGATGATAGCAGTCTATAATGTGGAAAAGGGATTAGAATTTTTTTCCTTTGATCTAGGAAAATGAATCACACAATGATAAGAACAATGTGAATAAAAGAAACAGCAAGAACAATACAAATGAAACTGAATGCTGAGAAATTGTAATGGCTGAACTTGACCCCAAAGAAGAGAGAGAAGAGATAGGAAAATGCTTTTCTCCTCCACTTCTTCACAAAGATGGGGAACAATGATTATATAATATTACATATATTTTCAGTCTTTTTCAATATGTTAGTTGCGCTGAACTGTTTTTGTTTCTTTTTTTTAAGGGATTACTCTCTTGAAGTGGGGCAGGGATATAAAAACAAAAGTTATTAATAAAAAGTTTCTTTTTTTAAAAAGGATTTGTTCTGCTTGGACCCAGGTGAAGAACAAAGGCCCAGGTACAGCAAAATGTAGCTGTAGTCTTGTTGGAAGGGAAAACTTAATAATGAAGGCTATCCAAAGTGGAATTGGGTTGCTTTTGGAATCAATGGGTTAAACCTCACTGGAGATGTTCAAGTAATGACTAGAAGTTGATTTGTCAGTGATATTGAACAGAGACCTTGTTCAGGTTGGACTAGATGACTGCTATTATCCTTTATATCTCAGAAATCTCATGGAGGTAGGTGGACAAACACCATCTGATGAATATCTTGGCTATTTAGTTATCAAAATTACCTGCACTCAGCTGAAAGGATATCTCCAAGGTTAATGAGACTGATCCCATTCACCTGTATTTATTGCATAGAAATGCAAACTGGCTGAGGAAATTAGAAATTTCACTTCTCTCCAATTGAGCTGTTTTAAAATTAACTTTGTCCAATCCCCAAGTGCTAGAAGTACACCAGATTTCTACATCTGCCCTAATGCATTTAGTTCTTCGTGTATTTGACTCCCACATTTATATATCTCCCTCTAATCTTTCTCCTTAGCCCTAGTTTCATATTAACACCCTCCCTCAATAGACTATCCCTGAGATGAGGGATAATTTCATTTTTTGTCCTTGTATCCTCAGCATCTCATACAATTCCTTGAACATAATAAGCATTTAACAAATGTTTATTGAATTGAATTGCACTGACTGACTTTGCAACAAGTCTGAGATAGCAAGAAACAGCGATATATAATAACCAACCCTTTCAAGCTACAGAAGGCTAGAATTAACATGTTAGAGTTTCTTTGTTATTGATAGAACTTGGAGGGGAAGCTCATTGGTTTGATTCGCCCTGCCCCCTTGAATATATGCACCATACAAATTGTGCTTCTGTCAACTTTAATGCAAATGTCCTTCAGGGACATATAATTAATGGTCAAGGCAAGCCAGAAAAAAATGTGCCTGTAAATTTCAGCATTGCTCTGGGAACCAAAAGCTGATGATTTCATCCCTTGAGGGTAGATCAGTCTCCATTCTCCCGTGACTTGTGTTCTCTGCTTTTTAGAAAAGACTCTTGATCACATTAATTATCTGTGAATCCTTGATTTTTCTGTGACCAAATGCTCCAGTCTTGCTAGATCTTTGTCAGATGTGTCATAGCTGAGTGAGCAATTTCTGACTTCCTGGACTTCCCTTTGGGCCAGAACTGTCAACATTCATGTTCATCAAGAAAACCTTTGACTTGAGAAAACAAATCAGCAGTTTGGGGTCATAGCTTCATATCTGATGCTTGTTGAAATGGAGAGAAGCCACAAAGTATAGGTTTATTTTTGCTTACCCTTCTCAAATTTGGGCAGCTTTCTCTATGCATTGTCATGTTCTCATTTATCCCTGACCTTGCAGATAACCTTGACGAGCTATCTCTTTTTTGTCTTCCTTCCCCTACCATGTGAGCAACTGCTCTTCCCCAAATTTTGTTGATTGCTTTGTCCTATTTTCCTATATTTCTTTTTTCATTATTTGGTGGCTATCACACCATTGCTTTCCCTAATGTCATCAATTTTTAATTTCTCCCCCACTCTCCCTACACATACGTCTTAGCACCAAATGAACAAAAGGTGATCCAAAAATCTGTTCAGCTTTAAGTATCAAATTTTAAAACTACATGAAAATGTTAAGGAAACCCTATATATTTCAGTTCTATTTCAGGAAAGGAATGCTTTTCAAAACTTTAAAATCTTACAAAAGTTCACCAATGGAAGTCTTAAACAAAGTCCTGAAGCTGGGGGTGGGGGTGGGGGTCTTGCAAGGGACTTGAAATTTAGAATTCATAGATAGTACTTGAAAGCCATCATCAGCTAGAAACAATCAGGCTCAGCTGCTAAATATCAAGAGTAATTATCAGCTGATCAAGTTTATTAATTTATAAGTCATTCAGTTAATAATCCTTTATTAAGTACCTACTATGTATTAGGCACTGTTGCTACAAACTAAGGCTACAAATACAAAGAATATATATTCTTTTCTCTAAAGGAACTTATGATACAGGAGCCAATAATCAAGCACATTTGGAATAAATGCAAAGAATGTAACTACAACAAAATATAAAGCAGCTGAATGCAAAATAAGGCAAGAAGCCATTAGGAACTGCGGGGAGGGAGGGCAGGTAGTAAAAGCCTTCATGTAGAAGATAGTGCTTGAGCCATATCTTAAAGGAAGAGAGGGTTTATATGAAGTGATAATAAGGAGGGATCATATCCTGGACATGGGGGATAGTCAATTTAAAGGCACAGAGATGGAAGATGGAGGCAAGAGGCAAAGACGAAAATGAATTGTCTCTGTATTCAATGAGTTCACATGCTATTTGATGGACATTAATAGAGACTGGAGACATAGATTCTCTCTCCCCCTACTTCCCTCTCTGTATATCCATATATATGTGTATGTATGTATATATGTATGTTTGTCTATCTGCTAATTAAAATAGGAAACAATGAGAAAGTGAATGCTCCTCCTCTCAGCCCAATAGCCAGACTCCTCGTAAACTTTCCCATCCTAGTTCCTATTAATTCCTCCTTTTTCCCCAATTGAATTAATCTTTTAAAGCTGATTTGTATATACTTTTTATGCCCCTTGCCCCATGGAAATTGCTCCTTGTGGCGCTGTATCACCATGCACAAGCAGCTCCCCAAAGGAATGCTACTGTGAACAGCTTTTAAGGTTCGGATTACAAAGTATAGTGAACACTCCATTTATTCCATTACAAATCGAGGCAAACATTCACAACAAATCACAATACAGTGTTCATAACAGCTTAACATTAGAATAGCCATACAGTTTTCACTATAGCGGCCACAATATTTAGAACAAAGAACAAATGAATAATCATCTGGTTTCCCCAAAGGGGAAACCCTCCTTACTTAATCATTAAGTCAATTCACAATACAATAATCAATCTTCCATTCATGGGGCAACCATTAACTTAATCAGTCACTAATCTAGATTCACAATTACTAAATATCATTAATCACTAAGTACAGTCATTAGAAAATTACACAAACCCTCCACCCCTCAATGTCTAGTAAACTTGTTCAATGTCCAAGGAGAGGCCTTTTCTTCATCTTGACTTGGAGTGGTCTCTCAGATTCCCTGGATCCCCTCCCACGGTCCCAGGTCCTACCTGAATTCATCAGTCACCTGGATTCAGAGGCAAACAGCTCCCAGGTTCTTGTCCAGTCCTCAGAAGTAAACAGCTCCCAGGTCCTTGTCCAGTCTTCCAAGGTAGACAGCTCCCAGGTCCTTGTCCAGTCTTCCAAGGTAGATAGCACCTAGGTCCTTGTCTAGTCCTCCCAGTAGTCCCCAGTACACACTGAAGTTCACAGGGTCCAGCACATCTCAGACCCTTTACCACTTCTGTTGCTGAGAACTCAAGGATCAGCCCAGCCACAAACCCACCAAGGCTTATCCCGGTTATACTTCTTCAGTCCTCCAGAAGTTCAGCTGGCCCTAGGACCCAGGAGGAATCTCAGCCTTCCAGGCAGCCCTTCCAGGCAGCCCTCTCAGCCTTCCAAATGCTGAGAGAGAAACTTTCTCTCTCTCTCAAGAAAACTCCAACTCAGTTCTTCAGTCCAGCAGCCCAGCTCCCAGATGCTGGCACAATCTTGCTTCCTCCACCAGGAGCCACCAGGAGGAAGATTCCCAATTCTGTCTCTCTGTCTCTAGAACTCTTCTTATGTACACACACTGGCCTCCTATTTCACTCCCCCTAGCCCTCCCCCCCCCCCCCACCACATCAGGAGCAGGAGACTGAGCTCACACCTTCCATACTTAGCCCTAAGTTACTAAGGGCTAAGCATCTGCTAAACTGATTTCTGTTACAGGCTCTTACTCTTAATTACCTTTCTCATAAAGTTGCTATGATGAAAATCTAATGGCATGTTGTATTTAAAGCCTCTTGGTAAAGGAAAATTGTATAAATAAGAGGTTCAATTATTTGTTTCAGAAAAAGGACAGGTGTAGGTAATGCATACTAGCCTGGGCATAGTGTTTGCTCCTGGAATCTTGTCAAGAAAAATAGCCAGCCTTCAAATTGTGTGGTCAATTTCACAGTGACTGTTGAGCTGTCCCATGTGGAAAAGAAGACTCAGAACTGAGGCCTAACTTGCTGATGCTTCTGGCAATTTTACTGCTTTATGCAAATGTTAATTTCACTAGTATAATTTATAAATTCTACTCATTAATTTTTAGAAACCTGAACATTATTTACAAATATTATCAATTTTTGCTGATGGATGTGGTTCTTTTTTAGTTAGATATTTTCTCTAGCTCAGTATTGGGAGTCTAAGAAACAATTGCTACATATTGATCCTTTGAGACATTTATGGTCTTTTCCACTTGCTCTGGAACTGTACTTTTTCTCAATGTGGAAGTAAGATCCATAAGAACAGGGACTGATGTGATTTTCAATTTGCATCCCCAGCACTGGTTCAGGACACATAATAAGCATTTCATTCATTCATTCTCTTAGCATTGTGGTGAACTACTTACAATCTCCAGCTCTTTGGGTGAGCTTTTCCATCACTGGTAAGCCTCTTTTAAAAAAGTCAGGGCAACAACTTAGACAGTTACATGAAAATGGAATGGAATCTAGTTAGATTAATGTGCTAATTGTCTACTCTTTGTCAAGTACATGCATCTTTTAGTTATATCTGAGTATTTATTGAGCTAAAAGGTCATGGATTATGGAGAAAAGCATGCAGTGGTCAATAATGTTCTTTATTCTGTCTGACTTTATGGTTGCTAGCCCTTCATTATTTTCAAAGTGTTTTCCTATGTTCCTAGAAGAACAGGGCATATCTTCTACCTTCCTTTTTTCTTATGTACCCTGGCATCAGCCTGCGTCCAAGAAGGAATTGTATTTTGGGGGAACTGGCAGGCCCCTGTGACAATAGACTTCAACACTTAACTTCCTTGGCTCTGAGAGAGGGAAGAAAAACAAATTTTGAAATGTTGCCCCTGTGAGGATATTACAGAATCCCTGGTCTAAGTTCTGGCTGGGCTCCCAGACTGGGAACTAAGAGTTACATGGTACGAGAAACTACTTTTGTCAAATTGATTTCCTTTTTACAGTTACTGAACAAAAGACCTGAGTCTCTATCAGTATTTAGAAAGAAATTAATGCTGTGTATGAATAGCATTCCATGGTATATTGTATTGAGTAGTGGCCTTCTATTAGTTAAATGTATCTTTGTGGACTGTTTTTGGAAACTTCATTTTCATTCTTTTTATGAATGGCAGGTTTATTTATCTGAGAATGTAAGCTCTTTGAGAACAGGCATTACTGTGTTTGTGTGTATTTGTGTGTGTTTATGTGTATGTGCACACTCTTTTGTAGTCCCAGCACAGTGCCATGTACGAAGAAGACATTTGATGCTGATTAAATTGAATTAAATTGTGACTACTCTTGCACAGATTAACCTGAAGAGGATCAATCTTTCTAATCAGTGCCAACTTTACTGTAAGTACAGCTTCTTATGGTTTGGTTTCAGGGGCAATAAAAAAGTTCACATATCCTAAAACACTTAAAGTCTTGGATCAGATCTGTGATTTTTGTCAGTGTGGGAGCTCTCTCCTCCCATGCAATTGGCAACTACACTGTGACGTGTAATGCTTGTGTGATGCCCAGGTAGGTTATGTGTGTCCACATGGGTTTGTCTAGATGTGACTCTCAAGGAGGTTTTAATAGATATCTCTCCAGTCTTATCTACCCACCCTTCTCCAAGGGAGACTTTGATTCCTATTAGATAGGAAATGGGACATAGAGTCTAGGAGGCTGTCAGCTGGGATGTCTTCAAGAGGATATAACTGGCTAGAATTATATCTCTTTACTCCCTAAATATTGTTAGTCTAGGGCTTGGGTGGAGAACCTGTGGTCTTGAGGCCACATTTGATCTTTTAGGTCCTCAGGTGAAGTCCTTTGACGGAATACAAATTTCAAGGAAAAAATTCCCTTAATAAAAGGATTTGTTCTGTAGAACTTGGACTCAGTCAGAAGATCCCACCCAAGGACCTAGAAGGGCCTCATGTGGCCTCAAGGCCACAGATTACATGCACTTGGTCTAGGGGAAACAATTTTTAGGTTCAATCTGTTCCTTAAAGGAGGAATGCCCTAACCTATAGCTAAACATCTGACTCCCTTCATACTGGCTGCCAGCTACCCAGGGACCACCACACATAGCAAATCTTGAGTAAAACCATTTATTCAAGCTGATAGCAAGTAGAAATCAAAAAAGTTATGAGCATGTACTCAACAATACACAATGTAAATGAATTCTGTCATTGGGAATGAAATATCTCATTTCAACTGAGAGAGTCCCTGAGTTCATCCAACAGGAAATTCCCCAGCCTGAAATAGCAACACGGTTCTCTGTTTCAGCTTCTTCCTGGAGTCTTTCTTTTCCTTCAGGGATCTCTGAAGAGATCCTTAAGCTATGTGTATCTTTTCTAAAGGCCCAGAGAGTAAGATCTCTCCTCCCTCAAACTCTCTGAAACTCTTCCCCTAATGCAGGCCTGAGTCATCATTCTCTATGCTAATGAGGAGAGTCATTTGCAAATGCCAGGCTTGAGCTCAAGGTTACAGTTGGTACATAGTCTTTAATAGCTGCTGTGGCAAACAAAAGTTATCACCCTGAAGACTAGCTGATAATGAATCTCTTTGAATTTAACTGAATTTAGGCTGGCCATAAGAGCCAGATGAGGAAATTAAAGACAAGAAAAATGAAGTGATTTGTGCAAGGTCACATAGGTAAGAAGTGGCAGACCAGGGATTTGAACCTAGGTCATTTGATTCAAAATGTCATGCTTTTTCCATTGTTCCATGTTGCTCCCTTTACTCCCTCGCTGTACTCCAATATTTATGAGGCCTAAACTTTAAGTCTTGCCAGTTTGGTAGAACCTGTAAAACCTTGTACTCCACTAGTCCATTAACATAATTCTTGAAAGCCCATGGTCAACTATATGCCCCAAGAAAATATCAGAATGTGACATTAGTCAGTCAGGAAAGAAGCATTTTATTAAACATTGAGTATGTAGCAGGCATTGTAATAAGGAAAGGCAAAAATTCAGTGCCTGCCCTTAAGAAGTTTACATTTTAATGGGAGGGACAGCATAGGAGTAACTATGTACAGCCAGTGTCAATGGTAGGTAATCTCAGAGGGAAGGCACTAGAGGAGGGGAAAGAATTCTTATAGAAAGTCTGAGGTTCTTTGCTATAAATCCCACAGTTCGAGATCCATTCCTTTGGCTCCAGGCTTATGTGCTATTAAAATGCAATACCTTTGCCATAGGCAGGTACATAAGTCACAATAGACATTTTGTACCTTCCTCAGAATAAATTTATAAGTTCTGTTGCTGAGAAAAGTTTGTTGTGGTGGTGGTAGTGGTTGTTTTTAAATGGAGAGAACGGGGATTCTTGGAGAATTTTATACATCCATGAATGAGGGTTAGGAATTTAAGATTAGAAGTCAAATTTAATATATTACACAAATTTCCTTTGGCTTGAGGTCTGACATTCTTTTTATCCAAGACGAGATCTCATTTTGTGACCACTGTTAGCATCCCCAGCATCTACTATGGCAATCTAGACACAAAGCTTAAATTGTTCTGTTTTGTTTTATGAGGTGTAAGACCTGGACAATTCACACTGAGTTGATAATAGCATGAATAGAGCTTCAGTGGCAAGAATAAGAATAGCAAAAAGGTTAACTTTTCAAGAAGTGTGAAGTGATACCTTGGGGGAAATGTAGGTTGGGGTCCCATTAAAAAAAGCCTTGAAAGCTCTACCTATATGAGAGGAATTTGGACTTGATGAAATAGGAAACATGGAGTCAGTCTACCAGGGGCAGGGAACTTGTGGCCTCAAGACCACATGTGATCTTCTAGGTCCTTGGGTGCAGCCTTTCTGTTTTACAGAAAAAATCCTTTTATTAAAGGGATTTGTTCTGTGAAGTTTGGATTCAGTCAAAGTTCTCCACCTGAGGGCCTAGAAGGCCACATGTGGCCTTGAGGCCTCAGACTCCCCACCTCTGGTCCATACTCAAGCAGTGTGGAAATAGGGAAATCAGTTATTAGCGACCTGGAATAGGGAGCTCATTCTGCCATAGCTGAATCACTACCACAGTAGGGATAATAGAGATGGAGAGAAAAGAGACAAACTTAACACATTTTAAGGGAAGGAATAAAGAATTTGCTAGAAGATCAGATATAAGTGTAACAACATTGGTTAACTCTAGTTTGATTTGCTTGAAGGCTAGGCCTGTTACATTTTACTTCCCCCACAATGTTTGCTAGTATCCTAAGGTGACTGGATAGCTCTCTTCTCTGCCATTGGTTTCAGTTCATACTGATTGTTGTAATGTTAATGGGAATTGAAGATCTGCCCCACCCATTAATAGGCCTCACTTGGAGGCCTCAGCAAAAGAACTTATAAATTTATTCTGAGGAAGGAGAAGCTTGGTTAGGAAAGGCTATTGTTGAAGAAGGCCCACACCTTTTGTTATTTTGTAAGTAGGTAGTAGGTCATGATTGTGATGTCCTCTGACCCTGAAGAAGGTTAGCATTTTGCTTTGGGGCTTACACATGGGAAGAATATTTGAGTGATGTAGAGAAAGAGACTTTGAGTAGCTGTTAAGGAGCCCCCTGGCTTTGAAAACCCAAATGTTGGTGCTTCTTTCTCTGCTAACTGTATGTATAGCTTTGGTCAGACAGCTAGAAGTTCTGTCTGTTGATTTGTGTTATTTTCTCTGTCTGTATTTTTTCTGCTTGTGATTTGTTTCTATTTTCTCTGAAATTCAGGGTGCTGACTGGGTATGCTAAGGTATTTGCTGTTATAATTGTATTCCCTGTTTAGGGGCCCAATGACACATACACAAATTCTATATCACCACTTGGAATCAGATTAGCTTTCACAAAGGATGTTAGCAAAAACAAAGACACCAACATTTTCCTCAGTATTTTGGGAGCATATATCTTCCTTCTACTCTATGTTACCTGGTCTCTGAGGAGGGAAGGGGGATCAGGTTTACAATTTAGCTCAGTTCTAGACAGCATTAGTTCAACAAAGTTCAAGTATGAAACTCTACTTGGAATACTGTACTCTTTCAACTCAGAACCACCCTACTGGACTGGCTACAATACTCCATCTTGGATTCCTTGACTCAATGGTTCATATTCTGCTCATGCACCTAAAATGGAAAAGCACAAATGAAAGAGCCAAAGCCAAAGATCTTTTTTTCAAGGCCACATGGCCTAAGGAAAGGGATGAAGTACATATCAGTCTCTCTGGTTGTACTCCTTTACCAGGTGATGTGAGTTGCTGTGGTTGAAATTCTTTACCTTCAGATGAAAATATAGGCAAAAAAGCTCCAGCCATGCTCAATCAGGCTGTTTTTAAAGAGGCAGTCAATGCTGACTACTCAGGCAATGGAAAAAGACTTTCCAAATCACAAATTGGGGTAACTCCAAATGGCCAAACATATGCTAGACTTCCAGTCTATCAGAAGCATGTCGTCAGCTTGTTCCACATGGGGGACCACCATCTCAGGTTATACAAGCAAACCTTTATTATAAATTAATTGAAAGAAAAGGGAAAGGTTTGAAGCTATCAATTTGGCATGTAGAAAATGATAAAAAAACAAAACAAAACAAAACAACACAACAACAATAAGAAATGAGAAAGTTGGAAAGTTCAACTGGTTTGAACAAAAAAAATGATTGTACTTTAGGGTGGGTTTCACTTAACAATTTGGCAAAGCAGCCAAAACAAGATATCATTTAATGAGCATTCATTAAGGACTCACTATGGACCAGGCACTGTGCTAGATAGGGGACATATAAAAACAATGAAGAGATGCTTGCTTTTAAGGAGTTTATGTTTTCATGGTGAAGACAACAAATACATACAAATTATACACACACAATACATATAAAGAGAATAAAAACAACACCTTAATTAAATTTAGTTAAGGAGAGAAAGCTCTAGAAATTATGTGTACTGTCGAAGAAAGAGGGTTTTTATAAGGCAGAGGTGAGAAGGGAGCTGAATTAAGGTATAACAGATGGTCAGTGCATATGGAGTGTCCCTTGGTTGGAATGTATCAAATGTCAATTTGGTTGAATCATAGAGTTCAAGAAGAAAGAGAGATATACAATGAGGCTGGAACTATAGGCTAAGGTCAGATTGGGAAAGGCTTTAATTGCTAAACAGAGGAGTATTTATTTTTATCTTAGTTCAACAGGAATTCAGTGTAGTTAATGGAGTAGAGGAGAAAGATAATTATATTTGCTCCTAAGGAAAATCATTTTGGCAGCAGTGGGTAGAATAGTTGATAGTGGCCTGAGTCTAAGGCAGGGAGTTCAATTAGTAAATGGCCACAATAATCTAGGTGAGAAGTTAAGAAGGCCTGAATTACAGTGGTAGATGTGTGAATAGAGAGACTTGGTTGGATTTGAGGAATACTGTGGAGATAGAAATGACAAGATTTGCAGCTCTTTGGATATGTGAGTGAAAGACAATACAAAATCAAGAATAATGCTGGAGTTTATAAACCCTCTAAAGGACAGTGGTGCTTTCAACAGAAATTCAGACACTAAGAAGAGAGTTTTGGGGAAAAGACCATGAGTTAAGTTTTACATATGTTTAAGTTTGAGATGTCACTGAAATACAATTTAAAATTTCCAACAGGGAAATTGGTGAGCTATCCTATAAGCAATGAGAAATACAGGTCTGGAATTTTACCAGAGATATAGATCTGGGAGTCATGCAAATACAGGTGAAAATCGGAGCCATGTGATCTAAAGGTTATTCTTATTTTGATCTAAATGGCCTCTGAAATACGTTCTGAGATTCTGAGGTTATACAATATAAGAAATCCGTAACACTGTGCTAGCCACTGGGGAGACACAAAGATACATAAAGGATATTACCTTTTTATTTATCAAGTAACGTTTGAAATTAATCTGTCCTATTCACTCCTATTCCGCTACATTGAGCTTTCCTCCCCCAAAAAATTAAAAACGATTCTGTATATGTGTATGTGTATGTGTATATATGTATATATATGTATGTATACATATGTATATACACACACACATATAATCTACAAAATCTGGCAAAACAAAATCTCATATTAGCCATGTCCAAAAATGTGCTTCTCTTTCTGCATTCTAAGTTCATCACCTCTTTTTCAGGAGGTGAGTGTCACGTTTCATTACATTGATCAGAGTTCTAAGGTTTTTAAAAATATTTTTTCTTCTATAGTCTACTAGAATTGTTCTATTTCTGTTCATTTTGTTCAGGATCAGTTTATAAAGATCTCCCTAGTTTCCTCTGAAACCACTCATTTTGTTATTTCTTATGAAACAATAATATTCCATTACTTTAATTTATCAGAATTTGTTAAGCCATTCCCCAAGAGAAAGGCATTACCTTAGTTCCCATTTTTGACTATGATGAAAAGAGCTGGTATAAAGAGTTTAGTACATAGAGACATTTTCTTCTTTCTTTGATTTCTTTTGGCTATTGTCCTAGTGATTAAATAGTTGAGTCAAAGGGCATGCAAAATTTACTATTTTTTTTGCAAGTGTAGTACATTTTGTATTTTTTTTTCTTTTTATAAATACAAAGAAATTAAATATAAGATGGTTTAGAAGAGTGGGCATAAGCAGTTGGAGGAATTAGGTGAGGTTACAAGTAGAAGGCAATTCTTAACCTATGTCTTAAAAGATGAAAGATTCTGTGAGGTAGAGATGAGGAGGAAGTGACTTCTAGATATGGGAGATGAACCATGAGAAGACAGGAAAATGGGAAATGATCTGCTGTGTGTGAGAAATAGAGAGAAGAAAATTTGATTAAATCATAAAATGTAGAAATATATATAGATTGAAGCCAGGTTGAGCAGAGCTTTAAAAGCCAAATCAAGGAGTTCAGATTTTACCATAGATGTAATGAGGAACCTCTGGCATTGAATAAATCAGGGAATGACATGGCAACAATTGGTAGGATAGATGGTGATGGTATAAGCCTTGATGTAGAGAGACCAATTAGGAAACTATTGCAGTAATATGGTTGAGAAGTGCTGAGGGGCTGAACTAAGGTGGTAGCTGTGTGAGTGGAGAGAAGGGGTCATATTTGAGAGATGTTGTAGAGGTTATGAACCTTCTATTGTGTTTATAATCTAGTTAAATACTTAAATTTTCTTCGTATAAGCATTATCTATCTTCCTCTCCCATTACACACTCCTAAAATTTAGATTTTGAACTCCAGTTAAGGGATTTACATTTATCCTTATTGCTTTTGAGCTTATTAAATTTGGCCCACCATTCTAACCTACTGAGAACATTTGAAAGCCTAATTTTGTTATGTGTTATTTTTCTATCCATCATGACTTTGTGTCATCTGTGAACTTGGTAAGCATGCCAACCTTGACTCTCCAAACTTAGGTAGTCTGGCCCTCAGATGCCAGATATTCAACTTATTGATGGGCCCATATTTAAATCAAAATCACAAACCTGGCAGGGATAGCTAACAAAATGAATGCCAGTATTCCAAAGCATTTTAACAGATTAGCATATTAGACTTAATCTAATAAAAATTAAATTGGATTGAAGTCTCACATTTTGGGTCAACAAATAAGTATAAAAAAATTCTTCAAGTTTAATATGTCGTCAATGTGATGTGACAGCCCAAAAAATCAAATGTATTCTAAGGCTGCTTTGAGAGAGAAATAGCTTAGATGTGTGGGGAGGTAATAGTTTGTATGTACTCCACTCTTACCAGAACTCATCTGGAATACTGTGTCCAGTGTTGGGTGTCACAGTTTAAGAAGGGATATTGATAAGATGGAAGAGGAGGATAACCATCATACTAGTGAGCCTTGAAACCATGGCATATGAGGAAAAGTTGAAAGAGATGGCCATATCTAGCCTGCAGAAGAGAAAAGCAAGGGAGACTTGCCATATGCCTTCGAAGTATTTGAAGGACTTATGTAGAGGAGGGCTAAGACTTTTTGTCTTTTGCCTTATATGGAAGAATAAGGAAAAATTTAAGCTTGATGTAATGAAAATCTTCTTAACAATTGCAGTTATCCTGAAGGGAAATGGGCTACCTCAAGAGGTGATGGGTTCCATTTCCTTGGAGGTCTTCAGGCAGAGGCTAGATGATAACATTTAGTATTTTACACTTGAATTCCATTTATTTATCGTTTAAACTGCTGAGGTCCCTTTCAATTTTCAAATTTTCTGACATTCATTGAATCTTTTCTAGCCTTTTTAGCACTGCCAGAGCTTCTGCTTCCTTGGCATAGCCTTAGAGAATGTAGGACCACCCAGCTACCCACTCACAGATTTCAGAATACAAACACCTCTCTCACTTTAGGTAACTGGGCCATTCCACAGATCTCTGTGTAAAAGGATGAATTTGCCCCAGTATGTGGGGAATGGAGGGAGGGAAACAGGAAGGGGATCATTCCTCCATGGAAAGAGGGGGCCAACATGCCAATCAAGGACATGTAGGGTCCAGGTAGAGAGAAGTGAGAACAAGAGGAGGAACATACAAGTCTGGAGCCAGTCATGTGGGGGTCTGGCCAGAACTAAGAGGAAGAACATGGAGGAGGGGACAGAAATGTGAGAGCCAGACACAGAAAGGAGAGGACACACCAGAAACAGGACCAGTGGGGCCAGACACAGGTGGTTTCCTTTTTCTGCATTGGAGGCCTTAAGCCAAATGCTAATCCAGGAGCATACACTTTTTTTCTTTCATTTGGAGATTTTTGCTTTGTTTTAGAGTTAGTTTCTTTTAGTTTGTTTATTTTTTTATTTTTGGTTCCTTTTGGTGGTGAGGGGTTGGAAGGCTAGGGTATGCAGAGCATAGGGGCAGGAAAAAAGAGAGAGAGAGAGAGAGAGAGAGAGAGAGAAAGAGAGAGAGACAGAGAGAGAGAGAAAGAGAGAGAGAGACAGAGAGAGAGAGAAAGCATGCACATGAGAGCATAGGACTGTAGAGTAAAATTAACATTGATATCTTTTCAGAACGCAAATTTCTTTCAGAATTCTTTACATCAAGTCGTTTGTGTAATGTGAATTTATATAAAGTAAGAACTGTCTGAAGTGCTTTATTGGATGTTTTTCAGAGTAGGCAATTACTGATTTTTTGAATGAATGAATTTCTAATGAGTATACTCAATACAATATGATATAGTACTAAAGAATAATATGATATCGATGTTTTCTTATAGTGTGAGAGGAAGTCAGAATTAAAGTAATGGGAAATTTGTTATTTTGTTATAATAGCAATAGGTATAAAGTGTATTGCTGTGTTTTTGCCCATCTATATTATGTGAGTACTCATGGACCTGTCTAGATATGATTGCAGGGAGGTAAGAATATCTCTAAAAGTTTCCTTTCTCTAGCCTTCTATTTCTGTTCCTGCCAAGGGGAGAGCAAGAAGTTTGTGCCAAAGTCTGGACACTTTCCTCTCCTCACAGAGAGGGTACTGTGCTAGAATTATATTTATCTGCTATGTGAAATATTTTAGTCTAGAGGAAGTAAATCTTAGATTTAAACTGAGCTTCTGGTTGCTATCTCTTGATGGGGAAGGGATGCCCCAAACTACGTATCCAAAATTTGATTTCCTTTTCACCAAATACTATTTCCACAATAAACACACACGCACAAAAAATAGCAAATAAACACATTTATGCAAGCAAATGGGAAACTTAAATAAAGGAAGTTATACTGATGAGAATATGTACCAGACAACACACAAAGTAATTCAGCTCTTCCATCGGAAACAAGAAATCTCAGCTCAATTTAGAAAGAGTCTCAAACCACATTCAAGAGGCAAATTTCCCAAATAAGCTGAAGATAGGCACACAGAACACCATCTCCGCTACATGCTGGTTTCTTCCTAGAGTCTTTGTCACCTATCAAAGACCTAAAGAGAGTCTGGAACCATGTGTCTTCTTTTTCCAAGCTGGAAGCCAGAAGATTTTCTCCCTCAAACTGTTGCTAACTCTGTCCCTTAGGAAGCTGTGGAACATTGAATGAATAATCAGTCTCCATCAATGAACAGAGATCCATGCAAATGGACTTTGAGGTTGCACAGGTAACATATAATTCTTTGAAGTTTACAAAGTTTACAAAGATATACACACATATATAAATACACACACATTCATGCATATATGCATACATCTACATCTATCTATATCTATACTTATATCCATAATATCTCTATCTCTATCTCTGTTATCCAATTCAGTCTCTATAATAACCCAGTGAGGTAGGTGATATTTAGCATTCATTTTACAGATGAAGCAACTAAGGTTGTGGCAAAATTTGAACACTGATCTTTTTGACTCCAAATCCCATGCTCAATCCATACCTATAACTAACTATAAGTATCAGAATTTTAAAAATCTAACAGACACTTTCAAGAATGACTTTAAATTCTCCAAGTATTGATTTCCTCCCCAACCTTTCATCACAGCAGGGGCATAAAAAGCTAGTAACATCACATTCTTTTAAACCATGATTTGTCTGCCTTCATTAATAAGATAAAAAACAAATAATTTTTATGACAAGTGTCCTCTAAAAAATTATCTCTAAGTCAAAATCACTTTTGTATAAATACATAAAGGAAAGGCACTCTTCCCTCCATACCCTGCCTTAAAGCCAAGCTGACCATTTTTTTTTTTTGCACCTAAAATACACATTGCTTGCTTCTGTCACTTTCTCTTTACTCATACTATTACCTGGGGCTATAATGTTCTTCCTCCTTCCTTCTCTTGTTAAAGCACTACTGGTTTTAAAATCAATATGAACACTACCTCTTCTAGTAAAATTCCCCTGATAACATATGTGGGTAATACACTCCCACTAAGGTCTCGTAGAGTACTTTTGTATAGGGTATGATTGATGTCTATATCTAAGAATCATAAGGCTTAGGGCCAAAAGAGAGGTTTTATGGTATTTAGCAGCACCCCATTTTTTTTTTTTACAGATGAAGAAATGGAGATCCAGAAAAATTAAGTAATTCCCCCAAAGACATATAGATGATGAGATGCTATTGACTGCCTATGCAGCCTTGTATTCTGGGCTGATGCTCTTGCTAAGACCAAGAATGTGATTCTAGAGTGTAATGATACTGGGATTTGAAGATCTTCCATGCCCCTTGAACTTGTTGACATAGCAGGAAGGGGTGGAGCAAGAAAAAGCAGGAACCAAGCTAGCGTCCATGTCATGGTGACTGGAAGCAGTGGCAGTGGCAGCAGCTGTGGTTGCAGCACGAACTCCTTTTTTTTTGAGCCAGCCAGAATCTCTGGTAAGGACTCCTGCTGAGGACTGCTAGGGATGGGAACTGTGGGGGCTGGAGCTGCTGGGAGCAAGCTGCCTGGACTCTGAGCAGTTGTCATGAGTGAGGAGAGGAGGATCTTTGCCTGAGGTAGCCTGCCCTGTTTTGAAAGCTTGAGAATGTGGGTGTTTACTGCTTTAACTACATCTGCCAGCTTCATAACTACTGTGTTGGCTTTGACTTTCTGGTTTTGGGACTCAGTTTTCTGGTATTTAAATAAATATTCTAGCTATATTTCTCATGTAGAGAGCCTGTCACATTTTGTGATTAATAACCATATCAGCATACTTATAGTTACTGTAGGCATTGTGAATACTGCATTGTTGATACATAGAGTCTAAGGCAAAGACTTGGCCAACATATGTGAAAGCTGCACAGAGTAGGTGCCCATTATATTTTCTGATAATAGAACTGAATAGACTCCTATTTTCTCAACCTTTTCTTGCTTTTATTCTTATATCTGCAATCGTTATCTCTTAAGTTATCTCTTAAAAGTTTCTTTTGCTTTCTTTTTCACCAGTTTTTTTTTTAAAGAAACTTGTCTTTTAAAGATATTATTTTCTGAAATACTGGCTTCTGTGTGTTCTTGAGGGATTAAATCAAGGTTGAAGATGCAGGGAAGCATGAAATATGGTAAATAATACTGTAGGAAAGAGAATTAGGAGATCGTATAATCTGATTGATGGCTGATTAGATTGTCAGGAGGGAGAAGAGCTTGAGTGATTTCCTTCTGGCTATCATGTCCACAGGAGTCACTGCAAAGAAACCCAGACTTGGCTCTTCTTCAATGTGTTTATGTGGCTGCTATCAAAATATAGTAACCCAGAAACCAAAATAAATCAATAAAGGAATACCTATATGGATAAAGGAAATTTCTTTACCTGGGAGGTCATTATACAAATAGAATCACAGGTGGTAAAATCATATAATACTCATATTACACACACATAAATTTGAAAAATCTGCAGTTTATCTTCCTCTATGAGGTAGGTCTGATTATAATAATTGGAAAGATTTCAATATTAATTTTAGATTTACAAAAATATCTCTTGTAATATAATTTAGGCTAAATGAACGTGTAGCTCAACTTTTTTAAATAGGCTATATGAAAGTTGGACACAAGGGAGGCAAGGGAAGAAGACTTATTTCTCTTCAGAAGCACAAGTTGATTCCATATCTTTGTAGGATAATTAGACGTGAGCTTTTCATGTTCCCCAAAGATTAGAATTGTCCCTTAGTTTGAGTCAACCTCAATATCATGAAGCTATTTTATTCTTTACATAAGAATGATCTTCATAGTCTTAGCCTCATCTGAAGTAGGTGTCAACATCAGTACTTCTGTGACTTATGATGTATGTCTCCTGATGCCAGCACTAATTTTAAAGCTTTCCTCATTAGCTGAAAGTTCATACAATTACGTAGTCATCAGTTCTAGTCACTTCATTATATATGAAGAGATCATTATTTGGAATAGATGCTGATATTTTCAGAACTATACCTAGCAATTTTTGCACCTGGGATAAGCAGGATAGACAATACTGTCCTAGACAATCAAAAGGAAATGTATCTTTAAAGCAAGCTTGTTATTTGAAAATAATGTAAATAGCAATTAAGACAGATCCAGATGCGTAGGTAAGGGATTGAGTTATTATGGTGCTCACAAATGAATGTGTTTCATAATCTGTTCTTCTAGGTTCCTATTTAATTGTTTTTACTAACCCCTATAGATAACAAGCTCCTGATTTGTAACTGTTTCTATGCTGCTGAGGAAGCAAATGTTTTAAATTTTGCCTTGTAGTGAAGCCTTGATTATTTCTAACCTTAGTTATGACTCTGGACATATTGGAATAAAGTAAAACTAGTCTTTTATCTAGACTGTGAAAATGGTCTCGAAAAGAAAACAGCACTCTCTTCCCCCCCCCTCCCCCCGCCCCCCAAAAATCAGTCAAACAACACTGACAGGCCCACTTTAGAGTCATTTACAGGACTTGGTGACTCATCTTATTTCCTCATTTAGTATTCACCAGGATAATGGAAACATCTTATCTGTGATTAACCTGCACATTAGTAGCTCCTATGGAATGCCATGTGACACATTTTGTGGTACTACATCTTGTGGAATTTCTTAGTTTTCTGACTCACTACTCTCCCCCTTCCCCCTATAATTGGGAAACTTCCTTTCTGTCTACAAACAGTGTATTATCACTAAATGTCCTTGAAAGCACAATTATTCACACAGATCAAAGAATAAACAGTTTTATTTATATGACAAACAACACAAACAGGGCTTATCTCAGGCTACACGCAAAATAGTATCCACCAGTGACCAATTCTCCCAAGTTGCTTGTATATCTTTGGACAAGCATGAATTATTTTTTATTAATAATTCTTATTGTTAATAGTAGTAGCAATAGCATTAGCAGCAGCAGCAGTGGTAATCCAACTATTCAACAAAGCTTTATTAAACAGAAATTGTCTTAGGTGCTGAGGAGCCAAAGATACTAACTTTCTTTTCCTTTTTTTTTTGGTTGTTGTTTATAACTGTTTATACTTTTAAAGACTTCGTGGCAATCAGTCATTGTAACAGCAATCAATTTTGCAGATACTTAGCCCTTAGTAGGGCTAAGTATGGAAAGTGTGAGATCAGTATGGAAGGTGTGAACTCTGTCCCCTGTTGAGAGGGCGTGAACTCCCCTCTTGATGTGGAAGAAGGGGATTTCCTGAGACAGGAGGCCAGTGTGTGTATATAAGAAGAGTTCTAGAGACAAAGAGACAGATTTGGAATATTCTTCCTGTTGGCTCCTGTTGGAGGAAGGAGGATTATCTGGGAGCTGGGCTGCTGGACTGAAGAAGTGAGTTGGAGTTTTCTTGAGAGAGAGTTTCTCTCTCAGCATCTGGAAGCTGACTGAGAACTGAGCTGAAGTTTTCCCAAGACCAGAATCTGGTGCAGGCCACCTGGAAGGCTGAGAGGGCTTGCCTGGAAGCCCTCCTGGAAGGCCATTTCTCCTGGGTCCTGGTACTAGCTGAACTTCTGGAGGACTAAAGAAGCATGACCAGGATAAGCTTTTGTTGGTTTGTGGCTTGGCTGATCTTTTAGTTCCAGGCAACAGAAGTGGTGAAGGGTTTGAGATGTACTGGATCTTGTGAACTTCAGTGTGTACCAGGGACTGCCTGGAGGACTGGACGAGGACCTGGGAGCTGTCTGCTTCTGAATCCAGGTGACTGGTGGATTCAAGAGGGAGCTAGAACCATGGAAGGGGATCCAGGGAATCAGAGAGACCACCCCAAGTCAAGATGAAGAAAAGGCCTCTCCTTGGATGAAATTGAGGTTTTCTGGACACCAAGGGGTAGAGGGTTTGTGTGATTTTCTAATGACTGTACTTAGTAATTAATGATATTGAGTATTGTGAATCTAGATTAGTGACTGATTAAGTTAATGGTTGCCCCGTGAATGAAGATTTATTATTGTATTGTGAATTGATTGAATGATTGAGTATTGATTACTATATTGTGAATTGATTGAATGCTTTGTTCTAAATATTGTGGTCACTGTAGTGAAAACTATATGGTCATTCTAATGTTAAGCTTTTATGAACACTATTTTGTGATTTTCTGTGATAAGATGTAATGTTGTGAATATTATATTGTGATATATTGTGAATATTTGCCTTGATATGTAATGGAATAAACAGAGTGTTCACTATACTGTGTAATCTGAACCTTAAAAGCTGCTCACAGCATCATTCTTTTGGGAATCTGCTGGTGCATGGTGTTACAGTCATATGATTAAAATTTATGTTTTTCAAGAGGAAATTGAAAGTATGGAATTATCCTAAGATGATGTGGGAAATCCCAATGTAGAAATGATAGCAAAAACAGCTAGACATTGGGTGAATAACGGAGCATATGCACTAATGAGAAGGATATTGATTTTTTTTTTATTTTCTTTCTCTGGTCAAGTAAGCCAGACTTTTCTAAGACCTCATGCTTGACCAGTTAGGCATTTGACACTGCATACTACCTGCTTCATTGAACTCTCCCTCCATTGTCTTCCATGATGCTGTATTACTATGGTTCTCCTTCCTTTCTGTGTAGTTTAAAAAAAATTATTAATTATTTTTAGTTTTCAATATTCACTTCCATAAGATTTTGAGTTCCAGATTTTCTCCCCATCTCTCCCTTGCCCCTACCCCAAGACAGGATGTATTCTGAGTATCCGTTCCCCCATCTACCCTCCCTTCTATTACCCTACCCTTTTAAAAAATGCCCTTCCATTCTATCTTCCTGTAGGGTGAGATAGATTTCCATACCCCATTGTCTGTAAGATATTAGTTTTCAAGCTAATAATCTAATAATGGGGAAAAATATGTTGTTGTAGAAAGTTACCTGGAGTAAATGACATCCTCTTTGGGTATATCTTTAAAGACAGAAGACATTTCAACAAATAGAAATGTAGGAAAAGGGGTAGAATTCCTTCAAAAATTAGGTATAGCATGATCAAAAGGATGACATTGGGAGAAGAAAAAAGGAGGTGGTGGAAATGATGAGTAGTCCAGATTGGTTGGAGCATAAAGTATGTGAAGGAGAAGATCTCATTTGTGTCTCATACAGATAGGTTTGGATCATGACTCTTGGGGAAAGATTGCTGAAGGCATTGAATACCAAGCTAGACTTTATATTTTATTCAGTGGAGAATGGGAACCACTACAAGTGTTCTGAGTGGAGGAGTGACATGATCATAACGACTTGTTAGAACTATAATTTAAGTAGCTTTGGAGGGTAGATTCAGGAGGGAATGGATTAGAATAAGAAAGATCAATTATAAGCTATCACAATATTTGAATAAAAAGAAATTCTGGCTTGAAATAGTGTGGTTGAATGGGCATGGAGAGAAGGAGTCAGATAAAAGAGATATAGATGTAGAGATGATAAGACTTATTATCTTCTTGGATATAGATGGTAAGGAAGGTTAAAAGACTGAAAGATTCACAAAACATAGAGAAGACAGGGTGAGAGGCAGGTTCAGGAGCAATAGTTAAGTTTAATTTTAGAAGTTTTGAGTATCATGTGCTGATGTGGCATACAATCAGTCAATATACATTCATTATGTGACTACTATTCAGCAACAGCATTCTAGACCTTAGGAAAGAGAGATAAATATGAAACAGTCATTGCCTTAAGGATCTTACATGTTTTTTGGGGGAGACAATGTGAGTATTAAAGCTCAAACAAGTCATTTTCTACTGCTCTTGCCACACCTGCTTTGCTGCTGCTTTTTTCTGAGGCCACAATGGTGGTGCGGTCTTTAGGTGGAGGTCTGGGGAAGTGAATAGGATAGAGTGGAGTGGTTCAGTTAGCGCATTATACAGCTGATGGTGGGAGTATGTCCAGACTTCTACTTTAATTATAGCCCCAGCTAGAGCCTTCTCTTCCTTTCTCTTTTGCCCTAGCTCTTCCTTTTCTTTTCAGGGCTGGCTGGGACCATGTATTAGGCTGGTCCTTTTAGGGGGGCAGGGAAAGTTATTTGGATTCCTTGATGCCTGAAGCATAAAAAGGCTCAATGTAAGGGGGAATTTATTGGAGTTAGCATTTTTATCTGGGCTCCTATTACCTCAAGGGAATGCTTTCCTGACCTAGTGTGGCTGGTTGCCATGGTGATTATGGAGGTGGAGGAGAGTAGCAATTTATATCCCTTTTAACTTTTGAAGCCATATTCTTTTAATTTCTTGTGATGAATAAAGTTAGTTTTTATTGCATTTTAAGGTCTAAAAGTGACTCATTGTACTTTAATCCCTTGGCCTGAATCACTGGACTGGACTAGGTTACTATTGGTCTAGAATTTATATATATAAGTGTAAAGAAAATATATGCAAAATAAATTTTAAAAATAATTTGGCATGAAGGAAATTAACAGCTCTGAGATCAATAGTCTCATGTAGAAGGTAGTGCATGAGCTAAGCTTTGAAGGGATAAGGGGTCGGGATAATGTGGAGTATATTCCAAGAAAATGAGATAGCCAGTGCATACTCATGGAGATAAGAGCTGTAATGTAGAGAGACTGAGAGAGAAAGAGAGAGAAGACAAGAGGGATTATAAGAACACTTATTAAGAACTTACTAGTCACTGTGATAAGCATTAACATTCCAAATATAAGGAAATAAGACAGTCCCTATGCTCCAACATCCCATAATCAAATGAAGGTAAGACTATCTATAAAGGGGAACTGAAAAGTGTTTAGGTTGTACTGGCAAGGAAAAGGAGAAGTGGAGAGAGTGCATGTAGCCAGGAATGAAGTGAACATGACTAGAGATCCTCATAAAATGGTGATGGGTCGTGAGATTTATCAATTAGGCAGCCTGAATTATAATACAGAAAATCAACACATCCTAACGAATTCACCAATTAAACCATTCTAGAATGGAGCATCATTACAGACAAACTATTGTCCTTAACCATCCAGGCATGACATGGAGCCATAAGCATTTTTCAACAATGTATAGAAATTGCAATGCCAAATACCTATTATCTCTTTTTAGTGTATTTTTATTTATTTCATTAAATATTTCCCAATTTCATGTAAATTTTTAAACAAACAATCACTGTAACAAAATCATCATAAGCAAAAAATTTTGAGTTCCAAATTCTCTTCTTTTTTTTGTCTTTCCCACCTCCTTGAGAAAACAAGCAATTGTGAAGTCATACAAAACAGATTTCCATATTAGTTATTTTGCAAAAGAAAATACAGACAAAAATAAAACAAAAGAAATGAAGAGAGTAAAAATAAAACATTATGCTTCATTAAGTATTCAGAGGTCATTAGGAGAATAATATTTTTCACCATAGGTTCTTTGGAATTGTCTTGGGTCATTGCCTTGATCAAAGTAGCCAAGTCTTTCACAACTAATCATCCTCAAAATATTGTTGTTACTAAGTACAATATTGTCCTCATTCTGCTCACTTCACTTTGCATGAGTTCATATAAGTCTTCCTATGTTTTTCTGAAACAATGTGGATCATAATTTATTATAGAACAATAGTACTCCATCATAATCATATGCTACAACATGTTCAGTCATTTGCCAGTTGATGAGCATGTAATGGTAATAGGAATTTGAAGATCTTCCCTACCATTTGTAGGTAACAGGTACTTAGCACTTAGTTTCAAGTTCATAACTGTGTTAAGTATTAAGAACCAGAACTTGTAAATCCCCCAGTGGGATGGACTTGTAGATGTAATAGGAAGAGGCAGAACAAGGAGGAGCTAATACTGTATATAAGGAAAAGCCCAAGCTGAGAGAGGCCAGAACTTCTGGGAGTGAGGATCTGGAGGCTGGGCTGCTACTGCTGGAGAGAGAGAAGAGAACTGAGAACTGAACTGAGAACTGAGAAGAACTGAGAAGAGAAATGAGAACTGAGGACTAAACTGAGAATTGAGAAGAACCGAGAAATGAGAAGAGAAGAAAACTGGGAGGAGGCATGGCTGTGGTGTTGCTTTGTGTTCCCAGGAACAGCAACTGTGAAGGACTTGAGGTGGACTAGACATCTTGAGCTTCAGTATGGAACAGGAACTGGAAAAGGAGCTGGACAGCAAGGAGCTGGCAGGAGCTGGGACCATGGAAAGGGAACCATGGAAGTGGAGAGCTAGTCTTGATTCAAGATGAAAAGACCTCTCCTTGGGTATTTAATGCAAACTGAGAAGATCATGATTGACTAGGGGTGGAGAACTCTGATGTTTACATTTAGGTAATTGAGTTAAGGACTTACTAATTAAGGAAGATTGGAAACCAATATCCAATTAAGAAGAAAGAAGACTTTTTGATTGAGGAGGTTAAGACAATTTGACCTAGGGGTGGAAAACTTTTGACCTCTGTACTTTGGGCAATTAAGAAGGCTTGCCTCCTTATGTATGTACTTTGAATGTACTTTGTTTAGAACTATATGACCACTTTGGTGAAAACTATGACCATTTTAGTGATAAGTTGTTATGCCATAACATGGTGAATGCTGTATTTTGATTTTCTGTGAATGTTTTGTGTTTGTTTGTTATTGAACAAATAGAGGGTTCACTATACTGTGTAATCATAACCTTGAAAGCTGTTTATAGCAGCAGTCCTCTGGAAAGCTGCTTGTGCTTGGCTTTACATCAAATCTTTTCCTAGTTCTACTCACTTCACTTTGCATGAGTTCATATGTCTTCCCATGTTTTTCTGAAGTAATCTGGCTCACAATTTCCTATTTTTGTTTATTTTTTGCTTTTCTGGAGGGGGAAGGCAGGGCAGTTGTGATTAAGTGACTTGCCCAAAGTCACACGGCTAGTTAAGTATTAAGTATCTGAGCCTGGATTTGAACTCAGGTCCTCCTGACTCTAGGGTCAGTGCTCTGTTCACTGCCCCACCTAGCCACACCTGGCTCATAATTTCTCATAGAACAATAGTATTCCATCAAAATCATATACCACAGTATTTCCAGTCATTTGCCAGTTGATAAGCATTCCCTCAATTTATAATTCTTTGCCATTACAAAAAAAAATATAAATATTTCTGTACAAATAGATTCTTTTCCCTTTTCTTTGATCTCCTTGGGACACAGGCCTGGTAGTGATATTGCTGGAGTAAAGAGTATGCACCATTTAATAGCTCTTTGGGATTCATTCCAAAATTTTCTCCAGAATGATTTGACTAGTTCACAACTCCACAAATAGTGTATTCATGTCCCAAAATTTCCATATCCCCTCAATTACTTGTCATTTTGCTTTTCTGTCATATTAACCAATTTGATAGGTATATCAGAGTTGTTTTAATTTTCATTTGTCTAATCCAGAGCTAGGGAAATAGAAGCATGGAGGCCACATGTAGCCTCCTAGGTCCTTGGGTAAGACCTTTGGACTGCATCCAAGTTGTACAGAACAAATTCTTTCATTAAGGGGATTTGTTCTGTGAAGTTTGGATTCAGTCAAAGGGCCATACTTGAGACCCTAGAGCAGTGGTTCTCAACCTGTGGGTTATGTTCAATTTGTAACAATGAAAATATATCCTGCATATCAGATATTTACATAATGATTCATAAGAGTAGCAAAATTACAGTTATGAAGTAATAACGAAAATAATTTTATGCTTGGGGATCACCACAGCATGACGAATTGTATTAAAGGGTCATGACATTAGGAAGGTTGAGAACCACTGCCCTAGAGGGTCACAAGTGACCTCAAAGTCACAGATTCCCTATCTCTGCTCTAATCAGTAGTGATTTAGAACATTTTTATGAGAATATTGATAACTTTGATTTCTTCTTCTGAAAACTGCCTGTTCATATCCTTTGACCATTTATCAACTGTGGAATGGCTCTTATTTTTCTTTTTGGAGGAGGAAGGCAGGGCAATGTGGGTTAAGTGACTTGCCCAAGGTCACACAACTAGTAAGTGTTAAGTGTCTGAGGCTGGATTTAAACTCAGGTCCTCCTGATGCCAGGGCCAGTGCTCTATTCACTATGCCACCTAGCTCCCTCTATGGCCCTTATTTTTTTTTTTAATAAATTTGGTTCAGTTGTATATTTTTTTGAGAAATAAGACCTTTGTCAGAGAAACTTATTACAAATTTTTCCCAGTTTCCTGTTTTCATTCTAATTTTTGTTGCATTAGTTTTGTTTGGAGAAAGACCCTTTAAATTCATGTAATCAGGAGGGTATAGCCAAGATGGCAGTGTAGAAGCAGGAAAACTCTGCAGCTCCCACATAGCCACCTCAAATACCCATAAAATATGACTCTAAACAAATTTTAGGGCACCAGAACTCACAAAAGTACAGAAAAACTCATCTCCTGCTGAAGGCAGCTCAGCAGGTGGGACAGGAAGGGCTCATTTCAGTGTACTGGGAGCCAAAACCAGTCTGGCTTGAAACCGCTGCTTGGGCTGGGGGTGGCCAGGAGAAGCCACAGCTGAAGCCTTCAGGAGAGTAGATCAGTGGCAGTTGTGGAGATTTCAAGAATTATCAAGCCATAAGGAATAAGGACTAAGTGAAAGGTTGGTGGAACTTGTCTAAATTAGGGGGAGAGATTCTGTCTGAACTGCCACCAGGGCAAGGAAGCAGCAGAAGCAGTGCAGTTGCCTCCACATGGTTACTTCAGAGCTTGGAGCCTACAGATTGCAGGGGGGCCAAGCAATCATTCAGGGCCTAAGTGCTCTTGCCTTAAGCTGCCTGGATCTGGATTATGGTCTTGGGTGGTGGTCCTGAGGTGTGTTTTCAGTGAGCCAAAGCTGGTGGGGGATGCAGAGGCCTCCTAATAGCTCAGGCAGCTGTGAAAACCCCAGCGATTTGGGACAGAGCTTTCCCCTCTGGAAGCAGTGTTCCACAGAGCTAAAAAGTCAAGTAATTGACTGGCAACATGAGCAGGCAAAGGAAGTAAAGAAGGAACAGCAATCTAACTTTAGAATCCTTTTTTGGGGACAAAAAGGATCGAAGCATGGAATGGAAGGAAGACAACACAGTCAGAACTCCTGCACCAAAACCTTCCAAGAAACATGAAGACTGC
>CM053585.1:83308361-83326807 GCA_028646515.1 Pseudochirops corinnae
ACTAGCCCTACAACCCTCACTTACCCTTCGGGTCTTCGGTGATCACCGGCTTCCAACAGGAAGAATGAGTCAGACAGAAGGCGAGATTCAAGGGGTGGTTTATTCTTGTAAGGTCACATCTCAACAGGGGCGGATGCTTCCGCATTCAGGTCTTTTATCACCATCCCTCATCCAATCACAAGCTCGGATTACATTTATTACCTTATATGGCAAATCTTCACAGCAAGCTAGCTAAGCCACACCCAAACTACGTAACCCTTTTACCCCCGCCCCCAACATAACTTGTGTGTGTATGTGTGTGTGTCCATTGAAGTTCACAGATCTCTTAAAACCTATGCATTGACTCCTTGGGGATTCACAAACCCCATGTTAAAAACTCTTGTGTTAGATGGTAGACAAAAGATAGCATTTAATCAAAATTCCCTATTGTACTAGACTGAAATAGATCTATTAAAGAAAAGAGCCACATGTAAATAGGCTTAGAATTCCAAAGGTCAGAGCAACCCCAGTGGAGTCCATAGAAATTGTACATTCATTAGCAATATTCAGAGAAAGTGAATGAGAGATTCAGCAGTGATTCAGGTGAGTCCTGTGTGCAATGACTCCACCTTCCAGAAAACACTTGAGAAAAGAACATAGCCATTTAGGCAGTAACATGATCATCTAGCATTTGATATTCAGGAGGGGAATAATAGCATGCTTTCAAAATGGATTGTTCTTAGTCAGCCTGCAGCCCAAAAAAATCTGCATGCAAATAGACCCATTGACTACGTAATTGGCAAAATACAACCACTGTTAGAAGTTTACTGTCCAACTGGACTCATCCAGGGCACAAGTTAGAAAGTGTTATTTTCCTGTTAAGTTCTGCCAGTTATTTAAATGGAATAAAAATAGACCTAAAATTGGACAGATTTCTATTCCTGTTCATTTTAGAGGATCATACAACTTTCAGCCAAGCAAAGTAGGTTAAAATATAGCAATGACTATGAATTATTAAACCCCTCTCTTTCTCTGACTGACCTATAGCAGACTGCTATGCTCTTCACCCCCACATCTGTTTCCTTTTCTACTCCATGGGAAACCCAGTAAAGCAGATAATTTATATACCTCTCTCTAATTGCCAAGATGATTTTTTTACCGGGGCTATACCATTTTCTTCTTCCAGTTATAGTCAAATGGAGTCTCAGAATAAAGTGTCTGGGCTTATTTGAAATTCAACTTGTCATAACTTTGGGAAGCATTTTGTTTCCATGACTAAAAAAAATTGGGAAAAATGTAAAGCCAGGAATAGGAAGCGAATAAAAAGGTATATAATTTCTCAGTTACACTATCCATTTTTGTTTCAGCCAACTTCTCTAATATAGCTATAATGCATTTTCTGGTAGCCATAACCCTCTGTCTTCTCAAATTTTTTATTTTCTCTGTTTTATTTTAGCTGTTGCTCTGATATACCTCGTCCTGAATGTACTACAATTAAGTAATGAAAGTCTCTTCTCAGATGTTACAAAAAGCTCTAATTCACCTCAATAAGTAGTCCTCCTCTCCCCAGTTTATATGGATCCTAGGTCATCCAGACCCTTTCTACAATAGAAACAAGCCCTGTGTAATGCAGTCTTAGAACACAAGATATGCTCTGTGTGTTCTGCATACATAATTCATTTCAGACTTTAAAAGGTTGAAGAGAGCAGCAACAAAAAGTCAATCCTAAATTAAAATTTCCCCAACCCATTCCCCTAACAAGTGTCTTCTCTGCCCTTTCTGAATTACAGGGTGAGGGGAAAATCTTCATGAATCCTATGACAATGAAACAGCATGGCACTACACTATGAGTAAGAAAACCAAACATTCAACCTTGTCACTTAGAATCAGTGGAGATAAGTCTGCTGGGATCCCTAGCTCAGATAGGAAACATCTACCGTCAGAAACTAGAATAATTTGTTCATTCATTTTGTTTTCCAAATACATTTTTATTGTTATCTTCTGCTTCTTTCATCATCATAGTTGTCCCCAGTATCCTTCCCCTACACCTCTTAGAGAGCCAGCTTATATAACAAATAACATTTTTTTTTTGTTTTTTTGGTGGGCATTTGGGGTTAAGTGACTTGCCCAAGGTCACACAGCTAGTAAGGGCTACAAATAATATTTTTTAAAGAAGAAATCAGTACAACTGCTTAATACATTGAAAAAGTCAGAAAGTATGTGCAATGTGTAACATCTGTATCCCTCTCACGTCCCTGAGGGGTGGTCTAGAAGTGTCCTTTCATACCTCGTCAAGTCATTTTCTAATTTTGTTAGATTCACTTTTGATTTTGTTTGTTTAGTTTTATTGGTTCTGCTTACTTCATTCTCCATCATTTTATGTAGCTCTCCCCGTGCTTTTCTGTATTCATTATATAAATAATTTCTTATACCATGCTATCCATGACATTTAAGTACCACATTTTGCTTAGCTATTTCCCAATCAAAGGGTATCTGTTTTGCTTCTAATTCTTTGCTATCACAAAAGCCGCTGCTATCCATATTTTGGCATATGTGGAACTTTCTTCTTAAGGATATCTTCCTTTGGATTTAAGCCCAGTAATGGAATCTCTGGGTCAAAGGATATGGATGTTATAGTCACTTTGCTTGCATAATTACAAATTGCTTTTCAAAGTGGTCCCACCATTTCACAATGCAAAAAATAATTCATTAACATGCCTATCATTCCAAGATCTTTCTATTATTGACTATAACTATTTTTGTCACCTTATCCCACTTATAAGGTGTGAGATGAGACATTGGAGTTGTTTCACTTTGTATTTTTCTATTTATTTATGGGGAGTCCCAGTCAACCTGATTCCAAACTCAACTCATTCTCAGACTGTTCCACTTTCTCATGAGCGAATCTTACTCCAAACCCCTCTGATTCCCAGTTTTTCTTTGTTGGTCATCCATTATTACAGTATAAGGTCTTCTAGATTGGGGACATTTAATTCCATTGTACTTGTATACTCAGTGCTTAGCATAGTCCCTGACAGAGTAATCACTTGATAGTTATTTTTAACATCTCCCCACCTATCATCATTTCTGCCTAAAATGTTGGTTTAGATGGTACTTTGCCTAACATCAATAAAGTGAGCCAAGACCTCAAAATGTATTTTTCAGGCTTGTTATCCTCTAAATCTTATGTAACCTCTCTCATAGCAACAAATATGCATTCTGTATGATTGCATATGATTGCACATCATTCCCCAGCTACTGCTGAATCCTTTGCCTAGGAAACAATGATGATGTTATCATCTAGTGATCCTAGTTGTTGTTGTTCAGTTATTCAGTCATGTCCGACTCTTCGTGACCCTGTGAATCACATCATGCCAACTCTGTCTGTGGGATTTTCTTGGCAAAGATACTGAAGTGATTTGTCATTTCCTTCTCCAGTGGATTAAGGCAAACAGAGGTTAAGAAACTTGCCCAGAGTCACATAGCCAGTGTCTGAGGCCAGATTGGAACTCAGGTTTTCCTGACTCCAGGCCTAGCATTCCATTCATTGAGCCACTTCATTATCCATAGTGAAATATTAGATTACCATAATTGACAAATGAATCACAAAACAAAGGCATTTGGCTCCATCATCTCATAACCTCTCTCTCTCTTAGTGGTCACTCCCTCTTCCTGACAGTTTGGAAAATCTCACTGGGGTGTTTGTCATTATCTGCTTTTCACTTACAACAAGGCCAGAGTGATTTGTGTTCATTCAACAGAAGTAGGACATCATCTATAGATGATGAAAAAAAAAAAGCAGAAACACAATAGAGAATCCAGGAACTTTAATCTATTTTTAATAAACATTATGTGGAAACTCTTTTCTGGGATATAGTATCCCACAGTGCTAGGTATCTACAATGCACAGCACTTGAAATGGCAAAAATTGAATCATTCAAGCAGTTAGGAGAAAACAAACAAAAAATTCAAAGGAAATATTTGGAAAACAATTAATATTTCCTGTTCTTTCATTTCTGTTCTTCCCCTACTCTGTAAGCTACATTCTTTGTCCAAATAAAAACAGGTAGAAAGATGAAAAAGAATCTGTCACTATACCCACCAATATTACAGGAGGTAAAGAATGTTAGAGTGGAAAGAACTCCAATACTATACAAAGAGCCTGTTTTCAAATTGTGTCTCTGATATGTATTGACTTCATTTTTCTCATTTATAAAATGCAGAGATGCTATCTAGCTTTTCAACCATGATTCCCAAGTCTTCTGAAAATTCTTAACTCAGTAAGGCATCATTCCCTAGAACACAGATAACCCATTGGTCCAATATTCACAAAGATGTGAATTGAAGATTTTAACAGGTTTTGGAATTCTTAGTAGCCCCACCCTCTCAGACTTGAAATACTGTTATTTGGCAAGAAAATGTATACCCTTTATTAGTACTAAGCATGGTGTGAAGGTGGATACCTGTAATCCCAACTAATTGGAAGCCTCAGGTTCACAGAATTCTTGAGCTTGGGAGTTCAGTTAAAGTGGGCTAGACCAGTCATGTTCCAAACTTTGCACAGAATCAGTATGATGAACCCTCTCCCCCTCCCCAAATGCCCTCCCACTGGATTGCCTAAGGAGTCATGAACCAACCCAGATCAGAAATGGAGCCGGTTAACACAACCATGCTGATCTGTAACTAGTCCCTGCACTGCCAAAGTGAATGAGAAAAAAAAAGACTCATCATTAAAAATAAATAAATGTAAACACATAAATAAATTAACGAATAGACTATGTTAATATAGAATTTCACATTACACAATGACCTGTGAAGTGTGTGGAGGAAGAAGGGGCAGGGTCCAAGATGAGTTGTGCAAAGGTTCTCTTCCATTTCAATTTATGGTGGGAAATTTCAAATTATACGGATTGTTCTTCTAAGAAGGCTTCTTAAAGAAAGATTTTTTTAGCTGAGACTTTAAGGAAAACAGGAGGTAGAAGTGAGGAGGGAGATAATTCCAGGCATGGGAGGCAGCCAGTAAAAATTCACAATTTAGAGATGGTGTTTTGTATGTAAATAGCAGCAAGAAGGCCATTGTCACTGAATTTCAAAGTGCTTAGAGGAGCAAAGTATAAGATGACTAAACATTCTTCTTTCTAGGAAGGAGCCAGGTTATGAAACGCTTTAAAAGCCAGAGGATTTCATATTTGATCCTAAAGGACATAGGAAGTTATCAAACTGGAGGGGAGAGGTGGCCAGATCTGTGTTTTAGAAAGGTCACTTTGATAACTGATGGAAGATGGATTGTAATGGAGTGAGGGGGAAAAATGTATTGGTATTAGAAACACAAAGCATTAACTTGTGGGTGGTGGTTGGGTGGAAAGTAGGGAGGAGGTGATAGAAAGGAACATATGGGTATCAAGGATGGAAGTGCAAAGATCCATTTGTACAGACTTATGCTGAAATGGATAAGAAGGGTTAACATGCATAGGTATCTAGCATTCAACTAAGGCCCCAAGGACTCTTGATGTGACTAGAATCTTGCAATTGGCTCTGTTACAGAGAAGGATGATGTCATTTCTTATACTTTCTATTTCTAGTTCAACTGCTGCAGTGAGACCATTATAACAACAAAACCTCTGGTAGAACCAAAACACCATGGGCCCTGAGAAGGGAGCATGCCTGCTCATTTCCTAACAAAGACAATAAAAACAGTCTCTCCAAAGAACATGCTGTTTTGACTTTGAACAAGTAATCTTATTTTCTGTTGCTTCATCAGGAGCCCTGCTTTTCTTCCTTTTTCATTCTCAGAAGTAACATTATACACTGAATCCTGAAAAAGACAGGGAGGGAGGGAGCGAGATAAGAGGAAAAGAAGAGAGGGGGAGGAAAGGGGGAGAGTGAGAGATAGATAATTATATCTATTTGTCTATGTAAATAAAACATGCTGGTCAAATGAGATAATGAGATTATGTAAGCAAAATGATTTGCAAACCTAAAAATGCAATATAAATGTCAACTATTATTATTACAATTATTATCATACCTAGTAGATATAGATACATAGTCTATTTATAGGTATAGCTAATAAGGCTTTATTGTATAATGCATAGAGGCTGTTCTAAGAATTAGAAAGACCTGATTTCAAGTCTATCCCCTGATAAATACTGACCCAGTAGTAATGCATAAATCTTTTAACCCCTCAGAGAACTAGGATTTTATCTTAAAGCCAAATTGTAGACCTGTGTTAGGGAAAGAATTTGTCATGGCATAAGTTTCCCATACATATGAAATCACAGGACTGGACCTTAAAGACATACTATGGGACACATACACACATGCACAGAGAGAGAGAGAGAGAGAGAGAGAGAGAGAGAGAGAGAGAGAGATAAAGAGAGAGAGAGAGAAAAGTAATGGTATATCATAGTTTTTATCTGGAGATGGTAATGGCAAACCACTCTGTTATCTTTCCCAAGAAAACCCTAAATGGGGTCACAAAGAGTAAACAAGGCACATTCTTCACAACAGTTCTTTGATAGGTAATACAAATATCATTACCATCATTTTACAGGTAAGGAAACTAAACAAAAACTCACAAATTTTAAGTGACTTTCGCAATGTCCTCCTGGTGGCAGAACTAAGGATCATTCACACAGAATCTTAGAGCTAGAAGAGTGCTCAGAGACAATCTAGTCAAAGCCACTCCTCAACAGGAATCACCCCTGCACCATCCCTGACATGTAATCATTCAGCCCATAGAAAAAGGTGTCCAGAAATGCCTGGACCTGCCATCTTCCAAAGCAACCCATTCTACTTCTGGAGAGCTCTAAGCATGAGGCAGTTTTTCCTTATGCTGAATTTCAATCTGCTTCTCTGCAGCTTCCCACCATTGTTCCTGATTCTCTCCTCTGGGGCCAAGAAGAACAATTCTAATCCTTTTTCCATATGATCATCTTTCCAATGCTAAAAGACAAGTAAAATATTGACTCTAAGATGTCTTTTTCTCAGAGTTAACCATAATCAATTTCTTCTACTCATTCTTCTATACCAGGACTTTCAGAAACAAATCCTATACAGCAAGTTGTTTTATATAACTTACAGACTCCAGCAGCTACCATGCAAAATATCATACACTGAAATGATAAAAATATTTACATGTCACTATATCATGAGATTTATTGTTATTCAGTCATTTTTAGTTGTGCCTGACTCTTTGTGACCCCATTTGGGGCTTTCTTGACAAAGAAACTGGAGTGGTTGGCCATGTCCTTCTCTAGCTCATTTTATAGATGAAGAACTGAATCAAAGAGGGTCACAGAGCTAGTAAGTGTCTGAGGGCAGATTTGAAATCATGAAGATGAGTCTCACTGACTCCAGGCCTGGCACTTATCCTCTATGACACCTAGCTGTCCATATATGTGAACACATACCTATAACTTATGTGTACATGATCATTTTGGGTGGCACTAGAAGCTGGGGTAGAGTGGGGTGGGGCTGTTAAGGAAGGTCTTGTGTAGAAGATAGCTTTTGATTTGTGCTTTCAAGGAAAATAGGAATTCAAAGAGATAGAGGTAAAGGGGAAATAGATTCCACGTAAAGGAATGTACAAAACTCAGAGATGGGAGATGGAAGGTAATTTGAATGAAACAGCAAGAGTGCCAATTTAGCTCTACCAAAAAAAGAAAAGGAATATTATATAATAAAAAATAAAGTAGTTTGTATGTGATCACAGAGGAAATGGGCAGCAACTGAAGCTTGAGCATTGGGATGAAATGATTAGATTTTATCCTTTAGAAAAACCATATTGACTTTCATTTAAGTTAAAATTGGACCCAAAGCTTAATGTTGTTTGGTTGTTGTTGTTTTTTTTTTTAATTTTACTCTCGATTGGTAGAAAACTCTATGTAACCATACACTCTATTTAGAGAATTTGCCTACAATCAAATCTGGTTCAAGAAGATATGTGTAGGTGACAACCCAAAGTAAATTGTCTTTATGGATCAAAATAACTCTGTATACTAATTGAAGTAATTTCTTTGAGTGTTGTAGTCTTTTCCTAAATTTTTTGTACCCCTCATATCCAACTACAAAAAGAGTGGAACACTTGAAGTTTATTTATATCATATGAAAATATGAAGAATCACCAGATTTAGAGGTAAAATGGACCTTCGGGGACCCTTTAGTACAAAATCTTCCTTTTACAGATTGAGAATCTGAAGACTAGAGAGGTTAATGACCTCCTTCAGCTCACACAAGGTAGTCGATGGATGAATCAGGCTTGAACCAAGGCTCTGTGGTTCCATTGTTCCTCATTGTAGACAAGGTTAAAGAATATGTTACAACAATCATTTGTGCAGAGCACTAGGCTTGAAAGTCAGGAAAGGAAGGAGATATAAGAGGATAAAGAGTTTTGATAAGAAGCTCCTGCTTATTAGAAGTTTACAGTCAGAAACATTTAAAGGTTACTATCTCATTATCAGGCAGCTAAGTGACACAGTGGATAGAGTCCTGGGCCTGGAATCAAGAAGACCCATCTTCTGAGATCAAATCTGTCCTCAGGTAATTAGTAGCTATGTGACCATGGGCAAGTCACTTAATCCTTTTTGCCTCAGTTTCCTCATCTGTAAAATAAACTGGAGAAGGAAATGGCAAACTACTCCAGTATCTTTGCCAAGAAAACCCCAAATGGTATCACAAAAGACATTTATTACACTAAGCTTTGAAATAAAAAGAAGTATAATATATAAAGAAGTATACAAAAAAGTACAAAATATTAATATCCCTGCCCTCAAGGGACAAGAATTAATTCTAATTGGGGAGACAACAGGAACAACAAAGGGGGAGGGTCACAGGAGTTATTTCAGAAATGGAAGTAATCACCAAAACAAGACAGAAGACTTAATGGAGGATATAGGACTTTGGCTAACCCTCAAAAGAAAAATAAGACATTGATAGAAGGAGAGAGTGATCAAGCAATGAAGATGGAATGGCTTGAGAGAGGGGACACAAACAGAAGTGTAGCAGAAGGCATATTTGGGAATTGACTAGTTTAGCTAGAACAGATTGCTGCTGGAAGAATGAAGGGGTACGTATAAGCCAATTGTTAAGGACCCTCCTATGTTAGGCTAAGAAACTTAATACATTAAAGAACCATCTGAGGTTTCTAAAGGTGCTCAAGGCAATATCATAGGAAGCATAATTGGGCTATGGTACAGTTTGGAAGGGAGACAGACCAGAAGGAAGACTACTTAAAACAGGGATTCTTAACCTTTTTTTTTGAGTGTGGGACCCTTTTGACATTTTAATGAAACCTAGAGACCCTTTGGAATAATATTTTGAGTGAATAAAATACATAGAATTACAGTTAGAAGAACATATTGTTTAAGGTTTATAACCCGGGTTAAGAATCTCTGTTTAGATTAGTTTAGAAGATTGTTAAAGTTATCTAGATAAAAATGGATGAAGGTAAAAGGCTTATCACTAGTACACTGGCAACTAAGTAAAGACTTTTTTAGCTACCTAAACCCAGGAAACAAACTAACCAAAAAGTGTAAACCAGCCTCTATACTTACTTTGTACTTTTTCGGTGATAATGAGGGAACATGGAAAAAGGCATTAGAAATCACATTTTTAAGCTGTTGATAAGCCATATTTTAAGTCAGAGGTTCTTAACCTGGTGTCTCAGAATCTCTATATATGTATTTTGATAACTATATTTTAATATCATCAAAATTTTCATCATCATCAAGCATATATTAAATACTTATTGTGTGCTGGGTACTGCACAAGTACAAAAGAAATCAAAGAAAGGCAAACACATGTTCCTTTCTCTCAAAAAGCTCAGGTTCTAATGGAGAAAACAAGAAGCAAACAACTCTGTACCTAAAAGATACATATTGGGTAAATGGGAGTGAAAGGCAGGGGGAGGGGGTACTTTTTACTGTAACCATACTACTTGTCCCTGTAACATCTATTGAAGAAGGTAAGAAGGCAGAAAAATTCTATTAAAAAAACTGGTTAAAATTATAGTCAATACCATTTCTGTTGTGCATTTTCCATAAAAAAAAATAATGTTCAAATAATTCAAGGTTAAAAATTAAATTAAATCCTCCCCCCGTAACTCCTTTCTTTTTTAGTAAATTCTGAACTTAGCTCTGATGAGTCAATGGTTTAACTGTACACAGCTGACTCAGCAACAGCTCCCATGTTAATAAGTCTTTCCTCTGATAAAATATAGCAAAATGTGTTCTTTGAGGTGATTTTTGGTGCCTTCCATGCCTAGCATCTACTAAGAAATCAATGAAAACAATGTAAATGATATCACACTCACTGAACAAATTGACATCCTGTGGAAAGATGAAAAGGGCAGGCAACAGAAACAATGAGAATCACTTTCACTTTATATTAGGATTATGGAGCATGAGATTATCACTGTTATAAACTAATAAATTGCAGATACCCTGAGAGGTCAACTTCATGTAACATTCATCCATGATACAACTGTGAAGTTGTTCACAGCTTCAGTAAAGAAGTTCATTGTGGCTGTTACTTTAGGATATTCTGTTGCTTTGTGGTGCAAAAAAGAAAAATATAAATTGGGTCTCAAATGTGAAATAACACCTCATTAACTAACTGCAAACTGGGTTACATATCATAATCTTTATTAAACTGAATACCAGTAATCCAAATGAGCATATCTCAAGGTATCATTGTATACACCTGGAAGTCATGTACCTAGGGATGATATTATACATCTGGATGTTGAGGAGGTTACTGAGAGTATAGAGACAGAAGAACAGGTCTTGGGCAGGACTTTGGAGTTTGCCTACAATCAGTGGGTCAGGATATGGATAATCATCTAGCAAAGGAAATTGGAAAAGAACAGAGATAAGAGGATAGGGTGGTCAATAATGCCATATTCTTTCACATGCTTGGAACTGCCTCTTGAAGTTCCTTGATCCCATTAAAAATTAACTTGTGAGGAGGAGGAGTCAAGATGGCAGAATAGAGGAAGCACTACAGCCCAGCTCTCTCAACGTTCCCCTCTAAACAGTTTTAGAATAATGCTTTAAGGGCACGGCTAGGTGGCACAGTGAATAGAGCACTGGCCCTGGAGTCAGGAGGACCTGAGTTCAAATGTGACCTCAAACACTTAACACTTACTAGCCATGTGACCTTGGGTAAGTCATTTAATCCCAATTGCCCTGCCTTCCCCCTTTCAAAAAATAAAATAAAGTAAAATAACAATTCAAATCAAATTCTAGAGTGTTCCAGGCAACAAAAGGTCAGAGTGAGACATTTTTCCAGCAGAGGACAATTTATGAGATTAAAAGGAGAGATCTGTGACACCAACATGAGAACTGGCCCAGAGCCCAGGTGGATGCAACACCAGTGATACAACTTGGTGGAAGCAGCAGCAGCTTCAAAAACTCAGCACAAACAGCAAGGGATTGGAAAACTGCTCAGAAAGAACTTAGAGAGGACCCCTGTGCTGGCACTGAATGCAGAACCAGATGCTGTTTGGCACTTCCATTGCCTACAGGCACTTCTGAGGCATGGTTCTGGGATGGAGAGGAATGCTAGCAGTTGTGATTAAAAGGAAGCAGGGAACCTGAAGATCAATGATGTTTGTGGCTGTAAAGGATCAGGTACCCTTCCTGGATAAGGAATAGAAGGTTGAGCAGGAAACTACATCTCTCCCTGTGATTATACCACGTTGGAAGTGCTGAAAACTTACAAAATCCCAGAAGCGGGAGTGGTTGCCCTTTTCACTTGTACTTCTGATTTCATGGTTGTGAGATTTGTCTGACTACAAAAAGAAATTAAGCCCAAAACCCATAGCCTTGAACTCCAGAACTGTGAGGAACTCCACATAATGCAGGACTCTTAAGCAAACCTCAGGAGATGACTCAAAATATTAAGATATACTGCGCTTGCATTTTGTATAAAAATGCAAAAAAAAAAAAAAACTGAGCCACTTTGAATTTGATTGTGTGAATAACTTCACATTCTAGAGGAAACCAAATTTGTGTTTAATTGGGCTTATAGTCTTTTATCTCAGAGAAGTGAATTTCTCTGTCCAAATAAGAATTTCAGAGTTCCTCTCTGAAGAACTCATCATTATATCCCAGGATATTGCTTGGTCAATGCTATTGCTCCCCCTCTCACCCAATGGCACAGGATTCTATTCCTTTAAATTCAACTCAATTAAATGATTGTTTATTAAGCTAATATTTATTAATGCCATTGTGTGTAAGGCCCTTGTATTAGGAGAACAAGGGATACAAAAGTCAATAAAATCCAGGGACATTATCCATCATAAAAATGAATCTAAAAGAAAGAGCTGAAATTAAAGTAATTTATAGAGTGTAACTATTGAGAATTTAAAAGAATACTAGGCATTAGGCAATCAATAAACATTTAATAAGTGTCTATTATATGGCAGGCTCTGTGCTAAACACCAAGTATAAGAAAAAAAAGAACAAGATTGGAACCAGAACCATGGAGAGCTCTGAAATCATCCCCAAGACCAAAGTTAATCTTACCAAAATAATACTTCGGTAGTTTTCTCATACCTTTCCATGAACTATCCATTACAGTGAAACTAGTCTATTCACTGCCCACCACCCTCTAACCACTGACAACTGGTATTTTGTTTTTGTTTTTTTTTTTTCTGTCTTCCCATGATCTTTGTGTTTCTCTCCGTAGCCCAAATTTTACTCATTCTTCAAGATGAAAATCAAGTCCTGGCTCCTTTCCAGAGTCTCCCTCATAACATAGAGTGACCTTTATCTCCTTGAAACTCTTCTAGCACTTTTTTATTTATACTACGCATTTTAATCAATCTATTAACCAAAAAATATATGCATACATACACACACATACACACACACACATTTCCATGTGCCAGAAACTGTAAAATCTGGGTCAGTTAAGAAAAAAGTAAACCAGTCTCTGCCTGCCTTCTAGAAACTTCCATTCTAACAGGGAAGATGATGATGTGCACATACACAAGGTACTCCGATAGTGAATGCAATTTTAAGCCATTCTCACTCGCATCAATGGTTCAGGTCCACAGATAATTGATGCAGTTTGGGGTTGCTGGGAACCCCAAAATGTTAGGATACAGGATGGCATCCATCTGGAAATTCATGCACTCCAACCATTTTCTAGATTCCCAGTGAATCTGCAAGTTAAAGTGAGTGAGACTGATACTCATACACAAAAAATACATACATATATATACATAGTGAAAAGATATGGATGGGATTAAAGCATGGAAAGTAGCTTCAGGTGGATCAAGAGGGACTGTGAAAGGACAGTCAAATATCTAGATGGGCTGGGGTGGGGGAGATGCTTCAGCAAGATGACAGTGATCTGGGCTGCTGAAATGTATGGGAAAATTCAGGGACTGGGTTACTTTAAAAGGCATGGTATTTTCCTTTTAGGGGTCCAGATCCCATCACCCCATCAATGATGATTATTTCCCCTTTCAGCCTTCTAAGGGAACCTAAGTTTAAAGGTTTATAGTTCTCATGTAACTTAATTTAAGTCCCACATGTAAAATCTGCTAGAGGACTTAGCATGCAAATGCAAGAATGGGTTTTTCCTTATATTGTGTCAACCTGAATTAATGAGAAGGCAATCAATGTAGCTAAAATTATGATCTTTACTTGGGGCAAGGAGTTGCATCTGGGGTTATATGCAGCAGCAAGTGCTGGGGAGCCCACTGAGAAGCTTGGATTTGGGGTTCTTATAAGGCTTTTGGAGAGAGGAAGAGGAGTTGCTGGCGCAAAGGTGTTGGGACATTCCATGGTTTCACAAGGTGAGTTTTTTTTACCAAACTACTGAATATCCATAGAGAAAACCTGGGAATCCCATAGGGGAGACTTTTACAAAACAATCTGAAGCTGGGAGTGATAATGAACACACTGACATTGAAAGGCAGAAATTATTAGTTTCTCTAAGAAAAATATCTTATAAAAGGGACAGTTAGTTACATAGAACTATTTTATGGGGATGGGGAGGGGGCATGCAAGAACTCAGCCATTTAGCTAGGCCCTTTTAATTTGAATTACAATTTAAATTTTAAAACTATTCATGATGATAAAGGCATTGAATATGCTTATCAAGTTTAGGCAAGGCTGTCTTTCAGAACTTCAAAGGGTCCTATTTTTATTGTTATGCAACAGCTTTCTGTCTTAAAAAGGGAGAGAGGAGGGAGGGGAAAAACAGTCTTTTGTCAGTACATAGGAGCACTGATGCATTCACTCTCACTACACAAACTGCTTTTGTTAAAAATTTCCAGTTTGATTTATGACTGCAGATCAGATCTCACAGTTCCTTCCTTGTTTTCTGGTGGGTAATATGCATAGAGGGAAAACAGACTCAAATTTTAACTCTCAAAAATTGGCCACAGTGTTAATTTTTTGCAACCAGTTTGCCAGAAACCTCGTTTTTGTGTCTGTAAATTTTGGGAATAAAGAACATTTTATCGTTGAAGCAAAGGAGATAATGAATGTAAATCACTTTGCAAATATTCAAATATTATGTAAATGTTTTCTATCATCATCAACAACAACAACAGAAACAATATTACCATCTCCACACCAGTCTCACAGGAAGAGGAGGTGGCCATTCTTCTTACCAAGGTAAACTATGCACAAGTCATCCCTTTACATCCTATCTCTTCCAGAAGATTGTCTCCTACATTTTAACAACCTTCAATTCAATTTTTTCTAGTCTGGCTACTTCCCTACTATCTAAAAATAGTCCGTATCTCTCCCATCCTCAAAAACCATCACCGTGTCTGTCCATTCCCACTAGCTCTAATATCATATTTCTTCTCCCTTTTATGGCTAAACTCCTCAACAAGGGAGTCTACAACAAGGGCTTCCATTTCCTTTCCTCTCACTACTTAACTCTCTGTAATCCAAAGCCCAACTTCATCATTCAACTGAAACCACTCTCTCCATAGTTACCAATGATGTCTTAATTGCCAAATCTAATGACTTTTTTTCCCCAAATTGTCTTCCTTCTTGACCTGTCAGCAGCCTTTGACACTATTGAGCACCCTTTTCTCCTGAATACTGACTTTTCTAGGTTTTGTGACACTACTCTATCCTGGTTCTTCTCCTACCTATCTTCTCCTCAGTCTTTTCTGATGGATAGTTATACATGCCTGCTAAAGATAAGTATCCTCTAGTGCTCTATCCTTAGACCTAGGCAATTTATGGTCTCTGTTCTTGTATGGCCCAAGTGCTAAGGATTGCTTTTACAATGTAAATGTAAAAAATGCAAAAAAACAAAAAAATCTTAATCTTACAACCAGACAGCAGGTTTGATTTTTCTCATGGCCCATAGTTTTCCAACCCTTGTTCTATAGCTATTCCTTTGGTGACCCTATCAGTTCCCATGGTTCAATAATCATCTCTGTACTAATGATTTTCACATCTACTTATCTATAAACACTAACCTCAACTGCCTATTCAACATCTCAAAATGGATATCCCATAGACATCTTAACTCAATGTGTCTAAAACTAAACATATTATCTTTTACCTAAATCCTCCTTTGTTCCAAACTTCTCTATTATTGTCAGGGGCATCATGATTAACCCAGTCTCCCAACCTAGGTATCATCATAAACTCCCCACTCTCAACTCCTACATCCAATCTGTTGCCAATCCAAACTGTCAACTTTATCTTTCTAACACCACCACTACCCAAGTACAGGCCATCATCACCTCACACCTAGATTATTAAAATAGCCTTCTGGTCAGTCTCTCTGTCTCAAATCTCTCCCTAGTCTAACCCATATTCCACTCAACTACCATGCAATCTTCCTAAAGTGCAAACCTTACCATATCACCCTACTCAATAAATTCTAAAAGCTCCCTATCATGTCCTGGGTCAAATTATGAGACCTATTTTGGGCCATTCAAAGCCTTTTTTTTTTTTTTTTACCTTTTCAGTCTTCTTATGCCTTATCCCCTAGCTTTTTACTCTTTTATTCAATGACACTGACCTCCTCAGTCTTCTTCAAACAAGATATTTGATCTATTAACTCTGGGCACTTTTACTGACTGTTTGTCATGCCTAGAATTTTATCACTCCTCCTTTTAAAATTCTTGTCTTCCATTTTCCCTTCAATTACCAGCAAAAATCCTATATTATCTGAGAAGTCTTTTTCAACTAACCTTAATGCCTTGTTTGTATTGATTATCTCAAATTATATGTATATAGCTTGCTTGCACTTAATTGTTTGCATGTCATCTCTCCCCTTAGAAAGAGTTCCTTGAGAAGAATGACTGTCTTCTGCCTTTCACCATTGCTTAGTACTGCTTAGTACTCTGCCACAGAGTGTTTATTATCTGTTGCCTAATCTCTCAAATAAAAACACTTAGAAGAGAAGTCAGTGCTATTATTTTTTTTTCTAAAGGCCTATGCACTATTGTGCATGTCACTAAAGTGACTATTTTTTAAACAAAATCAATTCAATTAACACTGGTATTGAAGCTCATCTATAGACTCACTGACAATATCTTTAGAGTAACTATGGAGTCATGTGGTATATTGATCAAGTGATGGATTTGGCTGAACAAGAAGATGAATATGATTCCCAACCCAGAGGTAATTTCTAGTTATTTGATCCTAGGCAAGTCAGTCCCTCAAGATTTTATTTTTTTCATCAAATAAAGGGGTTAGACTTGCCCTTTAAATCTATGACCCTATATTTCTCATCCTGTTCTCACATGGTTTTGGTTTTCTATAATATCTTATACCTATCAAGACATTATATTGTTGAAGCATTTCATGCCACATAGTTTAGAAATAGGGAACTTAAAGGGGAAGAACCAATGTAGTAAAGTAGAGAAAGTGCACACTTGAATTCTCCCAATTTTTCCATCTTAGCAACTTCAAAAAGATACCTCAAGCCGAATTCTAGAGTAGGAGAGACCACAAAAGGTAAGAGCAAGACATTCTTTTAGCCCAAGACAACTTAGGAGGTCAGAAAGATATCTATGACATGGTGGTTGAGGATGAGCCAAAGTCCAGGTGGAAAAAACACCAGTGGTGGGACCAATAGTGGTGATAAAAGTAGCAGCAGCTTCAGGAACTCTCAAGGCAGAGACAGTAAAAAGAACTGATGATTGGTCAGAAAGAAATTAAAGGGGATACTGGACTAGAATTCATGTGGCACCTGAAAAATATAAATTGGTTATAGGCCTGGAAGAGCTCAAAAAGGATTTTGAAAATTGAGTAAGACAAGTGGAGGAAAAAATGAGAAGAGGAATGACAGTGCTATAAGAAAATAATGAAAAACTAGTCAACAGTTTGCTAAAGGAGACCCCAAAAATACTGAAGAAAGTAACACCTTAAAAAATAGACTAACCCAAATGGCAAAAGAGGTCCAAAAAGCCAAGGAAGAGAAAAATGCCTTAAGAAGCAGTATTGGCAAAATGGAAAAGGAGGTCCAAAATCTCACAGAAGAAAATAATACCTTCAAAATTAAAATGGAGCAAATGGAAACTAATGACTTCATGAGAAATCAAGAAATTATACAACAGAACCAAAAAAACAAAAAAGGAGAAGACAATGTGAAATACCTTATTAGAAAACCACTGATGAGTATACAAGAAGATAGTGGTGTAGGAGCAGCAAGGTACCGTAGCTCCCACATAGCCACCTGAAATACCTATAAGATATGACTCTAAACAAATTTTAGGGTTCTAAAATTCACACAAATATACCTCTCACTGAAGGCAGCTAAGCAGAAAGAGGTCACCACAGCTCTGGGAGCCGAAAGTAGCCCAGTCTGAAACCAAGACATGGCCCCGGGGGGGTGGGGGGAAGGGGCAGCCAGGACAAGCTACAGCTGGAGCTTCAGGAGAGTGGATCAGAAGCAGCTGTGGCAGTTTCCAGAAATGTCAAACCATAAGAAAAAAGGACTAAGTGAAAGGTCAGTGGATCTCGGCTAAAACTGGGGGAGAACAGTGGGTCCGGCCAAATTGTCTCCAGGGCAAGGGATCAGCAGAAGCAAAGGCCCTGCAGCCACCTTCACATAGCTGCTTCAGAGCACCCAGCCTGCAGACTGCAGGGGGGTTAAGCAATCATTCAGAGGCCAAGTGCTCTTGCATTGAGGGGCCTAGATTGGGATCGTGGTCTTGGATGGTGGTCCTGGGGTGCATCTTTAGTGAGCCAAAGCTGGTGGAGGCTGCAAAAAATGACAGCCCCATAATAGCTCGAGCAGCAGGGAAAACCCTAATAATTTGGGACAGAGCTTTCCCTTCTGGAAGCAGAGTTCCACAGAGATAAAAAATCATTGACTGGCCAACCATGAGCAGGAAAAGAAAGCAAAGTAAGAACAACAACCAAACTCTAGATTCCTTCTTTGGGGACAAGAAGGATCAAAGCATGGAATGGGAGGAAGACAACACAGTCAGAACTCCTGCACCAAAACCTTCCAAGAAACATGAAGACTGC
>CM053585.1:83327307-83355580 GCA_028646515.1 Pseudochirops corinnae
CTTGTTTGCATATGTAAACCCTCTTATATAAATTTATATGTATGTATATGTATATATACATTTGTATTCCCTTCACCTATCCTCATACTGAGAAAAGTTTCATCAGTTACAATTGTCACTTTTCCACGTTGTCATGTAAAAAGTTCATCTTTGATGTTCCCTGTCACCATAGTTGCTTTCTCTAGTCAGGGATTTTTCTTTTTTTCTTCTACTTCTTTTTTATTTTCCCTAATTTTCCAACCTATTTCCTAAGAAACTCTGCTCCTTGGCTACAGGGAGCACTGTCTTATGTTTTTTACCCTGGCAGACCAGGAGTGTGGTAACAGGCTTTCTGCACCTGAACCTCATGGCTTGTCTTCTGTGCTGGGGTCACCCAACCTAGTGTAGTCTGTGGTACTGAGATATCTAGGGGTTGGTGGGCCATCTGATGTTCTGGGGCCTCTAGGCTTGAAAGATCTGACCACTAGCCTGGTGGTTGGATTTCTCACAGCTGACCCAGTGTAATGTTGGCCTGCTGAGAACAGGCACTGCAAGGCTCTGGTTGCTATTCTGTTTTGAGGTTAGGGGCCTCTGGATGCCTTGACTAGACATTGCATATTCTAGAGTCTGTTCTCCTTTTAGTTAAGTGAAACAGACCTTTCCTGCAGTTCTTTTAAGTTATCTTGGCTTAGGAAAGTGTTCATCTCTTCTTTTTATGGGTCCTATTGTTCCAGAAATCATTTTGAGGAATGATTTTAAAGTTGTTTTAAAGGAAATTGGGGAGAGTTCAGGTAACTTCCTGCCTTTCCTCTGCCATCTTGACTCCACCCCCAAAGTCCACTATTCTAGGGAAAAAAAAAGTCTTTAGACAATACTATGTGACCATGAATCCTGGAATGCCATGATCTCAGATGATTTAAAATTTCAGGTGACTCAAAGGGCTATGGAAAGATGCATTGTGGATGTCAATAAACGCTAACATATTGCTATTCAACCAATAAATGAGAAACACAATTTGCAAGTTCAAAGGCATATTTCACTGGAAAGGAGAGATGTTTTAGTCATGGGATAACATATATCATACTAAATGTAGAAGTTGAATTGATAAAATGTTTAAAATAAAGGAAAGTTCTTGGGGTTTTTTTTTTTGTTTGTTTGTTTGTTTACATGCAACTGGGAAATAAGATATACAGGCACTGGGGTATAGAAATCCATCTTGCCTTACTAGAAATTTGGTGGGAGGGATGGAGGAGGATATGAGAGAGAATAGATTAAGGAGTATTCAGTAGGCTGGCTATTTTGGGGTTGGGGGTAGGGGAAAGATGGGGTGAAAAATTTGTAACTCAAAATCTTGTGGAAATGAATGTTGAAAACTAAAAATAAATAAATAAATTTGAAAAATAAATAAAACATTGGTTCAAAAGTTGAAAAAAAATAAAATAAAGGAAAGCCTCAGAGGAGATATATAAAACCTTGATTATAAAACTATTGTACAGATTAAAATGAGTTGGTATTTATATCTATCAAGGAAATATTGTCCCCAAGAAGATATGATATCCAGCCACACATATGCAGAACACTATGCTGTGTTCTGAAATATGTTAGTGTTATATGAGATACCTTAGAAATCATCTAGTTTGTTCTCTTTATTTTGCATATGAGGAAAATGATGCCCAAAGTGACGAGGTAACTTCTCTCCCATTAATCAGTCTTTTCATTACAGTGTTGGTAAGCAGATCTCTTTCCTACTACAATGATTTTTTATGCTATTGGGAGATAAATAGTTTAGTTTCAGTTTTAACAACACCTTACAAAGGTCACAGCTTCATTCCACTACACCCTCTCCACAATCCCTCCCCCCCCCCCCTTCTTATTAAGTGAAGCTCTTGGGTAATTTGTATGTTAGAGGCACTACTATCCAGGAATATAATGGGAAATAAAATGAATTTCTTTTACTCAAACTAAATATCAGCTTGGATTGAAAGAGATACTCCTGAGGGAAATAAAGAAAGTACAATAGATAAATTTTAGCTTAGCAATATTCACTCTACTGGCTAGGTATAGCAGAGCAGTTCTGACTCATAAAAGAAATAAAATAGGTTTTGGTGATACAGTATACTTATAGAAATATAGTTGCTTGTGTTTCCTTGCAAAAAAAAGACTGCTTATTAATGCTGCTTAGTGGAGAGTCAGAGAAAACTTGAGTAGTGAAAGCAGCCTACTAGAAGACATCAGATGATCAGCAATTACTACTCTTCTGGAAAGAGTAGAAACTCTGCTGGCAAAGAGACAAATTTTCTAAAGCACAGTGTTATTCCCAGAACCTTGAGTAGTAAAGATTATCTCTTTTCCTTCTGGAATATGGGCTGGAGTTAGGAAGACCTGTATTCAAATTCAGTCTTAGACATTTACTAGCTATGTGATTCTGGGTATAATATTTAGTCTCTGTTTTCCTCAGTTTCCTCATTCATAAAATGGGGATGATAAATAATATCTGCCTCCCAGGGAAGTTTTGAGGATTACATGAGATAACACCTATAAAGGCACTTAGCACAGTGCCTACATCATAGAACTATATAAATGTTAGCTCTTGGGTTTGTGTGTATGATTTCCAAGAGTGGAGGGAATATATACCTTTAGGAAAATTTTAATCTCTGAAATATTGAAGAAGCTTAACTTGAATAAGAAAAAAAATATTTATTTATTATTATTTATTATTTCTGTATTTTTCAAGACAAAAACATAAAACCAAATTTTTTTTTTTGTGAACTAAGAATAACCCACATTAGCTTTGGCATCAGACACCAGTAAAAATTAGCAATAGGTAACAATCCAATTGTTGGTAGGTTAGCTTTCTTATCTAGAACTTTGATCTTAAAACACTACAAATAAAAATATCTTTTTCTGTTCCTTTCCTCATTATCCTTTCATTCAGCCCTTAACTCATTCCTTTTCTCAAGAGCCACATGGTGGGGATTGCTGGAGGCAAGAGAAGTACATACATGAGTCATAGAAAAAGAAATTGAATTGTAGGGCAGTACAGAAATTGGCTTTTTAGCTGAAATTTTACCTCACAATACATTTTAAACTTCTATTGTAGCTTGATGTATATTACCTTATTATTCAAAGATGAAAATTAAAATACACTGGAGCCTGCCTTGACTTCATGTTGTTCTCAAGGTCTATGCTTCAGGCCACCCTTATAGCTGTTATTGCCTTATAATGTGGTCCCCTTGGTGCTTCATGAATTAAGCAGAGTGAATACTGTCATAATGAGGTTTATCTCCAGTTTCAAAACTGTATCTTTAAAGTCTTTACTGGGTCACTGTGAAGATTATTTTCTTCTGACATGAACTTGTCTAAATATTAATCCCCCTTTATGCTCTTTATTTATCTCCCTAAGAACACAGTTTGCTTTTTTACATGAATGTTATACAAATTAAATGACTGTTCATTAGTGCATTTGCACAAAATTCCCATTCAGCTAATAGAAGCACTTATGTACTAGACCATTGTCTGAACAGCTTCTTACTGTTTATTTAGGGACTCTGAAACAAAATAGAGAGCAGCTCAAACCCTTGAAAATGTGTTGCAGTCCATATACATGTCATGATAGCAGCTTGAATAAAGGACTTGAGATTCAATGTTCTAGGATGGGTCTGACTCAAGGCCTCCCCTTAGTAATTTTGGTTCAATATTAGAACAAATGGGACACTTCATTCAACAATTGACAAAAGGAGGGTTACTTATCTATCCATAGCAGGAGAAGAGTATTCAACAAGGATCAATAGTGAGGAACCCTCGGGTTGATTCCGCTGAGTGAAGCTCCCTTGTCTGACTTAATAATAACAATAGCCAGTATTTATATAACATTACATGTCAAGCACTGTGCTAAGAGTTTTGTAATTATTATTTCATTTGACCCTCACAATAATTCTGGGAAGGGGGAATGCTATTATTCCCATTTTTCAAATGAGGAAACTGAGGCAAACAGATTAAGTGACCTGCACAGGGTCACACTGCTAGTAAGTGTCTAAAGCTGAATTTGAATGCAGTTCCTCCTGATTCCATGCTCAGTATTTTATCCACAATCAGCTTGTTGCTTATTATCTTCCATTTGTCAAGTATCAGAGAGCTCTTGGAGCTGGAAACTTTGTAGTTAGGTGACCAGGATGTCAACAGCCTGAAATTTTACTCCCTTGAGCTCACCAGGATGGTTTCAATACATTTTAAAGAAAAACTAGTCTGATTTGACTGGGAGTTGGGGTGGAGACAGGGCTGGAATACTGCTTTTATCCATACTCCTCTTGATGGTAAGGTCCTTATCGTCTTCTGGATTGTATTCAATCACTTTAAATGACTTCAGGGCTGTTAACTGGTTAATCCTGATGTCTGATATTCTACAAATCTAATATAGAGAGCAGAAAGGAAATAAAAAAAGAAATGCTAAAATAAAAACATAGCAAAAATGAAACAAACAATTTAGCAGTTCACTGAAGGAGTAGCTAACTCTTGTAGAATCCTCCAAAGTACTGAGATTCTAAATAGTGAGTTCCATGTGGGGGTGATGCTAAATAGTGGATCTCTCAATTTAAAAAGGGGCCCATTAATAAAAGCATTGCAAGAAACATCAGGCCTACAGCAAAGATGGTGATGCTTTCTGCATGGTCAACTGTCCTCATCGTTGATCAGGAAGTATTTCTCTGTACCAGCGCCCACCTAATGTTGACTGTTCCAGAGGCTGGTATAGGCCCCTCTCCAGTAGCCCCGTGGGAGAGGATATACATTGTTTACTCCATGAGAGGCCTCCTAGGGACTGTCCCTTTCTTCTATGGGGGCTAGTTAAATATATTTATCTACCCCTCCTTGCCCAAACAGCAAAAATGTCACCTCTTGGCCATGCAATCACTCTCTGAGGAAATGTTCCATGGTGGTTACTATGTATTTTACTAAGAGTAATATGGATGGAACACATTTTTTTTTAAAGTTATAGCAATCAGCATTCCAGAGTGGGGCTATCTTTTGCCACTTCATATGCCAGTGCCCACACTTCTGCCATTGGTTTACCACTGTCAATGAAATATGTTCCACTCTTCACTGCCACTCAAATTCATATCCCTTCCAATCATACACTGGGCTCTGATGCTGGTACCTACATCTGAACCTGCTGCCTGCTCTGCCATGGTTAGCCGTTACCCCTTTGAGTTATGGTAGGACAAATGCCATTACTGGGACCGACCTGAACTCTTCTGCCTTATACCAGGACGAAATTTTGGAGTAGGCCTGAATGCCATTTTACTGCCACTGCTAAGTCCTGACTCCAACCTTGTATGTTCAGTCTGACTTCAGAGTTGCTGAGGCCTGTGATGGACAAGAGCTCTGTGGTTACTTTTGGGGCCTAACTCCACCCTCTTATGCAAGAATGTCCTATTCCAGAGAGTCACTGCTTCTGGTCAGTCTACTACAGTGAATGAGGTCAGGAATTGCCACATAGGATGGCCAAAGACATTCAGACATTCAGTGTATATGTGTGTGTGTGTGTGTGTGTATGTATGTGACAGAGAGACAGAGACAGAATGAGACAGAGATACTGTAGCTTTGCAACTCAGAGTTCAGGAGTGAGAATGGAAATTTTTACATTGGTGCAGGACCCCTAGCTATCCTCAGCAAATTCACTGGGTTACAACTGGCACATTTGTGTATATGTATGTAAAGACGGTTCATGAGCCCTCACTAATGTGCTTATTTTTACTAATCAGGTAGAGGATATAAGTAGTTGAAAGCAAAGATGTTCAGTGAAATAATTTGGTTAGAAAAGTGTCAAAAAGGCATTTTGTTCACAAACATAAGTCATGCTCTTATAATAATATGCACTTAATCATTATGAAGAATGAACATAGACAAGGATTAGGTATGATGGACAAATATGGTGAACATTTGTGGTCAATATACACACATGGAATCGAATATACATGGGGGCATATATGGTCAGGACACACAGTAAGACCCATACATGTGAAACTTTTCTCATCAGGAGACAGATGTAACTAGTCACACATAAAGGGTACATGTATAGTTGGAACACAAATATGAGGTTAGGTGTTTATTCTTCCAGACAGACTGGTTTGGGGAGGAAAGATATGTTCCATTTTGGATGTTTGAAATGTCTCTGGGACATTCAATTTGAAGCATTCATTAGACATTTGATGATTATTGACATTCAAGGGAGAGATTAGGCTGGATTTATGGATCTGGGACTCATTTACACAGAGACAATAATTAACCTTATAGGAGCTGATGAGGTCACTGGGACAGATCTTAGAGAAGATACTTCCCATAACTTTAACCTTAGGGAATACCCATTATAAGGGGGTATACTATACATCATGAACCATCAAAGAAGACTGAGAAGGGGGTAGTCCTTATGGTAGGAAGAGAACCAGGAAAGGGTAGTTTGTGAAATTATAGTGAGGAGAACATATTTAGGAAGAGAGGGTGGTCAATAGAATTGTGAATTAATGGATTTTGACTATGACATCATAGATCCAATTCAAGGCCAATTTGTAGACTCATTAGGATAACTGCCTAATAAAAATATAATGGCTATAAGAATTACTTCGTTTTTGCATTTGTGTGTATTTACATTCCCAACACTTAGTATAGTTTCTGGCACATAATAGGTGCTTAATAAATGCTTGTTGAATGATTGATCCACACTATTTTCAGGTACCTTTCCATAAGCTCTTTTCCTAAAATACTTTGGTCTCAGATGCTCAGGAGAACAAAACAAAACAAACAAACAAACAAACAAACTTGTGACCAATAGGACATGTCCAACTGACTTGAATGTACTATTACTGTAGATCTTTGGACCAGGGCTGTGGAAGCTTCCCCCCCCGCCCTCTGTGGAATTAAAGTTCAATGCCCTATGGACTTTGCTGCCTTTATCCTGGCTCTTGGCTTTTTCTGCATTTTTTTTGTTTTTTTCTATCACTGCTCTTTGCCTCAGATACTTGTGTCTGCAGCTTTGGTTCCATTTTTTCAGACATTTCCGGAATTCTCAGATAGCCTCATTAAATTCTAGTAGGTAGCCTGGCAATCCAGCCACTGGATGATTTTTTTTTCCTTAGTCATTATCTAAAGGCATCTTCAAATTTTTCCTAATGGCATTTTTCTTCCTAAAAATCTCTGCTTAGTCCATTTTGGTCATGTGTGCTAAGCCTATAATATTATATAAAAATTATTGCTTTCCTATAAGAATATGTCTTTTTGCAATCCCCTCTTCACCTTTACCTTGCAGATGAGTAAGGCAAAAGGAAGAAAGGTTAGTTTACTGCTTGCTACCTTTTTCAGCTCATATAGACATGTTAAAGACAGATGTGCAAAGTGAAACACAAAAAATAAGTGACCTTTTCATGGCCACATGAATATTAGGTGGCTTAGTCAGGTTGCAGATAAGTATTCAGACTAGAAATGTAGATTTCAGTACTATATATTTTTTTCTTTAGCACTAAACTCTAGGCCTCCCAGACCCTTCCTTCTTCCTAGATTTCTTTGACTGATCTTTCCAAGGCAGGGAGATGATTAATGGAAATTAATACCTTCTATTTTGAAGCATTATTGTGTGAGTTCAAATTTAATGTGTTTCTATGAGAAAGGAACTTTGAACTCTGTTTGGATGAGCACATTTAACAAGGTGAGATCTGTTGAATCTGTCAATCCACAAGATTAAAAGGATCATTTTGTCATCTGTATTCAATGGATGACATTTTGACTCCAATATTTATTAGCTATATGACCCTAAAGACTTTAGTTTACCTTTGCCTGCCTCAGGCAAGTCCCCTAAAAGTTTCTTATTCATCAAGACCCATGGGTTTCATTTTCCTTGGTGGAAGAGTTCTGACAAAGTAGGGCTTCCCAATGCTTATACACCTATCTATCCTTTAAGTTTTAATGGGCTTAAAATTGCACTAAGAATTTTGGGACACACTGTATTTGTACATACGTTTTTTAAAAAGTATTTTTTCTGAACTTAAAACAAGCATTTCTATAAAATAGTAAAATAGAAAAAAAGATAACTGTATATGAAACTACAGATCTATAATGTATGTACAACTTGCTACTCCTTTTAAATATATAATAATCATGTAACTTTTTTTTCTTTTTTTTCCCTCCTCTCTCCCACCCTCCACCCAGAGATGTCTATCACTAGATGCAAATTTTGTGTGTATGCGTGCATGCATGGGTGTGCATGTGTGTGTGTGCGTGTGTGTAAAACCATTCTATACAAATTTCTACTTATCAGTTCTTTATCTAGATGCAGGTAGCATCTTCTTTCATGTCCTTTCATATGTCCTTAATCTGAGTGTTTTTAATAGTCAAAAAATCTTAGTTTATTCAGTTGTTCTTAAAACAATATTGTTGCTACTGTATAATCTGTATGTATATATGTATATACATATATATATGTGTATATCTTTCTCTTCATCCATACACACACACACACACACACACACCGTATATGTTAATATACTAAAGTCATTTGGTTACAATATTATGAAAATGTTCTAAGTAAATGAATGTGATGATAAAGCTTTAAAAAAAATCTGACAATTTCAAGAGACTTGATTAGTTTCTAACTGAGTAGCATAGTAATGATTACTTGATATACTCACATAAATAGTGTGCCTTTTACATTACTGAAAATAATTGGTTCTTAGCTACTACAAACTGAACAGCAGGTAGGAAATGCGGCTGTAGTTGCCAAAACATAATGGATCATTCAGTCATTCTCTGAAGGTTTTAATACTTGTTTAGATGTTACTGAAAATCCTATTCAATAAAATATGGATTTAGCCTGTTGTCCCACAATGGAAAGCAAGTGGCACAATTGCTTCTGTAATTGAGGGAATTACAGATTGTGAGGAGTTTCCAAGACCTTACATTTTATTTCCCCATTCATTTTATAACATTTGCAGGGCTTTTGCCCTGAGGCAAAGGTGGATATTCCTTGAGACATTAAAAATGTAGACTGAGAGATTTATGCTTGCCTATGCCTGCTTAGCTCATGGCCAACCCTCCTATCCACTCATTCTCTAACCCACCAACTGTCTCTCACTGACATGTTCCCAGTGATGCACCATCTCATCTACCTATCCTTCAGAATGAGTATTTTTTTTATGGGGAAGGGATGGGAGAAAGGAAGTAAGCATTTATTAAGCACCTACTATGTGCCAAGAACTGTGCTAAGTACTTAAGAAGTCTTATGTCATTTGATCCTCACAATAACTCTTGGAGACATGTGCTATTATTATTCCATTTGACAATTGAAGAAACTGAAAAAGAGATTAAGAGCATTGCCTAGGTTCACATTAAGTAGGAAGTGTCTGAAGTTGTATCTGAATTCAGGTCTTACTGACTTCCAACCCAATATTCTAATCCAGTGGTTCTCAACTTTCCTAGTGCCGCAACCCTTTAATACTCATATGTGGGCGTATCTGCCTGTGGGTGGACCTGCCTGGAGATGGATAGAGGAGCGGTGTCTAGGTTCCTAAGACCATCAGAAATATGTGTTTTCTGATGGTTTTAGGTGACCCCTGTGAAAAGGTCAATTGACCCCCAAAGGAGTCGCGACCCACAGGTTGAGAACTGCTGCTCTAATAATTGTACTACCTCAATGCCTGGTTACATACAGATTACTTTCTGTGAATATTATATAGTAAAAACCATCCTTACAACTGTTAAGCATGTTAGTTCTGGGACAGATATATGTTGCACTTCTTACAGAAATACAGAATGATAAAATATCAACAGGTGAACTTTTCAAGAAAATGGGAGTCATCCTTTTCTACTTTGATTATGGCACTGGCCCCCATATTATTCCTTTACAAACAAAATAAGATCAGAGAATGGAGTATTTACCATCTTTCTTGCCAGTTATAATGACCTGCTGATGACCATATTTTGTTTCTACTAGCTAACAAGATCATAAGATCAGAACTTTCCAACTGAAAGGAACATCAGAGGATATCTACTCTTCCTGATGCAGGGGTCAGGGAGTTCAGGGAGTCCAGAAAGCCCAATGACCAGAGTCCCCCCAAAAGCAATCTGCCTGGGGTGGGGGTGGAGGGCTGCATGGAGGTGTGGTTTTAGTCTGCAAATGTCACTGTCAGCTAATAGTCAGGGGTGACCAAGCTGCCATAAATATCATGTTTGACAAGATGGATGTTGGGAGTTTAGTATATCCCAAGCGTAAGGCATACATAATGAGGGACTCAGGATGTATATAAAAAGCTAGAGAGTTACTTATGGATAATCTAGTGAAGGATTCATAGGTGCAGCTTGTTGTTGCACCAAGGGGAGATCAGCATTTGGCAGGGGCTTAATCAATGGTTGCTAGACAGAGTACTGGCATGGGGAGAAGTGGGAAGAGATAATTCTCTGAGGCTAAGTTGATTCAAGGGTAGGGAAAGATGTGATTTTAGAAACTGGGGTTCAAGCACAGGCACCTAAGAACCCCATCATTCCCATTTTACATATGAGGCTCAGAGACAGTAAGTGATTTGTCATAGAATACACATATAATAAACAGTACAACAAATTCTCTCCTTGATTTCCTGGCTTCCTTCAAGCCCCAGTTAAAATTCTACTTTCTGCAAGAAACTATTCCAAGTTCCCCTTAATGCTAGTTCCTCCCTCCCTCTGAGATCATCTCCAGTTTATCTTGTCTATATCTTGTTTGTACATAATTGTTTGCATGCTGTCTCCTGCATTAGATCTATTTGAGAGTATGCAGTAGACTTATTTGTGGTTCAGGCTTTTTGCCCCCACTATCTTAAGAAAAATGCTACCCCATTCTCTATTGTGCATTTTCTAGAAATTGTTGCTGGAAGCTAGAATGTCATACCATCTTCTAGAGTCTGCAAAAATCAAAGCCAGGAAAACAAACATATAGCTTTTGTTTTAACCTACAAGTACTCTGACCTTCCTTATGCAAACATCCCCACCCCCTTTTTTTTAAACTTGTTTCCACATGTATATACCCTTATCTTCCCTTCCCAATTTCTTTACTTTCTCTGAGGCAATCACAGTTAAGTGACTGTCCAGAGTCACACAGCTAATGTTGCCTAATGTTGTCTTGTTGAACACAAGTCCTTCAGACTCCAGGGCCAGTGCTCTATCACAGTGTCATTTAGGTGCCCCTCCCTTCCTACTTTCTGTGAAATTCCATTATTTCTGTGATGCTTGCGTAATCACATTCTTAGAGTGAGCTCATTCATTAATTGCTAAATTTTCAGCTGAGCTTGAACTCTTAGAGGAATAAAACTACTGTTACTATCACTGTATCATTGTTTTGGTGACTGAAAGCAGTACCTAATAAATGGACTTGATGGAAAAATGGGACCTGCACCCTGCACTCCCCACCTTCCCCTCTAGTGTTTCACCTGAGGCATCTGGCCTATCCCATTCTACCTACTCAATAATCCTTTTAACTGCCCTTTCACTCTAGCTCCCAGACCACTTAACTCCTTCCATTGTCTGCACCTGGCCCATCCCTGGCTACCTGACCCTTCTAAATCCCAAGCACAAATCTTTCTCTGTTGCCCAGGTTATTTACCTCATCTTTTTTTTTTTTTTGACTTTTGATTTTATTTTATTTTTAAAATTGGTTTATTTATTTACTTTTAGTTTACAAGATTCAGTTCCACAGTCCCTTGAGTTTCAGATTTTCTCCCCTCCCTCTTTGGGACATGCAATCAAGTATAGGATCTGTAAATACTTTCATATTGGACATTATTAGTCTGCTTGTATAGAAGGGTTGTAACCAATTTCCCATCTTGATCCTCTCTTTTTTGCAAATGACTGTGAGAAGCATACTTGCTTTAGAAAGAAAATACTCCTTGTGAGACCAGGAAAGTTCTCATTCTATTTTACATTTATTTTACATTCCTTGTGAAGGGCTAACTCCCTAAAGGAGTAGCTAGCTCGGACAAATGCAAGGCTATTTATGCCCTCTTCCCAATTCAAATTTCCTTTCTTACTCTCCATTGGCTAGATGGAACCACTTTATGTTCTCCTCCTTGATATGTTCCACCTTAAACAGCACGTTAAGCATCTGTACAAACTTCTGACCTTTTACTTAGTCAGAAGCCTGGTTCTGCTAGGTCACAACTTCCATTACAACCAGTCACCTCTGACTTACATCATGTTATCACTCCTGCAAAGCTCGGAGTAGTTTCTGTGTGGAAGAAAAATTCCTTCTTTTGTTTCTCACATAACTATCAGTCACATCCTTATCAAATTCATATATTTACTAGGGATCTTGCCCACCTTACTGGTGTTATAATAAAACTTTGTTATTTTGAAAGAAGGCTTGAGTGGTTTAATTCTTTTAAGGAAGATGTCCTGTATCCTTACATTTTGGGGATTCTCTGACCCCTCAAGCCCTTCTCCAGCCAAGACTGAAAGGTATGTAAGCCTCCTCTCTCTCTACCCCTTTCTTACTCTGCAGTTGGGTTACTCTCCAAGCACCTAGGAACGCTTAGAGGTGCTTTTTAGGCCTGATATTCGCAGGCTCCATTGCGGTCTGATGTTTACAAGGCCATCTTGGACCCATGCACACCTTCCACCAAATGAAGGATGCCCTGTCTGGAAGTGCATGCCCAATTCTCTCAACTCTCTAGGATGCTAGAGAATTGGGGAAATAGAAGGTGTCTTTGGTTTCCTGAGGCTTACTCCCTCTATACCTCAGGATTCTCCTTCATAGAGGGACTCCCAAACCCCACACCCCTGATGAGCCAATTCTTTTCAATTGCCAAAAATTTGTCTTTGGGTTTTCTATTAAAGAACTGGAAAAAAGTTCCGTTTCTCTGGAGACCTCAGAAAGAAACACCAGTGTGGGAAAGTTCAGGGGCTTTTAGGGTCAAGGTCCCATTGCCCCATGATAACGTTTTCATTTGACAGATGAGGCAACTGAGACTTACAGAAATGAATGTACTTTCCGCAAGGTTACCATAATTAAGTAGAGCCAAGACACTAACAGTTCATCTGACTCAGTGCAGGAAGGAGCAGGTAAAAGAAGCATGATTTGTGATATGTTATTGTTTTCTTTGAAGTTATAGTGAGAGATCCTCTTGATGATATCCGGCTCAGGCTTGGAAGGAAAGTGTTTAATCAACTATAAACTGCCCTAAACACGTCTGAAAAAAAAAGCATTATTGTTGATGCTATCATTATGATTAAAATACCCACTAGATCTATAACTTTGTTTTTTCTTTCTTTTCCATCTTTTCTTTTCTACTCCCTTGCTAAGCCCATATAAGCAACAGTATGTTTGATCTGGTCTCTCTACTTCCAAAACTTCTCCAACCTTTTTCTCATTCCTCCCTAGAGCTCCTCATGCTGAGGTCATTAGCAACATACTGCAGTTTGGAGGAGGAAAGACTGAATAAACAATCTAGTCCCAGATGGGGAAGGTAGGAAATGTCTAAGAAGGGTCTGGAATCTAAGAGATAAATAACCAGTGCCAATTAAAGAAGGAAAATTAAGGACAAAGAGTCAAAAAAGAAAAGTGGCACCGGTCTTGTGGAAAGAAGTGCCTAGAATTTAGAAGTATTTTTCTGAGATTACATTGTAAAAACAGAAGAGTGTTTTAAGTGCCCTCCCCTGCATTGTGGAAGATTTGCAAGGGAAGATTTGAATCTGCAACAGCAGTAGAATTAGATCTTCATGTTCTCCTTAATGATGTAGGATTGGCTAAGTGGGAATTAATGCAAATAGTGCAGAAAATTGAGCTCTACAAATTGAGTTCAACCTTCAAGCAATTTGCTTTTGCTTTAGGTTAAATTTTTCCTGTAGTGTAGAAAAGGAGGAAAATGAGTTAAGATGTAGCAAGAGATTAGATGACTGACTTTGAAGTTGACATTGTGGCATGGATTGCTCTTCCCCAGGACAAAACATAGTTACAAAATCCTTGACTGACTTCTGTTAGAATGAATGCCTGCTCTACTTAGCGTGCAACCATCATGGCAGGAAACTAAATGATATAATACATGTCATATTAACTAGGAAGAATTAACCACCTGGAAATTATGCATTTCAAATAATATTCAATGCAATTCAACTTATACAATATAATACAATACACATTCATTACTTCCTATGTGCCAAGACAAATGTAAGATGAGATATGGGCCTTGGTCTCTAGAAGATGATCTATAGCTGAGGGTAATAGCCAACACAGGTAGACATAATATACAGACAGTACATGATAATTACATTATAAATTATAAAATACGCCATGTGAGATTGGGGTGGGGATAGATTGTTACCAGACAAATAGATCTTAAGAAGATAAATATTGAAGGGACATAATCTCAATTCATATTGTGTGTCTATGTTGATACCTGTATCTAAAATATGCATTTATAAATATATGTACAATATGTACACATAAATACAAACACATATATTCATAGTCTTACAGCAGAAGATCAAAATGGTCATGTGCCAATTTTCAAAATTAATTAATTAATTTTTAGTTTTCAACATTTATTTCCATAAGATTTTTGAGTTCCAAATTTTCTTCCCATCTCTCCCCTACCCCCACCCTGAGATGGCATGCATTCTGATTACCTTTTCCCCCAGTCTGCCCTCATTTTCTATCACCCTCTCCTCACCCTCTCCCTCTGCACCCCTGCCCCTTATCCCCTTGTCCATTACTTTGTATAGGGCAAGATAGATTTCTATACCACATTGCCTGCATATCTTTTTTCACAGTTGCATGTAAAAACCATTTTTTAAAACATTTGCTTTTAAAACTTTGAGTTCCAAATCTCTCCCTTCTTCCCTCCCCACCCACCCTCATTTTGAGAAGGCAAGCAATTCAATATAGGTTATACGTGTGTAGTTATGCAAAACACTTCCATGATAGTCATGTTGTAAAAGACTATAATTTCCTTCATCCTATCCCATCCCCCCATTTATTCTATTTTTTCCTTTGTTCCTGTCCCTTTTCAAAAGTGTTTTCTACTAACTATCCTCTCCCACAATCTGCCCTCCTTTCTATCATTGCCTCATTCTCCCCCCCCCCCCCCATTTTCTTGTAGGGTAAGATACCCAATTGAGTGTATATGCTATTCCCTCCTGAAGTCAAATTCAATGAGAGTAAGGTTGACTCATTCCCTTTCACCTCCTTGCTTTGCCCTTCCATTGTGAAACCTTTTTCTTGTCTCTTTTATGTGAAATAATTTATTCCATTCTATCTCTCCTTTTCTCCTTCTCCCAATATATTCTTCTCTTACCTCTTAATTTTATTTCTTAAACATCATCACTTTATATTCAATTCACCCTGTGCCATCTATCTATTCATCTATTCATCCATCTATCTATCTATCTATCTATTTATCTATCTATCTACCTATCTATCTATCTTTCCTCCAACTACCATAATACTGAGAAAGGTCTCATGATTTACAAATATCACTTTTTCATGTAGGAATATAAACAGTTCAACTTTAACAAGTTCCTTTTGATTTCTCTTTGCTGTTTACCTTTTCATGCTTCTCTTGATTCTTGTATTTGAAAGTAAATTCTTTTTATTCAACTCTTGTCTTTTCATCAAGAATGCTTGAAGGTCTATATTTCATTGAATATCCATTTTTTTTTCCCCCTGAAGTATTATATTCTGTTTTGCTGGGTAGGTGATTTTTGGTTTTAATCCAGGCTCCTCTGACCTCTAGAATATCATATTCCAAGCCCTTCAGTCCATTAATGTAGAAGCCGCTAGGTGTTGTATTATCCTGACATATTTCCAGAATACTTGAATTGTTTCTTTCTGGCTGCTTGCAATATTTTCTGCTTGACCTGGGAACTCAGGAGTTTGACTACAATATTCCTAGCAGTTTTCCTTTCATCATCTATTTTAAATAGTGATCAGTGGATTCTTACAATTTTTATTTTACCCTCTGGTTCTAGAATATCAGGTCAATCAATTTTCCTTGATAATTTCTTGAGAGATGATGTCTAGGCTCTTTTTTTGATCATTGCTCTCAGGTAGTCTAATAATTTTTAAATTATCTCTCCTGAATACATTTTCTAGGCCAATGTTTTTTCACATTGTCTTCTACTTTTTTTTTCTTTCTTTTGGTTCTGTTTTATAATTTCTTGATTTTTCATAAAATCATCAGCCTTGATTTGCTTCATTATAATTTTGAAGAAATTATTTTCTTTTATGAATTTTTGTGCCCTTTTTCCATTTGGCCAATTCTGACTTTTAAGACATTTATCTCCTCATTGGCTTTTTGTACCTCTTTTGCCATTTGAGTCAGTCTATTGTAATTTTTTTCAGCATTTTTTTGGGTTTCCTTTAGTCAGATGTTTTATGTGATTTTCTTCCATCACTCTCATTTCTCTTCCCAATTTTTCCTCTGCTACTCTTACTTGATTTTCAAAATCCTTTTTGAGCTATTCCATGACTTTTAACCAATTAATATTTTTCTTGGAGGTTTTTGATGTGGGATCTTTGACTTTGTTATCTTCTTCTGGTTGTATGTTTTGATCTTCTTTGTCACCTAAGAAAGATTCTATAGTCTGAGGTTTTTAATTTTTTAAAATACTTTTTGCTCATCTTCCCAGTCAAATTCTTGACTTTCTAACTCTTTGTTAAGGTAGAATTCTGCTTCCAGTGGGGGCGGGGGTGGGTGTGGGTGTACTGTCCCAGGCTTCTGGGATTTTGTATCAGCCTCTTGATTCCCCTCTGTCAATGGCCCCAGAGTTCTGGAAGCAGCCACTACTACTGCTGCTGCTGCTGCTGCCACCACCTCCTCTTCCATGGAGCTGGAGCTAGACCATGCTCTTCTTTTACCCAGGTTCCACAGAGTTCCCCCATTGACTTTCCATGCTGTCCTCAAAGTTTGTAGGTTGAGAAGTCTGGAAACCACTGCACCTGCCAGAGATTCAGTGTTCTGAGGCCTGCTCCAGCCCTGTCTATGCTAGTGTGGCCCACTCTGTACTGACCTCTACTCCCAGTCCCGTGCAATATACCCTTCCTATTGACCCTACAGGCTGTCTTGGAATGAAGATGTGTTTCACTCTGTCATTTTGTGGGTTCTGTAGCTCTAGAATTTGTTTAGTGTCACTTTTATAGGTATTTGGAGGGGCTTGGGGGAGATCTCAAGCAAATCCCTGCTTTTCCTCTGCCAGCTGGGCTTCACCCTTCAATGTGCCAATTTTCTTTAGGGAAAATGTCTCAATATCTGTAATTGTCAAAAATCCATATTTTAAAAAGAGATAAGATGTCATTGGTGTGTGTAACCCCTTGGAGGATGATTATAATCCTACCACGCTTTAGTAGATGGTCTTCATGAGCTGCCGTGACAAAGAAAAGAGCATCATTTAGTGGCCAATCTTTCTATGATGAGATTTTCTGTGCTTGACTGGAATGATCATTAGAAGACATTAGCTATGTGACCCCGGGCAAGTTATTTAACTTTTGTTGAATTGAAAAATGGGTATAATAATAGGCACCCCCTTCACAGAGCTGTTGTGAGGCTCAAAGGAGATACTATTTAGAAATCACTTAGAGCAATGCCCAACAAACAGCGGGACTTACATGAATGCCTTTTCTTTTCCCCATTACTTCCCTTGCCCTCCCTGCTTAGAGTATAAACATTGTGTCTGTTGGTAAACCATAGTAGAATTGTGTATAACTTTGTATGCCTTCAAAAACCTAAGGTAACTTCCATGCCATAATGCGCTATTATTGAATATGCATTTCAGAGGTTTGTCTTCAGTATTTATAAACTGATTATTCCTTTATTAGCAAAATTTTTTCAAGGAAGAATAATTTGATATATTCATTTTTTTTCTTTTTTTTTGAGATTCCAGTCTTCTTTGGGGAACTCCTGATTTGGAAAGACTCTCTATTGAAGCCTATGTGAAACTTAACTGTAAGTTAGAGTTTTAGAGAATTGCCTATGGCACTGAGAGGTCCTCAAGTATAGGTCTTAGGTCAGACCTCTAGAGAAGAGAGGGCCCTCATATGCCAACTAGTTCAACCTTATCATTTAATAGATCTAATCAAATATGAATTATTCAAATGTTATTTCTACTTTCATGACATTTCCCTTCTAATTCTATCTACTCCCAGATTCAGCTTCTTAGTTTGCATTTTCATTTACCATTCTATTTTTTTGTAATGCCTTCATAATAGATATCCCTGTCTCAAGTCTATTCCCACTTCCAACTATTCTCTACCCACCTGTCAAAGGGATTTAAAAAAAAACAACATTTGTCACTCCCCTATTTAAATTTTAGTGATTCCCTATTGAATCTATGACAAAAAATAAGCTCATCTGTTTACCTTTTATAGTCCCACCAAAGCAAACAGAGCTGCAGATGGAAATTGGACAATTACCCAGCATGGGAGAAGGCTGAGATTCTCACTCTCTCCATGATTATTTGATATCATTCTGGAAATGTTCACAACATCTATAAAACAAGAGAAAGGAATTTAAGACAAATATGTAAAGGAAGAATGACTCAGGAAATCCTAGGGAATCAGGAAAGATGCTAAGTGAAACAATTTTAACTAGATACTAAACTGAAACAAAAACTTTAGCAAAATTTCAGGCTACAAAACAAATCCTCAAAAATCAACAGTAGTTCTATAAAATGATAACAAAACCCAAATTCAATATCAGTAAGATGAATTTCACTCCAAATAACTACAAAATTTCCAAAATATCTGAGAACTAATTCACCAAAAGGGGAAAAATACTTGTATAGATTCAATTAGGACCATTTAGTACTCATAGACGGGCTATGCCAATATAATAAAAATGACAGTATTACCCAAGTTAACTTGCAATTTTAATGTTATATTAGTCAAAGCTTACTTTAGAGAACATGATAAAATAATTTTAAAAATCTTTTGGGAAAATAAGAGATCTAGTATTTCCAGGGAGATTAGAATGAAGGGAGGAGAGCACTTCTGGACCTCAAATGATATTATAAAGTCTTCAAAATCCTCTATTATTCAGAGGAGGAGGGAAAAGAGAGAGAGGAGAGAGAGAGAAAAAGTGAGTGAAAGAGAGAGAGACAGAGAGAGAGAGAGAGAGAGAGAGAGAGAGAGAGAGAGAGAGAGAAGACTAACCAAAGAAGAATCAGAAAGAATGGAATTTAATCACTCAGTGCTTAAAATATAAATTACTTATGAAAATGCTCCCTTTTTAATAAAATCTACAGGGAAAACTGGAAAGTAACCTGGAAGAAATTAGATTTGGACCAACATTTTAGACCTTATTCCACAATATATTCTAAATGGACAAATAACATTAATATTAAAGATCATACTATGAAAAAATAAAAAAGAGATCATATGTTTCATATGATAGTAGATAGAAAGTTATACTCAACCAAATAAGGGATAGAGACAATTAAAGAAGATAAAAACAAAATTTTTCCTATACAAAACAGAAAAACTTGTGCACAGACACCTAGGATAAGAAGAAAGACTCTGGGAAAATCACTATCAAATTTCTGTGATAAGGGTCTAGTATCCAAATTACATAAAGACTTAACATATATTTACATATGTATGTTTACATTCAAATATATGTACAAGTATCCAAAAGTTATGCTCTAATACATAAATTATCAAAAAGAATGAAAAGTTTTCAAAAGAAGAATTGCAAGATATGGGATCTTGATTGGGAAAAAGCCATAAAATACAGTAATAAGTGAAAACTTAAGTTAAACTTAAGTTTATAAGTTTATAAGTTAAACTGTATAGAAGGAAAAAGCCCAAACATGGTGACCTGTTTACAATAATAACTTAGATACTGAATTACATTTTAGACACTGAGTCATAACTTAAGATACTATGACCTATGAAAACCAAAACAAGAATATTATGACCTATATGTGACCGGGACATGATCAATGCACAAACATACATTTGGTCACAATATTGGCTCAACTTTCTAGTTCATTAGTTAGTAGAAAACCACAAATATCAACAAATTAGTAGTGATGCATTCTCCAGCTCTATCTGAATTTTCCTGTTTTCTATAATTACCACAGGGACTTTGGGGGTTCTTTAGAAGGGATACACTAAACTGGTTACTACCCCAAACTGAAGATTGCCCCTTTTTGATAATATTCATAATGGTTGCTCAAAGTACTATCTATAATCACTCTGGAGATACTTAGCCTCTTCCTGTGGTATAAAAAGAACACCCCACAGTTATAGGGGAGATATAGGGATCCCCAACCAGGAGAATTCCAGATCTCACATAAGTCATTAACAATTATGTGAAAGAATTCTTCACATCACTATTAAGAAACATGCAAAGCAAGCAATAATGAGACTTTATATCTTGCAAATTATCCAAGATGACAAAAAATAAGAATAGTCAAGGTTGGAACAATTGTGAGAAGATAGTAACACTACTGGTAGAACTATGAATCAGTACAATCATTTTAAAATCAATTTGAAATTAGGCATATAAATTGACCAAATTATTTTTATCATTTGACCTATTTGTCTCTTTCAACCTGGAGAATACAGTTCTAGACATATCCAAAGAAGGCTATTTACAAAAAGAAAGTCTCCATATAGACCAAAATATTTATGGAAATAGTTTTTATGTTAGCAGAGAATTGTAAATAAACATGTCCGTCTTTAGCTAAACAAATTGTTGCACATTAATGTAACTGAATATTACTGTGCTACAATAACATGTATGATAAAGACAGAGAAACATCAAAAGACATACATGAACTGAAGAAAAGTGAAATAAGCAGAATCAAGGAAACAATATGCACAATGACTACAATAAAGTAAATTTTAAAAAAAAACACCCTCCTCCCAAAAATAAAAAAAATTGATATTATAAAATTACGAAGAAAAAAATTGACTTAAAAGAAAAGATCAAAAGACACACCCATTCTATCTCTTGTTAGGTGTAGGATATCGACTTTTAGATCTTTTTGAGTGTATTGATTAGTTATGCTGAGTTTTCCTCCTCTTTTTCTTTTTTCTTTAAATAATATTTGTTATATGAAACAGGTTTTTCATAGGTAGAGGCAAGAATACTGAATTAGATTATATTGATGTTAAAAAAGAATGCATTAACAAAAACTTAATTAACATTGATTAAATGAGGCCCTGTTGTAAGGTGAACCTTATCCAAAGGTGACATGATCATGGAGGCATACTATGAAATAGAAACCTCATCACCAACCCACTGACATTTCTACTAATTTAAGGTAACTGGACAGACCTTGAGATTTTTAATTGGAGCAGACAGTTGTCACATATGAGACAAGTGATCTCTCCTTTTTCTGGACTTCTAAAGCATTCGTTTTCTGCAATATTCATTTTACAGTGACTCCATACTTGTGTTGTTGGATATGTGCTAATACTTAAAAGTCTCATCCCCTAATTTAAATCCTTGAAGATAAGAATTTAATCTCATGATAGTAGGTACAGTTTTGCAGTAAATGAGAAAAGCATTTAATTAATTGACACGAGTTTGAATTTTGACTCTGCCAGCATAACTTTTATGAAACTAGGTAAGTCACTTGACTTCAACGGGGCAATTTCCTCAATGTATAGGAAATGTATTAAACACTAGAATATTTATGGATCCTTTCAGTTTTAAATCTATTATCCTATGACAGTTCACCTTTAGGCTACCTGTTGCTCATTAAATAACTATAGATCACATAATCCCAAAGACAAATCAAAATTGAGTCCCTAACTGGCAGATTTGTTCTATCCTCAATATGACCTACAACTCATTGGAATGTTTATTTTTAAAATTAGCTCAAGGATTTATTGATTTTTCATTTTAATCTTCATAATAGCCTCTGAGTAATGGTATCCTTTTTCTGTCTATAGTATGAAAGCCTGGGGAAGATTTAGAATTGCAAGAGATATTGTCGCCACCTAGCCATACCAGCTTTAAAACTGTATTATAAAGCAGCAATCATCAAAACAACTTGTTACTGGCTAAGAAAAAGAGGTGGATTAGTGAAATAGGTTAGGCACACAAGTCACAGTAGTCAATGACTATAGTAATCTTCTGTTTGAGAAATCTAAAGACTCCAGTTTCTAGGATAAGAAGTCATTATTTAACACAAACTGTTGGGAAAACTAGAAAATAATATGACAGAAACTAGGCATAGACCAACATCTTACAACATATACCAAGATAAGGTCAAAATGGGTACATGATATAGACATAAGGGTGAGATTATAAACAAATTAGGAAAGCAAAGAGTAGTTTACCTGTCAGATCTATAGAGAATGGAAGAATTTATGACCCCACAAGAGGTAGAAAACATTATGAAATGCAAAACAGAAAATTTTGATTACATTAAATTAAAATTTTTTTGCATAAACACAGCCATTGCATCCAAGATTCCACTATAGTCATATTTTAAAAATGCTCTCAATGACTACTGATTAGAGAAATGCAAATCAAAACAACTCTGAGGTACCATATTGCTTCTATAACAGCAGTTCTCAACCTGTGGATTGCGACCTCCTTGGGGGTCGCTTAAAACCATCAGAAAACACATATTTCCAATGGTCTTAGGAACTGAGACACTGCTCCTCTATCTGTCTCCAGGCGGGTCCACCCAAATGCAGATATGCCCACATATGAGTATTAAAGGGTGGTGCCATTAGGAAGGTTGAGAACCACTGTTCTATAAGATTGACTAATATGACAAAATAGTAAAATGGATGTAGGAAAATTGGAACTCTAATGTCTTGGTGGAGTTGTGAACTAACCCAATCATTCTGGAGAGCAATTTGGAACTATTCCTAAAGGGCTATGAGATTGTGCATGCCCTTTAACCTAGAAGTACTACTTCTAGGTCTATATCCAAAGATATCATAAAAACCAGAAAAGGACCCATATGTACAAAAATATTGATAGCAGTTCTTTTTTTTGCCCATCAACTGGGGAATGGTTGAAGAAGTTGTGGTATATGAATATGCTGGGATAATATTGTTTCATAAGAAAGGATGAGCAGGTGGACTTCAGAAAAACCTGGACAGACTTGCATGAACTGATGCTGAGTGAAATGAGCAGAGCCAGGAGAACAGCTATACAAAGATCTATGACAACTCCAAAAGACTGATGATGGAAAATGCTATTCATTCCTAGAAAAAAAAACTATGGAATCTGAATGCAAATCAAATCATACTATTTTCTATCTCTTTTTTTTGTTTTTTCTTTCTTGTGGTTTTCCCCTTCGGTTCCAATTCTTCTTTCACAATATAAATATGTTCAATGTCATTGTAAAAATATAGCCTATCTCAGATGGAACAGCCTCTTGGGAAGTGGTTAATGGAGTGAAGGGAAGAAAATTTAGAACTCAAAATCTTATGGAAGTGAAAGTTGAAAGCTGAAGACAAATAAATAAAATTATAAAATAAATAAATACAATCATATTAAAAAATAAAAAAAGAGATATTGACACCAGCTGACTCACAAATCAAACTTGGAATTCTTTCCTTTTGAGAGAAATTTGGGTCAGGGGTCATCATTGGTAGAAGCTTTTTATTTTTGTGAGGACTGGGGGAAGTGAATCTTTGTTGCTAATAAAGTGAGTTAGAACATGTTAGCAAGATCAAGTTTAGAGCTGGAAGAGACCACAAAGACAGTCTTTTTAAAAAATTTTACAGATGAGGAAATGGAAATCTGTAGACTTTTCTGAAGTCACAAAATTGGTAAATGTCAGAAATAGGGATTTAAACCTAGATCTTCTGAGTCTAGAACTGGGGTTCTTTCCACTGTACCACAATATCTCCCAATGTTCAGCCTAAAGTCTTGATATAGTGTCCCACATTTACCTAACTGCTGTATGTCCAGGTATGCAAATACTTTGCAGATATGTGTAACACCATGCACTAGCAGCTTCCCAAAAGAATGCTACTGTGAACAGCTTTTATGGTTCTGATTACACAGTATAATGAATACTTGGTTTATTCCATAACAAATCAAGGCAAACATTCACAACAAGTCACAATATAATATTCACAACATTACATCTTAATCACAGAAAATCACAATAGAGTGTTCACTCAGGTGCCTTTGGTACTTGCTTTCAATAAAATATTTTATATCAATTGTTTCAGTCTTGATATTAATGGAAGCACCAGTTGCTTATCCATATCTCCTCTATGGATATGCTAAGCATTAGAATGGCCACATAGTTTTCACTACAGTGGCCACAATATTTAGAACAAAGAACAAAAGAATAATTATCTGGTTTCCCTAAGGGGGAAACCCTCCTTACTTAATCATTCAATCACTCTTCAACACAATAATCAATCTTCTATTCATGGGGCAATTATAGATTAACTTAATCAGTCACTTATCCAGATTCACAATTACTAAGTATCATTAATCACTAAATACAATCATTAGAAAATTATACAAACCCTCCCCCCCTCAATGTCTAGTAAACTCCTTCAATATCCAAGGGGAGGCCTTTTCTTCATCTTGACTCAGGATGGTCTCTCAGATTCCCTGGATCCCATTCCACAGTCCCAGCTCCTACCTGAATCCACCAAATAGTCACCTGGATTCAAAGGCAGACAGCTCACATGTTCTTGTCCAGTCCTCCCGGCAGTTCTTGTTACACACTGAAGTTCACAGGGTCAAGCACATCTCAAAATCTTCACAACTTATGTTTTGGGGAACTCAAGGATCAACCAAGCCACAAACAAACAAAGGCTTATCCTGGTCATGCTTCTTCAGTCCTCCAGCAGTTAGGCTGGCCCTAGGACCCAGAAGGAATCTCAGCCTTCCGGGAGGCAGCAACTTCAGCCTTTACCAGATTCTGGTCTCAAGAAATCTCCAACTCAGATGCTAGGAGAGAAACTTTCTTTCTCTCTTTCCCTCTCAGCTGGCTTCAGTATCCACAATTCTTCCTCCACCAGGAGCCACCAGGAGGAAAATTCTTGATTCTGTCTCTCTGTGTCTAGAACTCTTCTTAAACACACACACATACACACATTGACTTCCTGTCTTAGCCAACCCCCTCCTGCCACCTCAGCAACAGGAGACAGAGTTCACACTGTCTACCTTTCATAGAAGTACTTAAGCCTTAGTTACTAAGGACCAAGTACCTGCTAAATTAATTGCCATTACAATATACCATGGAAAATTCTTTCTTCATTGTAGGGACATATTATGAATAAGTAAAAACATGCTGCTTAAATCCAGTGCTCCAATATGGTAGCTTACTAATATATGTTTTTTAATATTAGATCATGAAAAAAACCCAACATTTTAAATGCATTATGTCATAGTTGAGCCATTGCTTTTGCTTTCTGACAGAGGAAGACATATTGCCATTGTTCTCCATTTTTTATAAATTTTATTCAAATCTGAGAGTCTTCATCAAAGACCCATAAAGTAATTTCCCAGCTGGTAATATTTTCATTTCCCCATCTTCTGAAAAATTATTCTAGTCCCCTTCATTGAGAACATTTATTCCAAAGCATATTCTATCAGATTAGATCGTGCTTGTGAATAAATAGTGTTGGGTTATTTATGCATTCTGTAGATCACTCATTAATTTCACTCCCACATAAAAGGCCATACCCTAGTAGAGGAGATCCAAGACTCCCCACTTCTCTGAAGGCATAATGAGGAAAATCTGAAGTCATCTTGCCAGTTATTGTTGGGAAGCAACATTTTAAAATGTTACCCATTTCAAATTTGAGAAATACCTCATTATTTCCATGTCATGGTTTTAAAAAGAGAACCAATATAGCTCTTTTGTATATCTATAATGTGACGTATTCTATTCTTTGAACCATAAAAATATTGTCTGACACCATGCATTTCCTGAGTACAGGAGGGTTTCTACACTGGCAAAATGAAGTAAATTACCTTATAAACTGCTCCCAAAATGATTAATTTCCATGAGCCAGGCATGGAAGAATGGAAAAAATAAGGCAACATTCGTTATCAGCAGATAGCTATTGGTAATGGTTAAAGACCATTGATTTGATTTCTAGAATTAATACCTCTTAGAGAATATTAAGCTGAGATCTGATTGGTCATTTGTGAAGTAGCAGTGAAGAACTGGAGAAAATAAACATTTAGTGTTTGTTATAGAAAAAAAATCATGAAATAATGGATGTATGTCTTTGTTGGTTGCACTTTTCATTTTTTTTAATTGCCTCTCCCCATGTCCTCTATTGTGCTACTTTTTCCCCCACTCAGGTGCCTTTGGTACTTGTTTTCAATAAAATATTTTATATCAATTGTTTCAGTCTTAATATTAATGGAAGCACCAGTTGCTTATCCATATCTCCTCTATGGATATTTGCATTTTAAGTTCCATATCCAATCATAAATGAAATAAATATTTCAGGACAAGATTAGCCTGGATAAGTAGACAGTGAAGTAACTGGAGTGTAAGTATGAAAACCAAGAAGTAGTTTACTGAAATACAAAAATGATAAAATTCTCTTGCAATATACAAGCACACATACTGAACATAATAATTTCACTTGATCTTCCTATTTCCTGGCAAAGATAGGCTTGACCATTATAGGTGAAGATGACCACATTGAAAGTTTAATGAAGTGTTCAATCATAATTCTAGAAGACTGATCATGGAAATTGATACTCATTTCCTGACAGAGAAGTAATGGACTAAATATGCAAAATAATATAAAATGTTTGTACATGGTCAATGTGGGAATATGATTTGCTTGATTATGCATATTTTTATGAGTTTTGTTTTCCTTTTTCCAATGATGTAGAAAGGGGAGGAGGTGAGCAAAAGAGTAAAGAAATGCTAATCAACTGTAAAAATAATTCAAATAATTTAAAAATAACCTGTCATTTATGACCAAGTGATGAACACTAGATATTGTGGTCCTCATATACTCATTAGGAGGCTCTCCTTATCAGAGGTCACTTACCCAAGACCTGGGCCTTTGTTTTAGGTTATCTTCCTGGATAAGTTTGTTGTCTAATCATGTTATGAAGCATAGCCTGGTGGAGAAACTACTGATTTATAGTCAAAAAGACTAAGGTTCATATCCTTCTTCTTACCCTCCTTACTCAGTATCCCTGGCCAACTCACTTGACATGTGTGTTTCTCATACATAAATCCTTAGGACTTATCTTCCAATCTAAATCATGGTTGCTTGAGGTAATTCCTACAATACAGAGTTCCCCAAGCTTACAAAATCAGAGATTCTTGAAATGCATTTATTTGCTAAAAAAAAATTTCAAGCACTAGGAAGCAGGTAGAAAAGCTATTAATGCCAATTCATAAGGCACTGCCTCAACAATTTTCAAGCACAGTTAAAGGAATTTGGAATAGGGAGTTGAGCTGTCAGCATTGTTTAGTGTTATCCTTCAATGCTAGTGGCCTCATGTTCAGCAATCACAGAACCTTTGAGATCCCTACCTTATAACTGGTTTCCAGCTGGGTTGTAACTCAGGTGTTCACTTCCACTATTAAAACAGTGAAATATTTGTCTGTGACAACAACCATATGTCCAGTATTCTTGTATCTGTCACTGTGAGGGTTTGTAGGACATGACAGGTGGTGTATCTGCATATGGGTTACTCTGGCATGATAATTCATAATGACTCTCAGAGGGAGAGGGAGTGATTTACATATTAAAGGGCAAATGCAACCATCCTGTGTCAGCAATATGAAATAGGCAAAAGACCTACCATATAAAATTATATTTATTTATTTTTTACCAAACCTGTCATTTTCTGGTATAGGAAACTCCTGATGAGTAAATCCCTTCTGCTGATGCAAATTGGTACCTACTTTAAAGATGATTGTCTTATTTTCTATATGTTCTTTCTTCTTTCAAGGATGCTAGTAATCACTTCATCTCTTTTTTGAATTATTGTAGTAATAACAATGTCCCAAATTCCATTAGGGACTTTATTTTTTAAAAAAACGAAACAAAATCTGATGGCTAGGTTTCATGGAGATCCTAGGTGAGATTCAAAGGTATTCTCTAGACTTGTTTGAATTCAAAGGTTGTAGAACAACCTTAAATCAATTTGTTTGGTGATTTGAAAAAAGATTATTCTTTTAGATAGTTATGTGTTTCCTATAAAAGTTATAACTAGCATTTAAAATAGGAATTGCATATATACCTGTATATTTTATACACATACATATTTGTTTATAAAAACATATGTATACACACATATTTATTCATATATACACACATATATGTATACACACATATGTGTATATATGTATACACACATTTTATATA
>CM053585.1:83356080-83371340 GCA_028646515.1 Pseudochirops corinnae
TTTGAAGATCATGGAATTGATTCAACATGTTTCAGTGATCTTTTTTTTTAGTAATGGGAATTCATTTATTTTTAATAATTATACTTTCCCTAACACCCATTATATCAATAGCATTCAATTCTATTAAGTATTCTTGAGAAGCTGCCTCCTGATTGGTGCTAGGGAAGGTATAAAGATAAAACTAGGGGCAATGTAACCAGTTGCTTGGTCCTCTTCAATAATGAGGACTAAATGCTTTCAAATCAAATTCATTGTCAGCAGTTAAAAATCAGTTCCCTGTGATTATGCGCACCACTCAGAAGGTAAGGTCTGCATCTAGGGCAATATTAACTCCTCCCTGACTCAGAGAGCTTACTACCTTTCTCCCTTTGCTCTACTGCTTTTGTGGTTGACGTTGCTCATCTCTTTTTTTTCTAAAAACTTGATGTGGTTTTATCCATTCAGATTATAGGTTAACCTTCATCCAAATCTAGGAAATTTTTTTTACCTGATCCCTGTCACATTTCAATTTAGATAATTTTTGAAGATGTAACTGAATATAGCCCAATAATGATGATGATGATGTCAGAAATTAAGAAATTCAAAAATAATCCAATGGGCATCTTTTCCCAGCCTATGTTTTCTACTCAGGTTAAGCCAAATTCCACTTTTAACAAGCAAATTTCAAAGCCATAAATTAAAACTCAAACACCTTTGCAAAAAAAGGGATGGGGTAGGGATGAGTAGGCCCCTTTTAATGAGGAGTCATTGTTCTTTGTCTTATTTTTCAAATTTAGTTCCACCACTCTTATAAATCAACCATGTCTACAACTCTAAAGACTTTAGAGTAAGGCTTACTACATATCTAGGTAGGTAAAAATTAAATTAACATATTTTAGAAACATTTATTCTTTGCTAGGTTCTTTTAGCTATAAAAAGACAAATGGCTTTGACCCTTGCCCTCAACATACTTACAATATAATAATAATACACTACATTGGGCTTTTGAAAGATGACTAGTTATTATAGGATATTGAAATAAGAGTACTGAAAACTAATTCTATGAGAATTTAGTCAAGAAGAGTGCTTTAATTGTCATTCTGCCATATTTTACTTATTATGCTATTCAGATACTTGGAATTAATTATTTGTGTATGTCATATCTTCCTATTAAATTTCATTAGGAGACAGAATATTCTATTTAAACTCTTTTTTTTATTTTGACAATCACTTAATACAGTGTTCTATATATAAGGTAGGTAACATCAATTTTTTAAACAATTTGAATTATATAGCTAAACTGAGTGGGACTTTTGATGTTAATGGTTCACACTCAGAGAAATAAAAGGAGTGTTAGAATACGACTATATTCCCCAAATACTTCAAAACTTTTTCAAGATATAGTAGAGGAAATTCTATTTATTGGAACCCCAGAACACTTTATCCAGTGTCATTATCAATCGATCAGCATGTATCTATTAATTGCCCAGATAGAACAATGGGTTCACTGTTTTCCTCCCACCCTAGGAAGGATTGTATGATTTCTCTCTATTATAATTCCATATCTAAATATAGTTCTTATTCAAAATTTTGTTCAAAACTAAGTTCTTTCTTGAGGTTATTTTTTATTTATCACACATAATTCACTATTTCATTCAATGTAGTTATCCCTTTATAGTTAAGCATAGAACTCTCATATTGTTTCCCACATTACTGGTTATTTTGTCTATTTCCTACATTTCTGACTATTGTATTTTATTCTGATATTATTGGCTTACTTTCCATTTATTAAGTTTATAGATCATAGAATCATATATTTAAAACTAGAATGGACCTTAGGTTTTACTGAACCTGCCTTCTTACTTTACAGATGAAGAAACAGAGGGACAGAGAAGTTTAGTGACTTCCCCAGGGTTAATCAGATAGTATGTGTCTGAGGTAGGATTTGAATCCAGATCTTCTTGATTCAGAGTCTTGTGCCCTATCTATTACATCATAATCTCTTATCTATTCAATTAGATTGTTCCTTAATGATAGAAATTGTGCAAATATATATTATATTTAAATCTTATATCCACCTGGGATCTATCTTGAGAATTGGTCTACACCTAATTTCTGCCAGATTGCTTAACAATTTTCTCATTTAAAAAAAATTGAATTCCAAAAAACTATCTTTTCTTTAAAAAAAAATTATCTTAAGGAATAAAACAAGCATTTCCATAACATAGTTCAGTAAAAAATATCACTGTATAGTAAATCATTAACTCTGCTATGTATGACTTTCTATTTCTTTCAATTATACAACAGAATTATCATGTAAATTTCTTTTTTTCTTCCTTCTTATCCCCAACCTAGAGATAACTATCATTAGACAAAAATAGGTGTAAGTGTATGTAAAATTATTCTATACCTATTTTTATTTATTAATTCTTCCTCTGGAAGCAGATAATATCTTTCTTCATATGTCCATTGCTAATTACTGTGTATGATGTTCTCCAGGTTCTGCTCGCTTCATTCAGCATCAGTTCACACAAGTCTTTCCATGTTTTTCCCAAATCTGCCTGCTCATCATTTCTTATGGAACTATAGTATCCCATCACATTCATATACCAGAACTTGTTCAGCCATTCCCCAGCTGATGGGCTTCCCCTCAATTTCCAATTCTTGACCACCACTAAAAGAGCTGCTGTAAATATTTTTGTATATGTGTGTCATTTTCCCTTTCTTATGATTCCTTTGGGATACAGACCTAGTAGTAGTATTGCTGGATTAAAGGATATACAAAATTTTATAGTTCTTTGGGCATAATTCCTAATTGTTCTTGAGAATAATTGGATCAGTTCACAAGTTAATCAACATTGCAATACAGTTCTAGTTTTCCCAAATCTTCTCCAGCACTGATCATTTTTCCTGTTTTGTCATGTTAGTCAATCTGATAGGTGTGATATGGTACCTCAGAGTTGTTTTGATTTGAATTTTTCTAATCAATAGTGATTTAGAACATTTTTATATGACTATAGACAGCTTTAATTTTTTCATCTGAAAACTTCCTGTTTCTATCCTTGGACCATTTATCAATTGGGGAATGATTTTTATTCTTATTAATTGAACTGAATTCTCTATATATTTTAGAAGTGAGGCCCTGGCAGTTTTCCAGCTCTCTGCCTTCCTTCTATTCTTGTTTACACTGATTTTGGTGGTGTAAAACTTTATAAAATGAAAAAGATACATCTGATAGATAAACTATTCCTTGCTCTCATAATTTGCTTATGGTATCAAGGTTTATGTATAAATTATATACCATTTTGAATTTATCTTGGAATATGGTGTAAGATGTTGGTCTATACCTAGTTTCTTCCACACAATTTTTTCAGTTTACTCAGCAATTTTTGTTAAATAGTAAGTTTGAATTCCAGAAGCTGGGGTTATTGAGTTTCTCAAATAGTAGATTACTATAGTCATTGACTACTGTATTTCTTTTTACCTAATTTATTCCACTGATCTACCATTCTATTCACAGTACCAAATATTTTTGATGATTGCTGCTTTATACTATAGTTTTAGATGTGGTACAGCTAAACCACCTTCCTTTGCATTTTTTTCCAGTTAATTCCCTTGATATTCTTGATGTTTTGTTCTTCCAGATGAATTTTCTCAGTCCTATAAAATAAATTTTTGGTAGTTTTTGGTATGTGTAATAGTAATGGAATTTGAAGGTCCCCTTGTATTGGCAAACTAACAGGTACTTAGCACTTAGTTTCAAGTTCATGATTGTGTCAAGTATTAAGATCCAGAACTTGTGAATCCCACAGTTGGAAGAACTTCCTATTGTAACAGGAAGGGGTAAACAGGGAGGAGCTAATACCTTATATAAAGAAAAGCCTTATATATAGAGAGAGATAGAACTTCAGGGAGGGAGGGAGGGGGAAAGAGAGAGAGAGAACTGCCAAGATCCTGAGAACTTCTGAGAACTGCTACAAATTGAGAACAGAATGGAGAATAGAACTTGTAATGTCAAAACTTCTCCTGAGAACCAAATTGAGAACTTCTGAGAAATGAAAAGAGAGGAGAACTGGGAGGAAACATGGCTGTGGTGTTGGTACTTTGTCTGTTTTGATGTTATTTTGTCAGATTTGTCTGCTGATAGATCATGGTACTGTTGTTATAGAAGCCCTGGGACCTTGCTACTGGTTCAAAAGCCCTGAAAGAGGATTTCCTTGTTGTATGTTTATAGAAATCCTGGAGGAGGGTCTTGGTGATAATTTGTGTTGAGTTCTCAGACCTTGTTGGTGGGTCTGAGTTGATTTCACAGGCAGAAAGTGAATTGATGAGGATGCTGGCAATGTGGATGAATGTTATTGTGGCTTTGTTAAGCTTTGTCTATTAAGGAATAGAAACTGTGAAGGATTTGAGGTGGACCAGACACTGTGAACTTAAGTGTGGAACAAGAATGAGATGAGGAACTTCACAAGAAGCTGGACAAAGAACTGAGAGCTGTCTGCCTTTGAACTCAGGTGACAGTGTGATAAATTTGGGCAGAAGCTGGGACTGTGGAAGAGGAGAGCCAGCCTCAAGTTAAGATGAAAAAACCTCTTCTTGGGTATTTAATGCAAACTGAGAAAATCATGATTTATTAGGGGTGGAGGATTTTAACCTTGGTACTTGGTGTCAATTTAGGAGCCTTGCCTCCTTAAGGATGGTTGAGTTAAGGACTTACTAATTAAGGATGATTGGAAACTAGTCTCCAATTAAGAAGAAAGAGGACTTTTTGATTGAAGAGATTAAGACGATGTAACCTCTGTACTTTGTATTAATTAAGGAAACTTGCCTCTTTAAGAATGATGGAGTTACTAAATGAATGTACTTTGTTTAAAACTATGTGGCCACTTTAGTGATAAGTTCTTAAACATAACATTGTAAATGCTATATTTTAATTTCTGTAAATGTTTTGCCTTAATTTGTTACTCAATAAATGGAGAGTTCACTATACTGTGTAATCAGAACCTTGAAAGCTGTTCAGCAGCAGTCCTCTGGAAAGGTATTCATGCTTGGTTTTATAGTATTATATTGAATAAGTAAAATAATTTAAGAAGAATTGTCATTAAAAAATTAGCTCAACCTATCCATGAGCAATTGGTATTTTTCCAATTATTTAGATCTAACTTTATTTGTGTGAAAAGAGTTTTGTAATTGTGTTCATATAGTTATTGGATTTGTCTTCACAGGTAGACTCCCAAATATTTTACATCGTCTATGGTTATTTTAAATGAAATTTCTCTTTCTCTCTCTAACTGCTGGGCTTTGTAGTATATAGAAATGCCAATGACTTATGTGAATTTATTTTATATCCTGCAACTTTGCTAAAGTTTTAATTATTTCAAGTAGTTTTTTAATTGATTCTCTAGCATTCTCTAAGTATATAATCATGTCATATGCAAGGAAGGATAGTTTTGTTTCCCCATTGTCTATTCTAATTCCTTCAATTAATTTTTCTTCCCTTATTGCTAAAGCTAATGTTTCTAGTACAGTATTAAATGCTAAAGGTGATAATTGGCCTCCTTGCTTCACCCTGTTCTTATTGGGAAACCTTCTAGCTAATCCTCATTACATAAAATTCTAGCTGATGGTTTTAGAACAATAATGGTTGTTTAGTTGTTGTCCTTTATTCTCAAAGAGGACCAAAATGACATCACTATGCTAGAATCAAATTTCAGTATGTCTAACTGTGGCTGACCAGACCTATATGAGCTCAAAATATCCTACCACAGTGTGGTCACAAATAATCCATGAGAATGTTTGGGGTAGATTCTCTAAATTTGTGCATCCTGCATTTCCTTTGAACTGTTTCAATTCTGCTTTACTCATAGAGCAGAGAACCATCTCTAATGTCAGTGTGTCATACTGAGTGGTCCTGTTCCAGTGTTTCCCATGTCACACAATCAGCTCTAAAGTTCTTAAGAGAGTGTCCCTGTATCATTTCTTCTGACCATCATGTGACAGCTTGCATTCTGTTAATTCTCCACAAAATAGTACTTTTGGTAAGCGTATATTTTGCATATGAACAACATAGCCAGCCCATCAGAGTTGTGCTTTCTGAAGCAGAGTTGAAAGTTTGGCAGTTCAGTTCAAGAAATGACCTCAGTTTCTGGTATCTTAGCCTGCCAGGTGATCTTCAGAATCTTCCTGAGATAATTCAAAGGGAAGTGATTTGGTTTCTTGGCATGGAGCTGGTATACTGTTCAGGTTTCACAAGCAAACAACAATGAGGCCAACACAATGGCTGTGTAGATCTTCAGTTTGACAGTCAGTCTAATACTTCTTCTTTCCCATACTTTCCTTCAGAGCCTCCCAAATACTGAGCTACCTCTGACAAACGAGTATGTCAACTTCATTCTTAATGTGTACATCTCTGGAAGATACAGTACCATGGTAAGTGAACTTATCCATAGCATACAAAACGTCTCCATTTGCTGTGACCAATGGTTCCATGTATGGATGGTGTGGGGGTGGCTGATGGAGAACTTATGTTTTCTTGGTGTTAATTGTTAGACTGAAATTAGCACAAGCAGCAGGGACTCAATCCACATTTTACTGTAGCATCGTAAGAAGCTGCATTGAGTGCACAATCATCTGCAAACAGAAAATCAGGCAACACCACTTTCTCAACTTTGGTCTTAGTTTGTAGCCTTTTCAAATTGAATTTCTCATCAATGAGGTAGTTGTCCTCAATGCAGTGTTTGTCCTCATTGAAGGCATTTGGTAATATGACTGAAAGCATGCTACAAAGAATGGGAGCAAGTACACAGCCTTGTTTAATTCCACTGATGGCTGGAAAAGTATGAGAGCATTGTCCATTATCCAGAACCCAGGTAAGCATTCTGTTGTGAAATTAACATCTAATGCTGATGAATTCCTCTGGAAAATCAAATTTTGACCTAATTTTGCATAAGCCTTCATGACTGACAATATCAAAGCACTTGGTCAGATCTACAAACATTGTGTACAGATCTCTTTTCTGCTCCTGGCATTTCTCCTGGAGTTGTCAAGTAGCAAACATCATATTGATTGTTTCTTGTCCCTTTGTGAAGCCACACTGGCTCTCAGGTAGATTACCATTTTCCAGGTGAAGGATCAGTCTATTAAGGAGAACTCTGACAAGAATTTTGCCAGCATTGACTAAGAGAGAGATCCCCCTGTGATTGCCACAGGACAAACTATTTCCTTTACTCTTTATAGAGATGGACAGCAGAGGTATCCTTGACCTCCTTGGGACCAACCTTCTCTTGCCATATAACTTGGAAAATTTCAGTCAGCTTTTGCATGTGCAATGGACCACCTGCCTTGTAAATCTCAGCTGGAATAGAATCAGCATCATGTGCTTTGCTACACAAAAGGAGCCTAATGGCATTAAAAATCTCTTATTCAGTTGAACTTCATCTAGAGAGAGACTGATTTCAACCTGAGGTAAACAGTCAATGGTCTCAGTATTGATTGATGATTGTCTGTTTAGAATACTATGGAAAGGTTCAGTCCATCTCTCTAGGATCATGTTCTTCTCACTAATCAATGTGGCTCCATTAGCAATGCATACTTAAGATACACCATAGGTCTGTGGTACATAAATAGCCTTCAGAGCATCATAAAAGCACTTTGGATTGTTACTATCACCATAGAACTGAATTTCATCTGTATTCTTACTGAGCTAAGAATCCCACATCTCTCCAAGCTTTGATTGTAATTTACTTTTGAAGGAATTAAATATTGTCTTCTTAGAGATGAATGAACTAACCTGATGGTAAACCCTGGGGAGTTCTTGTCATATATTTAGCAACTTCTAATTTTCCCTGTTATTTTCATCAAACCAGTCTTGGAGTGTTCTGACCAGATGAGCAAATGCAGTGCTTTACACCAAATCTCTGAAAGCTCCCTGCCCACTCCTTTTCTGATCCACTGTTACCGACTGTGTGTTGATTCAACTTACCCTCCAAGTTAGCAACTAACTGTTCCTTCTCAGAGAAGAGCTCTAATTTGTTGACAGTAATTCTTCTGGTAGCCAGTTGGCCTTGAGGATGCCATTTTTATTGAATGCAAATATTTAGCTTGGAGAGGATAAGTCTATGATTGGTTCAGCACTTTGTGCCACACATTTCCTTCCTCACTCTCACATCCTGTCTGTCTCTTCTCCTTAAAATCACATAGTCTATTAAATGGTAATGTTTGTTGTGAGGGTGCATCCATGAAGCTTTGTTGCATGTAGGTAAATGGAAGACAGTGTTGGTGATGAGAAAGTTATGAGATGCACAAATCTTCAGTAGTAAGTGACATTTGCTGTTGCTGTTTCCAGCTCCATTCCTCCCTAGGATTCCGTTGGAAGTCTGGTAGTAGTATTGTAGTCTTGCATTAAAGTCACCCAGAATTATAAGCTTATCTTCTTTTGGCACATTAAGAATAAGGTCTCCATGTCTTCTTAACATTCTTCTTTTACCTTATCAGGGTTCATCATGGCACTAATGATGGTGTGACATTTTCCTGCAAGTGTCAGTTGCAGTCATGAGACTGTCATTCATTGCTTTTGGTAGACTCACAAGTTGTTGATTAGAACAATTTGATTGCAAAACCTACACCAGCTTAACAGTGCTCCCCTTCACTGTGTGCACTCCAGAAAAATTTGTATCCAGCTCCAGCTTCAGTAAGCTGGTCTTCATTTGCCAGTCTTGTTTCACTTAGAGCTGCTATTTGGATGAGATACCTGCTGAATTTTCTTGCAACAAGAACTATTTGTCTTTCAGGTCTACTGGATTGTTTGTTGTCTGTAAGTGTCATTGTATTTCATGTGTCACCAGCCAGTGGTGAGTGGAATCATCTTTGCAGATGTTTTTGTACATTATTTTGTGTTTCAAAGGCAGGATGGGATCCTTACATGCCACAGTAACCATTCCAGGATTGGGTAAGATGACAATTTTTAGGGCACCTTTTCTAGGCCCTTCCTTCATATCAGGGGGCTGCTGAATTCCAATGCTGCTTTGAAAGAGAAAATAACCCTATGGCCTTGGCCAACTGTGTGCAAGATTGTGACTACAGCTCCCAGTGTATTCACCCCTGCTGCTTTGTCATTTTCCTGTAGCCACAGGACTTTGAGATTGGTAAAATGGTATGAGTGATGTCTTTTGATTCGTGTGTAAATTGTACTTAAGTGAGGCAGAGTTGCAGGAAGTCATTAGCTTTACTCCTCCAGTCATAATATCCAGTGGCAGGACCAAATAAAGATGACTGATGGTGGCTCAAGATGCAGCTGATGACCTTGGCATCTTTGATATCTAACCAAGCTCTGAGTGCCTCACAGAACCTGTTTCAGTTTCCTTCATGGCTGTGGGAGCAAATTGTTCTCATCTGCTCATTCCACCAGGGGAAGTCCTCATATACTTGGGCTCGATGTCCCCCTAACTCACCAATGGGTTTGAGACCCTTTGGTTACCCTCAACTTGATTTAACCCATCTGCCTAAATGGTTTACAGGGGTATTGCCATTGTGCATGCTACAGCTTCTTGGAGCCACATGTGAGAGTTAGGAGGAACAGGTGGACACCAAAGTTGGAAAGCAGCTCTGAAAAGGGGTTGGTAGCCTTCACAAAAGAGGTACTAGTCTTCCCTGAACACACCCTATACCCTAAATAATTACTACTTATCATTTCAAGGAAAACTCCATTTATTCTTATATTCTCTAGTGCTGTATTTTGTCAAAAATCTTTTTCTGCTTCTATTTAGATAATCATATTATTTCAATTAGTTTTTATTATACATTTGGTCAATTATACTGATAGTTTTCCTAATATTCAACCAGAACTGCAATAGTGCTACAAATCCCACCTGGTTGTGGTGTTCTCTCCTGCTGATAAATTGCTATAGTCTCTTTGTTAATGTTTTATTTAAAAATTTTATATTAATTTTCATTAGGAAAATTGGTCTACTATTTTCTTTCTCTGTTTTCACTTTTCCTGCTTTAGGATTCAGCACCATATTTGTGTCATAAAAATAATTTGATAGGACTTCTTCACTAATTTTTCCAAATAGTTTATGTAGTATTGGAATTAATTGTTCTTTAAGTGGTTGGTAGAATCCACATGTAAATCCATCTAAAACTGATAGTTTTTTCTTAGGGACTTCATTGATGGCTTGTTCAAAATATTTTTCCAAAATGAATTTATTTAAGTATTTTATTTCCTCTTCAATTAATCTGCTCAAATTATACTTGTATAAATATTCATATGTTTCATTTAGATTGTCAGATTTATTGGCATACAGTTGGGCAAAAATAGCTCCCAACTATTGCTTTAATTTATTCTCAATTTTCATTTTTGATACTGGTAATTTGGTTTCCTTTGTTTTAAAAAAATCAAATTAATGAAAGATTTTATTGATGTTCTCATAAGACCAGTTTTCAGTTTTATTTTTTAGGTCAATAGTTTTCTTATTTTCAACTTCATTAATCTCTCATTTGATTTTCAGAATTTCTGATTTTGTATTTAATTGAGAATCTTTAATTTGTTCCTTTTCTAGCTTTTTCAGTTATATACCCTATTCATTTTACTCCTCTTTCTCTATTTCATTCGTGTAAGTATTTAGAGATATAAAATTTTCCCTAAGAATTGTTTTGGTTGCATCCCATAAGTTTTGGTATGTTGTCTATTTTTGTTCTCTTTGATGAAATTGACTGTTTCTATGATTTGTTGTTTGACCTACCCATTTTTTAGGATTAGATTATTTAACTTCCAATATATTTTAGTCTATCTTTCCATGGCCCTTTATTACATGTAATTTTTATTGCATCATGATTTGAAAAGGATTCATTTAAAATTTCTGCCTCTGTGCATCTGATTGTAAAGTTTTTAATGCCCTAATTCATGGTCAATTTGGTCAATGTATCACTGAGAAAAAGGTATATTCCTCTCTATCCCCATTCACTTTTCTCCTAAGGTCTACCACATCTAACTTTTCTAAAATTCTATTTGCCTCCTTACCTTCTTTCTTGTTTATGTGATTAGATTTATCTAGTTCTGAGATGGTTAGGTTGAGGTCCCCCACTAGTATAGTTTTACAATCTAATTTTTTCTGTGCCGTGGGTAAGAGTTTTCTATGGACTTCATCTGCACTAGGCTGCTCTCCCTTTTTGCCCAAGTGAGACATACCTCTACTGAAGTCCTAAATTATCTTAAGCCAGAAAAAAATCCACTTAGAGGATGGATTTAATGTTTTCTAGGGAAACTGGGAAGAGCTCAGGCAACTTCCAACAACCTCCTGACTTCTCTCTACTATCTTGAATCTGCCGCCTCAAGGTCATTCTTCAAACAATATTACTTCAGCCATATTCCAGTTCAGTCTCCCTAAGATCAAGAGATCCTCCAGCTTTAGTTCCTCTAAGAGCAGAGTTTGCAGGCATTTTACATTAGAACTTCCTGACTCATTTTATGGCATTTTTATGAGAATATACACATTCACTGAGGGCATCCTTGATGAGGGGGTCAGCATAGAATAAGTTGATATCTTTACCATCACACAATTGACTGAAAAATGTAGAGAATAAAATTTGGGCATATGTGTTTCTTTGTATGTGTGTATGTGTGTGTGTGTGTATGTGTATGTCTTTATGTATGTATCTGTGTATATAAATACATATGTAAACACACACACACACACACACACACATGTTCAGGCAACTAGGTGGTATAAAACAATGGGCCTGAAGTCAGGAAGGTCTGAGTTCAAATCCAGTCTCAGACACTTACTAGTTGAGTGACACTGGGCAAGTCAGTTAACCCTGTTTGCCTTAGTTTCCTCATATGTACATGGGTATTATAGTTAATTCTCATTATTCATGCAAGTTCTATTCTATATAATTTGTTCACTGAATAAGTGAATATTGAATCATTGCTCCTAAAAATCAGTTTAGGGTTAGGTTGATGGGAGCCTCTGGTCACAAATTTATTGTAGCACTCTACAGAGGGGCTTCACATGTAGATCTGCAAATTTCCTCTTCCTTTTTCTGGATGTACTGAAATGCTGATTGTTATGGAAATCTGAAGATCTTCCCTGCCCCTAGGCCAGCAATTCTCAACCTGTGGGTGGCGACCCCTTTGGGGGTCAAACAGGGTCACCTAAGACCATTGGAAAACACATATTTCCAATGGTCTTAGGCATAGAGACAGCGTTCTTCTATCCATCTCCAGGTGGGTCCACCCACATGCAGACACATCCACATATTGAGTATTAAAGGGTCGAGGCATTAGGAAGATTGAACAAAACTGCCCTAGGCCCCTTGATAGGCTTAAGTGACTCTGAGAACCTTCCCTGATTTGAAAATATACTCTGCCCCCTAATAGGTTGAATGTGGTCACAGGGAGTCTGTGGCGGAAAGCTTGTTTTTCAGGATTGCCCATACCTTATTACTTTGTGATTGGGCAGTGGTTCAAGAGGGTTGTGACATTCTCTAATCCAGGAGAAGGCTATATATACCCTGATATGAGTTTTTGCTTTGGGGCTCACTTTGGAAAGAGTTGTGTGATTTGGCCAGATGAGACTCTAGGCAGCTGTTGAGCTCCCACTAACTAGGTATGGATGTAATGGTCAGACGGCTGGAAAACTGTCTGCTGATCTGTTTCTTTGTCTGCTTGTAACTTCTGTTTGTATTCTCTGAAGTTCAGGTGTTGACTTTTTCCCCTGAACTAGGTTAATGATATATGTTTGATTGATTAAAGTAAGATTGTTAACCCATTTTGAGTTGCTTTCTTTTAGAAAAGCAGATCTAAGAACCTGTGCTAGCAGTCATCCTGGGTTTGCTAGGGTGCTTGTTGCTACACTGATTCATCAACATTGAACTCACAGCCAACAGAGGTATAACTCAGGGCTGAATGAAGCTTATCTAACATATATTTTTTCTTCGTAAAGCATGTCACAGCCTTTTTGTGCTGAGAAAAACTAAATAGCGCTTCAGCACTACAGTTGTGGAACATTTTAAACATAGAAATCACCAACAAGAAGCATAAAAATGAAAAAAATTGGCATTAAATAAGCCACAAAAATGACATATTTGTTTATAGTATGAGAGCTGGAATAGGAAGGCAGAATGTCACTTTGTTCGACCTTAGCTAGAAACATGCCCATTTTTGTGGCTCTGTAAATGACTGTAAAAGCATATTGAGTATTGATTTTTGTATTACAAATAAATTTTAGCAAGTAGGAAAATTTACAAATATGGAATCCATGAATGATGAAGATTGACATATTGACAAATTCTGTATACACCCACATATAATAAATTTTTATTATATATGTATATATACTACATATATGCTTTAGATTCTCACTGATCCTCATTCTTCATCTATAAAATATCTGTTTATGTATTTATATAATATACATATGCATGTATACACACATATATGAATGCCTACATGTATACACATATACATGTATATATATGTAATGCCTTTGATTCAATAGCACAAAAAGTTTTCTTTCTGTTTGGATTTGTATTGCCAGAACTTAGCACAGTCCCTGGAGCATAGTAAGAACTTACTAAATGCTTAATAACATCATAAACAAATTAGAGAAGCAAGGAAGAATTTGCTTTTCATATCCATGGATGGGGAATGGTTCATGACCAAAAAAAATAGTTAGAGAGGATAACAAAAGATGAAATGGACAATTTTGACTGCATAAAATAGTACATAAATAAAGTAATTTCTTCTAAAATTGGAAAGGAAGCAAGTATCTGGGCAAAAATATTTTTTTGTTTTTTTTGCTTTTTGGAGGGGGGAAGGTAGAGCAATTGGGGTTAAGGGATTTGGGCAAGGTCAAAAGTTTTTTTTTTTAAATAGCAACTTTAATAATAGTTTGATTGCCAAACTATAAAGACCTGATTAAATTAAGAGTAAGATCTATTTATCAATGAATAAATGGGCAAAGGGTATGAATATAACCAAAATAGGCATCATTATCTTTCCTCCCAACTCCTTACCTCTTTGTAACTTTCTTGTTACTATGAAAGGTATTTTTTCACTATCTTCCCAGGTATGAATACCTGCAACCTCAGTATCATTCTCTGCTTCCCCTCTTCATTCATCCCATATGTTCATTCAAATGATAGATATTGTCATTTCTATTTTCAAAACATATTTTGTAATTCTCTCTTCTCTCCTCACCCAGATACTACCCTATTTCCAGTCATTGTCACTTCTCATCTGGACTACTGTAATTGACTTCTGCCTTAATTCTGTCCATGCACCTATCTTAGCATGTTATCTCCCTACTCAATAAACTCTTAGCATTTCCTATTAACTCCAGTATGAAATATAAAGCCCTCTATTCAGGATTTAAAGCTCTTCACAATCTTTTGTTGTCTCTTTGCTGCAAAATGCAATTAAATAAGCAGAAACAAAGGTGCCCACTGAGAGTAGGATAGTTTTAGTGACTGTTATTTCAGGGGAAGCTCTAGGGGAAATGTAGGTTATATAAATATGCTGGATTTCTAGTGCTCTTATATTTTACTCCCCTTCACATACAATCTTATCCATCTATACCAATCTACTTATATTCCTCACATAGAAACTTCAACTTTGGTTATCATGCATTTCTTTAAAAAATAATTAATTAATTTGCTTTTAGTTTACAATGCTCAGTTTCATAAAATTCTGAGGTCCAAACTATCCTGGACCAATTATCTTATCAAGAGGTTAGTACTGAGACATCTTGGCCTCAGTTCATCACCTTTGTGTTATTTTATTTTTTTAATAATAAAGTTAGCAAGCTTTATTCATTCCTAGGTAGTCAAAAGGTCTTGGGTCAGAGGACTTCCTCCCTCATCACCCACCCCCACTGGAATGACAAGCAATTAAATACAGGCTGTACATGTGTAATTATGCAGAACCTTTCCACAGTGGGCATATTGTAAGAGACTGATTATATGTCCCTCCTTCCTATCCCACCCCCCCGTTCTATTTTCTACCCTGTCCCTGTCCCTTTACAGAAGCGTGCACTTCCATCTACCCTCCCCTCCACCCTGCCCTTCCCTCCATCATCCTACCTCTCATCCCCATCCCCCCTGCTCTTGTGTGTGGCAAGATACTCAGTTTAGAGTTTATGTCATTCCTTCCCTAAGCCAAGTTTAATGAGAGTAAGGTTGACCCTTTTGCCTTCCTGTTCTTCCCCTCCATTGTAACAATTATCCTTTGTCTCTTCTATGAGATGATTAACCCCATTCTGTCTCTCCCTGTCTCCTCTCATTCT
>CM053585.1:83371840-83396067 GCA_028646515.1 Pseudochirops corinnae
CATGGAGTAGTGGTTTTAGGCTTGAAACATCACTGGGTCACCTAATGGTCAGAGCTGACCGAGAGGTGTCCAGTCTGTTACCCATCAATGTCCTGTTTGACAAGATGGATGTCGGGAAGCTAGACTGATTGGGGGTTCAGGATGTGCCTAATTGGAGAGGAGTTAGCTTACTGATAGTGCATTGAAGGATTCATAGGTGCAGGTGGCCATTAGAACAAGGGAGCTATACATTTCTCTAAGCTAAAGTGATTGTTTTTAGATGGTTTAGTGAAGGATTCATAGGTATAGCTTGTTATTGTACCAAGCAGGGTTAAACAGTTCACAAATCGTAGCTAGGCAGAGTGCTGGCCTAGGGAAGATGCAGAGTTAATGCTTTGAGGCTGGGAGAATTGTGATTTTACAACCTGATTTCACAAGCTGATATTACAAACATAGGTACCCAAACACAAGTGTGATTTTATAAATTGAAGTTACAACTGGATGTTACAAACATAGGCACCCCAACACCCCATCAATAAGAGTGGAAAGCTGCTAGGATAGGAATATCCATCTATTACTTGGGACCATTGGACTGTTTATATGATTATAGATTTAGAGTTGGGGTGGTCATCAGACATCATAGGTTTGTAAGATCATAGCATCCAAGATTTATAGGTAGAAGGGATCTTAGGGTTGATTCAGTCAAACACTTTATTTATACCTGAGGAAATTAAAGCCTAGAGAGAATAAAGACCTGTCTTATCCTAGGCCACATGGGTTGAAAATGCCAGAATTCAGATTTGAACCTAGCTGTTCTGACTCTAAACCTAGTCAATAAAACATAGGTTGTTGTTTAAGTTACATAGAGGGTAATACATTTAAGTGTTAAAAGTGGATTTGGACTCATCTTCCTAATTTCAAACAAATTGTAATGCCTCTACAAATTTAATCTTAAAAAAGGGTAAATGACTGGTAAGAAATTTCTTGTTAATGCCAACCAGGGATATTTATATTTCAATAGGGATTAAAACTTGAGTTAAAGGAGTGCCTTTCTTATGGGGTTTCAGCTTTAAACAACTAATGAGGAAAGTATTTTGCAGCAAGTTTGGGGATAGATGTAGGAAGGTATAGCAGAACCACACTGGCATATCCAGGATGGCTGCTAGCACAGATTCTTAGATATGCTTTACTAGGCAAGATAGCTGTTCAAGGAGTCAACAATAGTTTTTAATTACATTCATTCATCCAGGGGAAAAATCAGTACCCTGAACTTCAGAGAAAATGTAAACAAAGAAAATAGAGAAAATCCAAGCAGAGAAATAAAGAAACAGACAAGGGTTCTAACTGTCTGAGAAACTAGTACAGATTGACAGACAGATCCAACTTTCTGACCAAAGCAATACATACATAGCTACCAGAGAGAGAAGCACTAACACCTGGGTTTTTCAAAGCGGGGTGGGGCTCCTTAACAGCTACACAGTCTCATTTGGTCAAATCATAAAAACACTTAGAGCCAGAGGGCATCACAACCCTCATGACTGAATGACTAACTAGAAATTAACAAAAGGTGTGAAAGCCTTCCTGCAAGCAAGGCTGCCCTAAGCAAACATCCCTTAATGGGCTCCACCTGAGGCCTGGTACCGGCTGGGGAAGATCTTAAATTCCATTAACATTACAGAAGGACTGCCCAGAAGGGCAGAGATTGTACCAGGAGGTATAAAGTAAGGCCAGAGGGAATTCCTCAGGGAAATCCAAATTTGAAAAGACCCTATTGGTGATATTATTCTGTACTAGAGCATTTGGTGCAATGCAGAAAACATGTGAATGGACTTGTGAAAAACTGGAGAAAGGTATTATCTGCATCATGGTTTGGTAGTCACTAAGCAGAATAACACTGATGGAAGCTTTCCCAAGTTAAAAAGACTGCTTTTGGGTTCTAATTCATAACTAAATATTATATTTCACAAATTGAAATACTAGTGTGGGGGTGATGATGGTGAAGTGCAAGTTTAAAACAGAAATGTGATTGAAACTAATAGCATATGAGTTTAGGTTCTGTAGGAAAAGAAATTTCACTAAGAAAAAGAGATAGAAAGAAAATGAATAGAAATGGTGAAGATAATCAAAAAACTATCTCTTTTCACTGTGCAAGTGAGTTTTGGTGATACAGAAAATTGTTTCCTCTACTCCTCCTATTCACCCAGCTTATTTAGTTAATGTTTCTGAATGCCCTCAGGCTTTCAGCAAATGAAATTCATTTTTGTCTTTTTAGTAGTTTCTCAAATATGCCATTTGAAGACCACCATCATGCTGGCAATATGTGAGGAAGCTTTTTTCCTTTAAATAAATGCATATTAATGTTTCTGATTAGAAATGCTTTAGAGAGGAAAAAGGAGGAGGAGAGTATGGTTTGTTTGTTTTCTCTGTGTGCCAGGAAAATGTGAAATGCTCACTCACTGGACACCAACCCACTCCATTGTTTATTCACTCCCACTATGTATTTTGTTCTCATTATTTAGACATACCCATCAATTGTAGAATTATTTATAGATCTCAGCCTTATCTCCTGTGGCACATATTTATACAAATGAAAGGAAACAAAAGCAAACAGGTTAGCAATGGTAAATAGGACAAATTGGTCATTGCCCAATCTAAATTCGTACATCTATGTGACCATTGATGATATATGGAACCAGGGATTTGGAAACTTCTTTCTATTGAATGCTTCTTTTCTTTGTTTTTTTTCAAAACATAATTTCTTCTACATTTATTTACTTTGTTATTAGCTGTGCCAAAACTAAATATAATCTCTCAATTAAAGATTGTGATGCTTTTCTCTATTAAATTTGATAATTCATTTCAACAAACATTTGCTAATCATCCCTAGCCCATGGCATGTGGTCAATAAATTTGTGTTGATTGACTGATAGAATAATAGTATAATAGATTTAGCTCTGGAGTTGAGGCTTGAAGACAAGAATCTATTCCTGTGTCTATGTGACACTGAGCTTTGAAAAGTGTGAAATGCCAAGAAAAAATGAGTTATTATCACTATTATTAGAGATAACAATTGGAATTATACTTTCATAAATATAGGGAACACCTTCTCCTCAACTTATAGTCACATAGAGTTGTCCAGACCAGCAAAAGGTTTAATGATTTTCTCAGCATTGTACAGCCAGAAGCAAAATTTCTTGACTCTGAACCCAACTCTCAACTTGTCTTATCACACGTCCTCCTGTGTTATCAGTAATAGGCACCATGCTAAACATTAGGGTTCATAAAGAGAGGTGAAAGAAAAACAAAAGATAGGAACCCTGTGCTCAAGGAGATTATGTTATAGTGGGGGCTAGAAGAAAGAATGTGATAAGCAACAAGATGGCTGAGTACAAGAAGAAGTGCAGTGAGAAGCTTCCCTCTAGTTCCACCACCAACCCCACCAAAAAAAAAAAAAACCCTCCTCCAAATAGAGCTCAAAAGCACACCAGACCAAATACCAATGGGGAAATCCAAGAAAAAATGAAAATGAGTCATTTTTCTACCCTATATTGGCATAGGGAAATAGAGAGGTCTGGGAATGCTGGGGACAGGGCCTACTGAGGAATGTACACCATGGAGAGCAACAGGCTATGAGCCAGGGCAAGAGGGGGTCCCAGAGTCATTTCAAGGAACCCATACTAGGGCTTACTATCCTACTATCCACTCAGAGTAGATTAATGAGGGGAACTCAACTGTAGACACTACCCATCTCCCCCACCAGCAGTTTGAGGAGAGAACAAGTTCAGAAGCTAGCAGTAGCAGTGAGACCCTCCGTTCCAGCCTCTAGCCTAGTCTGAAACCTGCAGAGGAATCCCCAGACCAAAGGAGAGTTTTACAGAGTTTACAATTCTGCAGCTCTGAATCAGCAGAGCTTACCAGCTACCTGTCAGTGACTGAGTTCAGCAGAAGTCTCCTGTTGCTCAGATTTAAACCCAGATAAGTAATTTATTGGGAAGCTAGGGGGCACAGTGGATAGAGTGAGAGGATTCAGGTAAAAAAATTTCATCTTCTTGAATTCAAATCTGACTTAACCTTGCTAACCTTGTTTGCCTCAGTTCCCTCATCTATAAAATGAGCTAAAGAAGGAAATGGCAAATTACTCTAGCTTCTTAGCCAAGAAAATTCAAAATAGTGTCTCAGAGTTAGACATGACTGAAGAGTGGACAACAACATTAAAATAAGAGCAGAAGTCAATGAGGAACATCGCCTAAATTTGTCTTGTAATTTTCTCTTTGTTTTGTAAATTTGTTCTTAAAATGTTATCATTTTAAGTAGCTGTTTAGTTGACAGTTCAGTTGAAGATTACTTATGATCTTATGAAGAAGCCAGGTTAAGGTTCGGTAGGAATGTGCTGAAAATGTTTATCAACTGATTCTCTGGGGAAAAAAATGTACACATGACTAATCTGAATTATTAACATATCCTTCCTCACTTTCTTAATTCTAGATAATCAGCAAAACAACAAAAAAAATTTCATTTACAACAGTTACTGATTTCTGAAATATATATGCTCACACTGATAATTTAAGAATGTGTTCTCATAAGCTTGTAGGAGCTGGTTCCAGAATACCACTGGGCTTAGCCCAACATCATATAGATAGCAAATAGTAGGGGTGGAATTTTGTCCTGTAATTCTTATACCTAGACCATCATTCTTTCCTCTGACTCATATTTGCCTCCCTTTTACAGGCCTTTATTTGTATTTTGTTCAGATTATTTCATTTCTCAAGCCTGCCCCTATCATTCCCTCTCCCCAGACCATTCTTCCAAAACAACCCATAAGGTGTAGTAGTGGGAACAGGAGCAGGAGAAGTATTTATAAAGCACTTTGAGGATAGCAAAGCGCTTTATAAATATTATCTCCTTTTACCATATAATAATCCTATAATTATCCTCATTTTTCAGATGAGGAAAGTGAAGAGGTTACTATTTAAGCATTCTTCTAAATCATCCCTTTCATCTCATATTTGAAAAATTTCTCTAAAATAGTTTTATCATGCCTTTAGCAATTAAAAATTAACAAAAATTCTCCTGAAATCAATTATAAAAAAGATATCCATTATATTATTCAAATCTTTTTTTTTTCTTGCTTTTTGGAGGGGAAGGCAGGGCAATTGGGGTTAAGTGACTTGCCCAAGGTCACATGGCTAGTACATGTGTCAAGTGTCTGAGGCCAGATTTTAACTCAGGTCCTCCGGACTCCAGGACTGGTGCTCTATTCACTGCACCACCTAGCTGTTCCACATTACTCAAATTTTACAAATCTTAAACCTCTTTCATAGCTGAGAATACTTCTGGGCAAGGTATTCTATGTGGCAATGGTATATAATGTCATATCCCACATACACATGTACTTGCATATTGCTGAACTGGCAGGTTTTTGTAAATCAAAGTCGTGGATTTTTTTTTGAAAAATCCTATTTTCCCATTGAGTTTACATAATCATTTTAGAAAGGCTTTATTTTTATTTCATATCTAATTGACAGGAGAAATGGTTTATAACACTTGTATTATATTTCTGTGCTCTACAAACTGTCAAGTGGCAAACCAACAATTTAGTGCGTAAAGAGAGATGTTATGTCATTTGGACTGTCATCAGTTGGGACACTATGGTATGGCATGGCATGGTATGGCAAGCAGATAGCAGGACTTTAAGTCAGCAATGGCTGGGTTCAAATCTTAATTCTGTCATTTTGCTAGCTGTGTGACTATGGGCAAATAATTTAAACTCTGTGCCTCTGGAAAGTTCCTAAGATTTTTCATAGATAGGTTCCAATTTCTGGCTTGTTGGAACAGGCTTCCCCTCACCCAGACCCTTTGGTAACTGAAAATGTCAGGTGAAAGATTTAGATTCCCGTGTAATACTCTCTTCCATGAGAGCAGGCCGAGGTATGATGTAGTCAGGAAATACAGTACTGGATTTCTTTTTCTATAGTTTTCTAGATAAAAGTCACAAATACATGAACATTCCCAAATAATAAATGAATAACTACACTTCACAGATGAGTAGATAATACAAGTTGTTGTTTTTTAATCTTTTGGAGGAAACTCAGATATGGAGAGAGAAGCTGGAGATGTGCATCCCAAAAAGTTGGCAGGAAAGCAGATACATATAGGAATTAAACAAAATATACATAAGGTCAATACCTTCTGTATTCCATATTTTATATGAGCAATAAGCAAAAGACACACACTTAGGATCATAGACTTAACTTAAAACTATACCCAGGAATGACCTCAGAGGTCATCTAATCCAATATCCTTATTTTACTGATAATTTACCCAAGATTATACAGGTAGTAACCACTAGCAAAAGAATTTGAACCCAGATCCTCTGACTCCAGTGTCCTAGGTATGTCTATTATGCCAGGTTGCCTCATATGGATCTTTAAGGCTTGAACGTGACTTTACCTATAATATCTCATTTGAGACAACTCTGTGAAGTTGGTGCTGATTTTTGATGAGATAGTTGAGGGTCTGAGAACTTACATGACTTACCTCAGGTCATACTGTCAGATACAGGTCCTCCTGATGCTAAGCACAACAGTCTATCTACCTCACCAAAGTGCTTTTCAAATGAAGAAATCAACCCTTAAAAATCTGCAGCATTAGTGAGAGAAAACCGGGGAGTGAAAAATTAATCTTACCTCAAGAAACTTGTCAGCTACATAACTTAGATGTCATGGTTTTTAACATAAGATCTAATCTAGGGACCATTCATATATTTCCTGTTGAAGGGAAACCTTGAATTTTCCTTAAATTGTATGCTAGACATGTATACATCAACTACACAGAGTTTTTTTTGCAGTCATTCCCTTCCACTTTTCCTGTTCCTTCTTTCATATCATTATACCTTTCCCCAACTCACAACATCTGACAGTGCTTCTGGAAGAATTGGCAAAACTTGAGTTTTCAATAATCCATGACATTAAAAATTCATAGTTTAGCATATTTCTAGTCACAGTGAGCCAAATAGCGACTCAGAAATGCACATGGAATTTCCGTAGGTTTGCTTGGAGACTAAAAATGATTATTCAAGGACAAAATGTGGCTTATTGGGAGCTCACTGTATGCTGTAGGGGGCAAGGTTTGGCATGAGGATGAAAATAATTTAACAAATTAAGATGTATTTGTCCCAACATTATCTCAAGGGAAGTCCACCATTCAGCTGTCTCCACGAATTTTTTCTTAGAAAAACTACATTTATTTCAAACGTCAATGCAGAATTCCTCATCTTAAGAAATATATTTGTTTTGTTTTCCCCTCTCCCATAGAAATGCTATTGTCTAAAAGAAATTACATGAATCAAATATCTTTCTTAAGAAATCTATTGGTGTCAGTTACAAAAGAGGCAAGCACTTATTTCCCCATCGTTAATAATCAATTGCCCACTTATAACCATGCATCTTCCATCTCTTTATCTTTCCATTGGCTGTCTGCCATGTCTAAAATGACCCTCCCTATCATTTGAGGAACTCTAGTTTCCTTCAATATTCAAATCAACTCCAGATTCTCTCTCTTGTTTCTGTATCTTTATTGATGGTGTCCAGTAAGAAAAAAGGAAAAGACATTGGTCTTACTAAGGCCAACATAGGGTATATGGAGTATTCCAGAGGACTAGCACCTGTGGTATGAGGCCTTGTTGAGCCCCTTTCAGGGGTGCTCATCCACCTTTGGTGTCCACCTGTCACCCAAATCTTACTTGTGTCTCTAAGATGCTATAACATGTGCAGCAGCCACACCACAGCAAACCATCTCATCAGACAGGCCAAACCAGGTTGAGGGTAACCAATAGGCTTCAAACTTGTCAGTGAGTTAGGGGTTGTCTCCCCCAAGTGTGTGAAGATTTTCTCTGTTAGAATGGGAAGATGAATACAATTTATTTCTAAGGCCATGAAGGTAGCTGAAGCAGCCTCTGTTCAATGCTTAGAGTTTAGTCAGGCATCAAAGACACCAAGATCATCCATTGCATTCTGGGCCATTTCCAGATATCTTGAATTTTGTCCTGCCACTGACCTTTAATGACACAGGAAGAGAAAGTGAGATTGATGATTTTATTCAATTCTGCCTCACTTAAATATAATTCATGCACAAGTCAAGATATAACCCATTACATCATTGTTTTTCTTGGAAAATGAAGGACAAACAATAAGGCCAATATAGTGTCCCTTGTTATATGCCTTATTTCTTTGCCTGTTTATTCATTTCTCTCCTTTTCAAGTGAGGTGGCCATCTCTAGTAGTCTTGACTTATATATACTGCCACTGGATCCAGATGGCTCTGGAGCAGAAAATGAGGCTGGTGACTTTGCACAGTCCTCCCTCACAGAAATCCAATTCACTCGCAAGTCATGGCATCACCTTGCTGATGTCATGGTCCTCTTTGAGAAGGAAGGACAAACAACATTTAAGTGAACATTTTAAGTGAAGGGATTGGAGACTCAGACCCCGTAAGTTTCAAAAAATTCAAGATAGAATTATGTCCAAGAATACAGCCAAATCAGCATCAATGCCCCTAGGAATAAGCAGTGACTTTTAGGACTCAATCCAGTAATAGCTGAGATGAGGACTTATCTGGCACTATACTGTGCTGAGTTTGGAGGTGAACTTGGTAAGATCAATGTTATGCAGAAAGAGTACTAAGAATGAGCCCAGTTCCCACAGTCTGAGGTAGTACGGGGAGAGTATGCCCCTGAAATGTCACAATAAAATGTTTGCACATTTGTTCTTGCTATTGCTTCACAGTAAATCTTTCTTCATCAAAGCTAAACACACACACACACACACACACACACACACACTCACACATTCACCATGAAGACAGTTCTAGCGTCTCCTACAAGAAGACTTTCATGGTCCCTACAGCTGATGGAGTATAGCAGTAGCTGATGCTTCTTTCCCTCCAAGATTGTCTTTTGTGTTTTATATGTTTTATCAGATAGATAGATAGATAGATAGATAGATAGTTGATAGGTAGATATATGGATGATAGGTAGATAGATAATAGAGTTAGAACAGATAGATAATAGGTAGATAAATAGATGATAAGTGGATAGATAACAGATAGATAGGTAGATAGATATAATGTATGTATATATATATAAATATATGATATATATGTACATGTTTTCTACATTTTAGAATTTGTAAATTCCTTGAGGAAAGAGATCATCTCATACTTGTATTTTATCTCTCAAGACTTGGCATAGCACCTGGAACAGAGAGTAAAATAGGCCCTTAATAAATGCATGTTTGATTGATTAGTGGTTTAGGGCCTTCTTATTTCTTTACTTTCCCTGTAACAAATAGTATATTTTTCGAGCTAACAAAAATGTATAAAATAAACATGTTACTCTGATACCAAAGAGTGAGAAAGAACCTAATTCAGTCTTTACCCTTCTCTAAATCTAGAATGCTGTGTCTTGGAAAGGAATGGAGAGTCTCCTTTGTCTTTTCCCAAATTCTCTGGGTTAGATAGCTCCAAAGAACACCCACACCCTTAAATACACATATCCACTAAGGTAGTAGAAAGGGCTGTACCAGTCAATTATCCATAGCCTGGGTTTCCTAGCTCTCTTCAAAACTAGACTTCCTAACTTCTGATACTTGATTCACAATCAGACTAATAATATCTTCACCTAGGCTGGGGAGCATAATTTGCCAGGAGTGCTAACCATACCAGTGTTCTCTATGCACACAAAGCACTTTATTTCCAGGCCTTTCATCCATTGCCAGGGGAATATTGGAATTAAAGAGAAGAGCTTATGGTGTTTAAAAAGTTCATGATTATTCAAACCACTGAACAATATCTGTGCTGATTGGAAGGGAGGTCTGAAAACTACTGCAGTTCCATTCATAATATCATCTTTTTTTAGTCTTTTAAAAGACTTTCAGTCTTATACCTCACCCCTCATTCACTTCTCAACCTCTTATAATTTGCCCTCTTTCCACCACCTGACTTAAACTGTCCTCTCTGAGGTCAACAATAATCGCTCTTTTTTTTTGGTGGGGGGGAAGGGAGGGATTGAAGGGAGGCAATCTATGTAAAGTGATTTGCCTAAGGTCATACAGCAAGTGTCTGTATTTGAACTGGATTTGAACTCATGTACCCCTGACTCCAAGACTGGTGATCTATCTGTTGTACCACCTAGGTGCTCCAACAATTATCTCCATCCTTTTTAGCCTCTCCACAACACATGACTCTGCTTAACACTTCCTCTTCCTATATCAGTGGTTCTCAACTTTTCTAATGCCACAACCCTTTTATACAGTTCCTCACGTTGTGGTGACCCCCGACGATAAAATTATTTTCGTTGCTACTTCATAACTGTAATTTTGCTATTGTTATGAATTGTAATGTAAATATTTGATATGCAGGATGTATTTTCATTGTTACAAATTGAACATAACCCACAGATTGAGAACCTCTGTCCTATATACTCTCCTCTCTAGATTTTCATCTCATTACTCCATGACAATTCTTCTCCTTGCTTAACATCCCTGTTCCATTACTTTTGAAAGTTTCTCATCCACATCTGGTACTCTAAATCACAAGGACCTCTCCTGGGTCTTCCCTAGGCTCCCTTTTTGGTAATATTATCAGCTACCATGGATACTAACCATCATGTTAGTATGGATGATTCACAGATTTCCATATTTAATCCTCATCCCTCTCTCCCAAGATCCAAGATTGTATCACCAACTGCCTGTTTGATCTTTCCACCTGGATGACCCTTTGACATCTCTAATTCAATAGAATCTAATAGACTCACCAACATCCTCCATAACTGACTCTCTTTTTCTCTGTCTGGATCTATACTATTTTTATAGGGTGATTACACACTCCTCACTCATCACAGTCCATGTTCCAGCCAAGTTGGTCTACTTTCTTCTCCCTTCGCATGATATTCCATGCCCAAGCTTTATGCCTTTATTTACACTATCGCCCTTGCCTAGAATGTTCTCCCTCTTCAGTTCTGCCTCTCAGAACTCTTAACTTCTATAAAGAATTAGCTAAAATACTATTTCCTGAAAGAGACCTTTCCTAATTCCCTCAGTTGTTAGTGCATCTCCCCCTATGCCCATTTGTTTTATTTTTATTTGTTTATATCCCATATTTGGAAAGATCATGTGGTACGGTGGAAAGGAGAAACTGAGGTAGAATTGCCCCTTTATAATTTATCACCTGTGTGACCTTGGACCATTTACTCTCAGTTTCCTCATCTATAAAACATAGATTGAACTAGATTGGCACTTCTTTTCTAAGTCTGTGAAACTATGTATCTATATCTATACTGACCATATTGCATTCCTGAAATAGAGTGTAAACTCCTTGAAGACAGAAATTCTCAGTACTTGTAACACAGTGGCTGACCCAAAGTAGGTATTTAATTAAGGCAGGCTGATTAATACAGGACAATGAAAATACAAATTAAAATGCTATTCCAAATGTGAATAGAAAATTTGTGAGTACAAAAGGGAAATTTATATTTTTCACTTAATCAAAAGGAGTGATAGGAAAGCCCATTTCTACGTTAGAGTAAGGTAATTTGGTAGAAAAGCTTAGTGTAAACAGATGCCTTTTGGGAAAGGTGCATAGAAACTTCTTAGGATCAGCTCCATGAACTTTGTATTTTGAATATGTACTTTGCATTTCTCCACATGGTACTTACTCAGCTCTCATCATTTTCTTTTCTCCTGAAGAACTCAGCCCATCTTCCAGTTTTCACTTTGGTTTCATTAATTTTATTCATCCATCTTCTCCAAACTCTAAAGTACAGGAAGAAAAAGAAATGAATGAAACTCCAGCCTATAAAAGTGATCATCAATCTATCCATGAGCAGAGACTATGTCTCTACTTTGGCAGTTCCCTGTTTATACACTGATTATTGAGATGAGTGAATTGACACCTGGGAATCTGTAAAAGAAAAAAATACCTGGTAGTTTGTGCATGGGAAATAATGAAAGTCAATTTATGAGGGGGTGCTTTCAACTGCAAAGGGATGTGGGTAATACTTGATTTTGAGAATCTGGGTAGTGTGGCATCTCATTGCACCAAAATTTCCTGATAGGTTATCTGAAGGCACAGTGATGATAAATAAACCCATTATCTTGTTTATACCCTTACCTGAGACCATGTCATATTGATTCACCATCTCGGACCTTTACAGAGTAATTCTTTCTCAGAGTGCAATAAGGTCTGTATACCCAAGGAAGTAAATGACTCTGGAATAAATGGTCCTAAACATGGGACTATTTAGTGCTTGGAAGAAGTAATGTACCAAGTGATCCCCAGGCACCTTGAATAAGTTACTTCCCCTAATACAAATGAGTGGCTCACAGTCTGAGAATCATCTGCACAGCCAATAGCTCAGGTTCAGTCATAAAACCAGAGACAGAGGGAAACGAAACTATGTTCCTAAATTTCTAAAATTATGGATAGCATTCCTGCTTCAGATATAGATTGAGCAAGATGATTCTTTTCAAGTTAGTTTTGCTCTCTAGGTCCAAACAGGACAAGTCTAATCCTTCTTGATCAGGAGACACCTTCAAATACTTGAACAGAGCTATTATTTCATAGTTATAATCTTCTCTTCTCCCATACAACCATCTCTATTTCCTCCAGAAACCGTATGAACTCAAGGATCTGTGCCAGTTAATTGCCAACCCAGAGCTCCAGATATGGACTGATTGGGACAGAGGGCAGAGAGATTATAATTTTCTCAAAGCTATGCTTTTCTTAATGTTGCCTAAGACAATTCTTTATCATTTATATCACGTACTGAATTAAAGTTCTCAAGCAATCCACTAAAAGCTCCAGATGTTTTCCAAAACAATTGCTTTCTAACTATGCCTTCCTTGTCTTATACTTGTGAAGCTGATTTTTTGTACCAAACTGTAGAACTTATATAGTGCCTAAGTGCTGTGGAGGAAACATAATGCTGCATTCCTTCGGAGAACCTATTATGAACAAGGTTAAGTCTTTGAAAAAAACTACTTTCAGAGGTATTGCCTTTTCCAATAATCAAGACATCTCAAACCACACCTTGTGAAGAGAAGAACATCCACATTCTTATCATTTCAGCTATGAATTGATGTTTTCCAGGAACACTGAGCAAAAATCTCAGTGAAGGTAAAATATAGCACTTTTACTTCTTGTTTAGTGGTGTTCAACTTTTCATAATACTGTCCATGTGGTTTCTCAGTAAAGATTACTGAAGTGGTCTGTCATTTCCTTCGCCAGTGTATTAAGGTAAATAGATGTTAAGCAACTTGACCAAAATCACACAGTAGTGTCTGAGGCCAAATTTGAACTTAGGTCTTTCTGATTCTAGACCCAGTGCTCTATTCACCAAGCCACCTAGTTGCCTTCAGTAATTCTAGTACAAGCATATAATGTTATCAAGAATTACACCAATAGCACTAACTTGATGATGTTTGTATTAAGAGCCACATATGTTTATTGTTAATCAGTAAGTCAGTCAGCAAACAAGCACTGACTGTGCCAGGTATAATGCTAATTACTACATATACAAAGAAGGAAAAGACCCTAACACCAAGGAATTTAAAATCTATTGATGAGACAGACATGATAATAAACAAGTAAATACAAGATAAAAGCAGTATAGATGAAAGATAATCTTGGAAGAAAAGCCATCAGCAGCTAAGGAAACCAGAAAAATCCTCCTGAAGAAGAGGAGATTTGTGCTCAATCTTGAAGGAAGCCAGGGAAACTGTGAGACAGAGATATGAGAGACAGCATCCCAAGCATGAAGGAAAGGCCACGTGAAGGCATGGAGATAGGAGTGAGGAAAAGCAAGTAGGCCAGTATCAATGGTTAGGGCTTAGTGTCTATGGTTTGTCGTGGCTGTGAACCCAGAGTATGTAAAGTCAGAGAAACTTTGTGGGGGAGAAAATGTGTTACATTATTTGAGGACATTCCCAAGCTGCTGCAATGATACTAATAGCATCCATCTGTGAGAAATAATTCACTTAGACTCCTCCACTATTCCAATTAATATCAATCAATTTTATATGATTCCTAATGGGTAGTGATTATAAGCTTTATGTATTAGTCTCAGGTCACTTGCTTGATCATGGGAAGCTAACTAGAGGCACTCCACCCTTTTATTTTCCTCGTCATGGTTACCTAGCCCAGTGCAACAGAGGTAATTCAACTACATGAAAAGTCCTCCAATTTTTTTTTGTGCCTCTGTACCATTCTCTCTTGTCCAATAGGAGCAGATCACCATCTTACGATCATCTTATGACCACTTAGTGGAGATGCCTCATGCATCACTCAATGTATCAGCAAGCACCTAGCACACCCAGGATGGCCTGCTAGCACAGGTCTTTTGATCTGCTTTTAAAGGAAAGACTGCTCAAAAAGGGATTAATAATTCCACTTTTAATTACATTAACTAGTTCAGGGGAAAGGTCAGCACCCTGAACTTGGAGAAAATACAAACAGAGAAAATATAAGCAGAGAAATTATCACAAAGATCAATAGATAGGACTCCAGCTGTCTGAACGTAGCAATATTGCTATATACTTTACATACATCACTGGATTGAGGGAGCACAGACATCTAAGCAGTCAAATGGCTCTGAACATGTGGCTACTTAGAGTCTTCACCAGGAAATAAAAAATCCTCCTCATGAGCGATCCCTCCAAAGCAAAATGCCAACCTCCCAGAATATATAACAAAAACTCACCCCCTGATTGGCTCAGAGCCAGAAGTCATTAGCCCTACTTGACTCAGCACAGGTGTGAATTATCAGGGTTCAAAGGAGATTAATCCTTCAGATGTTTACATTTTAGCCTGACACTGGCAAATTGAACTCCAGCAAGAAAAAACAACAAAAATCCCACCTTGCTTGTGTGCTTGTGCTTGTGCTTAAACTCCCCACCCCTACTAAATGTCATTTTGACCCTCAAGAACAAACTCTCAAACAACAAATTCTGTATTTTATCATGTGTCTTTTGTATATTTGGCTATCAGATTCTATAAAATACAAAGTACTAGAAGAAGGGGGCATCTCAGATCAGGAGGAAGATCTGAAGGGGGGGACAATGGACCCTTTAATAAAGTGTCATTGGTTCAGAGCTCTGCCATAATTTTAATCCCTACACATAATCTTTCCATTCTTTGGGAATCTTCTTCTCCTGAGGTTTTGTGCAAAAAACATCCTTCAAAGCCTTAAACGTGGTATCATCTCCCCCCCAAATTTCTTCACTGTGTACTTAATCAGGATTGAAAACTGACAATAGTTCACATGTGTACACAATAGTTTTACACTTAAATTATTCCCACACTAACTCCATGAGCTAAGGATTACAAATATTTTGATTGCCATTTTATAAATGGAGATAATTAAGATCAAAAAGATCAAATGACTTGCTCCAGTGAATATAGCCAATGGAGCCTAGATATCTCAGATTTTCTCTTTTTAAATGAAATAAACCCTGCATTACATCATATTGTCTCTCTTTGCTACAAAACAAAGAATCATTCTCTCATTTTTGGTTGTTTTGTGAGTCAGATTTTCAATGTATTGAATTTGGACATGGAGGTTTAAAGAGGAGACAAGAATTAGGATTAGTTTTCAAAAGCCATAAAACAAGAGAGGTAGGTGGGATCTGACAGAATTTCAACTTCATTATCAATCAGTAGCATGGAGAAAAGGAATAAAGAAATCAACTGAGTGGTAGGAGAACAACTATTAGATTGCTGTTGTTGCGTATTCTTGCAACTATATCACTGCCCACAGACTTTCATAACTCCAAACTATACAAGATATAGTCAGAAACCAAGATGAAACATTAAGCCTGATCAACATGACATTCAATGAGCTTTTGGAACTTCTAAAATGCAGATTCCTAGATAATTATATTTATGAATACCCCAGAAGGATATGCCCATTTTCATGCATGGATGCTATTTGAGTCATCCAAATGTTTCTTCAGAATCTCAAGAGAAATGATTTTATTTTCATGTCTCACTTTGTCTGGAGTTGAAAATAACTCTTCATCTGTTCCAGGATTATCCTGGAATATATAAGCCTTTACAACTATTACCCTCCTTTCTGATCACAGTTGCTATACTGAATCATAGCAATACTGACAATTATAATCTTTCCAGTATAGGTGATATTCAATATAACAAAATTTAGAAAGTAGTGCTAGCATAAATCATAGTGAAACAAATATATAAAGAAATTTAACATTTTTTCCTAAGGCCTAACAGCTGAGTGGTCATAGTTTAGCTCTTACCTCTGCTCCCTCCTCTTCCTAACATGAGGAAAAAGTGTAGTTGAGAAAGTAGCATATGTTTGAGCTGAAAAATTCACTTTTCTTCAAGCAAATATTTGGATAGTACATCACATTGGTAAGATCAGCTAAACCAAAAGAATAATACTAGTCTGAATAATTAGTATTAATTAGTGTCAATTGCTATTTTTCTGCAAGTACTGTGGGCTGAAAAAAGCCATGGTAGACTAATGTGTGCCAACACATTTCTGGAATTTTACTAAACTTTAAAAGAAAACAACTAATGCCTTTTTGCCTCATGCAAAAGGCTTACATTATTATCACTAGGGAAAATTGTAAACTCATCAGCTTGAAATTTAAAGCCTATCACATGCTGTCTGGCTCTACCCAACCTACCCAGGGCCACTGGAAATTTCTTTCTTTTACTCACTATACAGTCTATCTGTAATTCTCTCCTTGCTTTTTCTCAGATTGGGTCATCTATAATCCCATCTCTGCATTTGCACAAACTGTCCCCTATGCCAGTAATAAAACTCTTCCCCACCTTCTCTTTATAGACTTGCCACTTGCATTAAAAGCTTAGCTCCTACAGAAAACCCCTGCTGTTCCCCTCAGTTACTCATGTCCTTACCCCACACACACAAATGGTCACATATACTTGTTTATATATTATACCACTCCCAGTTAAATGTAAGCTCCTTGAGGAAAGTGCTATTTTTCTTTTTGTATTTGTAGATGCAAATCCTAGCCTACTATTTTGTATATGGAAGGAGACAATTAAAAAAATTGTGGATTGGATTAATCAAGAGATCCAATCACAGGATACTTATATTTAGATTTAGAGTCTGAAGAGTTTTTCAGGTCTAGTTCAACTTCTTTACTTTAAAGATAAGGCAACTGAGAACCAAAGAGCTTAAGTCACTTCCTTGAGGTCATACAGATAAGGAGTAGAATACTTGAGATTTGGACCAGGTCTTCTGGCCCTACATTCAGTGGTGTTTCCACTGTACTACACTTATATTCAATCTTATTGATACGACTATCACCTTCCACAATGTAGCTCACAACTTACCCATGGCAGCCCATTCTGTGTAACTCCTATCTGCACCCTCCCCAAAATTCATCCCAATGGGATGATTTAAAATTCTGGGTTCCTCCTCCATTTCTCTCAACAACTGGACAGTGTTAATAAAGCATGGAGACAGTCTATTAGATGGTCCTCACTTTCCCTATGTGACTGAGAATGGTAGGGAGAAACAGATTTATATATTTCAGATAATATTGCATGCTGGTTTTCTTGAATGGCTTGTTTCATTTAGGAGAAACTTTTCCCATTTGACATTCTCTTCCTGAAGAGAATTTGCAATTAAAATTAATTCCACATGCAGTGGATATAGTCCTAATAGTCAATCTTAGATAGCACTTACTGTCAACATCCTTCTCTTTTCATCTCCTCATCTCATTTGACTGAACTTTATATGAGAAATTCTTACTATTATTGGACCAACATATAACACTGATTAGAAATGACCAGGTATGCTGTTTCTGTGAGTTTTCTGTTGGCCAACTCAGTAGCTGTTGGTGAAATCCTGTCACTAATAATGCTTGGGGAAGCATTTCAAACCAAAATTAATGGACCTTCCTCCCTGGGGCAAAGTCAGACAATAGCATAAAATTCCAGAATATGCCATAGGCCACTAGTAAACTCACATGGTTTTTCTAGTTTAACATCATAAAATTGTACCCACAAAACTATCTTTTCACTTTGTGACTCAAAGGGGAAAAATGTTTTTGCTATGGAAGCATTCCTCAAGGTCTTTTTTAAGTGAAAAAGGCTTTGGATTTTTTTTTTTTTTACAAAAGTTAAATTTTCTCACTCAGGACACTATCATATTCTTCCAAAATCATGATATCAGCTAAAGCCGAGGAAGTTCCAAGAAGGATTTTGAATCCTCCTTATATAGGAACTGATAGAAGGGATGGCCTAAAAACTTAGAGCTAGAAGTATCCCATAAACCTATAGTGGAATCAACTTCATTGTAGGTTACAGGGAGGTAGATTACTGAGTTTACAGATCTGGAGATCTAGAGCTGGAAAGGACCTCATAGGCCATTAGGTCTAAGCCTATAATTTTTTAGATGAGGAAAATAAGACTCAGAAAACAAGAGCCTCAGAGAGGATTTGATCTTAGGTCTCAATTGTTCAGTCCTTTCAGTCCTGTTCAGCTATTCCTGACCCCATTTGAGTTTTTCTTGACAAAGATACTAGAGTGATTTGCCATTTCCTTCTCCAGATCATTTCACAAATAAGGAACTGAGTCAAATAGGGTTAAGTGACTTGCCCAGGGTCACACAACTAATCTATGTCTGAGGCCACATTTGAACTCAGTAAGATGAGTCTTGTGCTGCCTAGCTGCCTAGATCTTCTTGACTATAAATTGAGCAGTTTATCTTCAACATCATACAACATTAGCAGAAGAGAGCAGTCAGAGAGGAAACAGAAGTAGAAGCTAGATCACAAACAAATCAAAAAGAACAAATAAATATGCTTTAGGTTGAAGTTCAACTCATATCATTGTATTCCCAGAACTTACTGCAATGTTTTGCACATAGTAGCCACTTTACAAATGTGGGTTCAGTTCAATTCACAATAAAGATAAATAACAGAGATGCAGTTTTATAAAGGGTTGATTACATTCAGACTTATCTAAAGAGGGGTATGATTTTATTCTGTGATTTATGAGGGCATCTGCACCATCCAGATCCCTCTATGTTCACTTTAGCAGTTCTCATATCATCTGTGCTCACTGTTCTTCAAAGTGATAGACATCTCTGAGACAGAGGTCACTTAATTTTGCAAAGGTGTGCAGTAGATGTCCTTTCATAAAACAGTTTATTGTATGCTTTTTCTCCACATTTGAATCACTCAGTGTCAAATAGCATGACTTTATTTTTCATTTCATAAACTTTGTCAGTTCCCTATATCTAAACAAATATTGAGTTAGTTCAAATTAAAATTTATAACTCTGTGAGTGATCAACTTTAATGTTACTTCAATACTTATTCCAGTGTCTCTTCTTTCATGACCTCTCAGTAGAATTTGGTTAATGTACACAGATTAATATCTTAGAAAAATAACATTATTTTATAACTAAAAGGGATATATAATTCTGGGTTTGTTTAATATTTAAATATATACAAACTATACAGAAAAATTTTCAGTTAAAAATTTAGGGTGCTATCCCTGACATCTTTTCTCCCATCATTATGTTAAACTTTTAATTTCAAAGTGTCTGAAATACATGATTAATTTTCAGGATGTAGATGGTTAACATCATCTTTAAAAAAAATAAGAAGCAAATATAGACCATATGATTCAAAAAATCTAGGGCAGTAACTTCAAGTATAGGAGCAGAGAACTTTCCTTTTTCATCCCATAGAAACTCCACCCCTGCCACAACAAGATAGGTTCAAAATAAGTGGATCCACCATGATTATAGTATCTTTCAAAGAGCTACTAAAGAGGCTTTTTAGAAGAGAATTCTGAAAGCAGTCCTCAACAAATTGCAATAGTTCTCTAGATAATTTAGTTCTGTTTTAACTGTCCATAGGACAATTCATTTGCTACTAATAAATTTGGGGGGGCGGGGTGATTAGTCCTTTAGAAATTAATTCTAGAAGAATTTCCCTCTTTTCTCTACTTGGAAGCAATGAAATACTCTTCAGGATCTAGCCTAATTCTGAAATGAAGTTTTTGAAGTTATCTGTAAGATTCAGAAACAGACAATAAATTCAGGAAATAGATCAAAAACCTAGGCCAGAAGCATGGAATAATATAGTAGTGAGTGGGAGCAGGAGGAAGGGCAGGGTAGCATGAATTATCTAGATACCTACTAAAGTGTTCTTTATTTCTCTGTTTCCATCTTTGTCTCTGCCTATCTCTCTGTCTCTCTCTGCATGTCTCTCTTAACTCTGTCTTTCTGTCTCAGACCCTCTGTATCTCTTACTCTTTTTCCTCCTTCTTTCTAGCAGATTCTTAACCAGTAATTGTTTCTCTTATCTTAATAATAATTTCATCCTTCTAAATGTGGAGGAATCAGAATGTCAATATTGTATCTTGAACATGACTCTCATTATCATCAAGAGATTAATTGCTATAGTGAAAATGAATGGAACCTTGAGACAAAATAAGTACTTCATGCAAGAGTTTTTGATAGAGAGCAGTAAAATGACACAACACAGCATAACACAATACAATGCAATTCAAATACAAGAAATATTTGTTAAGCACTTGATGTGTGCTGGGTACTGTGCACTCTCAAAGTTTAAGAGTCATAATTTCTGGGTAATTAATAATTTTATTAATTATTGCTAGTGGATAATTAATAAAAGGGGCCAGTAGCACTCTCAAATGTCAATGTCAGAACGTGGCAGCTTCTTGACACTCATGCCCTTGGAAAAGTGGGTGTTCCCAACAGACAGCAATCAACTCTGATTAGTTAACAATTAATGAAAAGAATGAATATTATAATGAAAGGTGGACCTATTCTAATGGGGGGTTTAGGATGTGTTTGATTATGTCACTCTTACTCCAAGACCACCTCCAGCCTTGGGCAATCTAGACAAATATTTACCATCCACTAGAGCAAAATGGTCTGGAATCCACACAGAATGTATTTTCTTTAAAAAGTTTATATAGTTGAGTGGGACAAAAACACCACCTCGATAAGATGGTGTAGGTAAATTTCTAGTGAAGGCCAGAGATCTCCTTGATAGACTGGACTTTGAATGTGGAAATGGAAAAAGGAAAAAACAACCACCTTGATCTCCCCAATTTTTGGTTATTTAATAATCATTTCTCTTAGTGCTGACCTCTGGGGATGCAAATAAGAAAAAGAAAGACATCCTCCATCCTAAAGGAGTTTAAAATGTAAGTTTAAAATACACACACACACACACACACACACACACCTGAAAGGAAGGTACAGGGAAAGACACCAGAGGGTACCAGGAGCAGTGGCATCATGGTGTTGCAACCAAGCAAAGCTGCAAATGGAAATTGAAGAATTAGCTAAAAAGTCCAGGTCCCCACTCTCTATAAAGGAAATTTTGGGGAGGAATTTAGGGTTCTACCCTCCAGTTATCCAGTCACAGAGGAGAGAAAGTACTGGGAGTGGGAAAGTATTGAATATTCAAAGCTGAGTGGGCAGCAGGATGATGATATTTGATGTGATTTCTGTATCCTGGGTGGAGCATCATATTTTATATTAAAACCAAGCAGAGTTGCATATGGAAAGGGGAAAGCAAGACATTTGGGTATGCCCACAACATTTGGGGAAAATATTGCAAAGAGCCAAAAGAAAGGATGGGAACTTTCCCATGGACCAAAATGCAACTGGGAAAATCAGTTCAAAAGAAATGGGTATGTTATGGAATGAATTCTGTGGTAGAAAGTTGTAAGAGAAGCAGAGAGGACTTGAGCTTCTTAGGAAGAAAATCATACTGATGTTTAGACTAGTCAAGTAGGTCAGAGGTTGAATTTCAGAAAAATAAATTTGAAAAAATTTGAGAGAAATAGAGGATAATTTGAAGGACAACCTCCAATATCAGATAATGGCCCTTCAAAAAATAATTTTTATTTTATTTTTCTTAAATGTATACAAAAATTTTAATATTAATGTTTTTAAAAATTTTGAGTTGGAAATCCTTTCCCTTCTCTCACTCTCCTCTTCTCTCCTTGAGAAAGCAACAAATTTGAAATGGATTATTCATATCTGTTCATATGGATATTCATATTCCTGTGCAAAGCATTTCCATATTAGTGATGTTGCAAAAGAAAACATGCACAAAAAAAACAGGAATAATATAGAAAGTTTTAAAAAATATACTTCAGTTTGTATCAGTTCTTCCTAGGGAAGTGGATAGCACTTTCCACTGTAAGTCCTTTGAAATTGTCTTCAATCATTGTATTGCTGAGAACAGCAAAGTCATTCATAGTTGATCATCATATAATCATCATATGATATCCCTGTTACTGCATACAATATTTTTCTAGTTCTACTCATTTCACTTGGCATCAGTCCACGATTGTCTGAATTTCAATTCTGAAACCATCCTGCTCATAATTTCCTATAGTAAAATAATATTCCATCACAATCAAATAGCAAAACTTGTTCAGTCAATCTCCAATTGATGGGCATCTCCTCAATTTCTTATTCTCTGACAATGTGAAAAGAGCTGCTATAATATTTTCACACATATATATCTTTTTTCCTTTTTCTTCATTCTCTTTGGGCCTAGTAGAGGTATTTCTGAATCAAAGGGTATGCATTGTTTAATAGTCTTTTGGGCATAAGTCCAAATTGCTCTCCTGAGTGGTTGGATCAGTTCACAACTCCACCAACAGTGTGTCAGTGTCCTTATTCATCATTTCTCCCAACATTTGTCTTTTTCCTTTTCTATTACATTATCCACCCTTATAAATGTAGGGTTGTTTTAATTTGTATTTCTCTAATCAAAAGTGAGTTAGAACATTTTTTTCATATGACTTTTCATAACTTTGGTTTCTTCTGAAAATTGCTTATTCATATCCTTGGACCATTTTTTTCAATTGGGGAATTGCAAATTTTGCTCATTTCTCTATATATTTGAGAAATAAATCCTTTATCAAAGAAACTTGCTGTAAAAATTTTCCCCAGTTTCCTGCTTTCCTTCTAATCTTTACTGCATCAGTTTTGTTTATGCAAAATGTTTTGATGTCATCAAAATTGTCTATTTTACATTCTGTAATGCTTTCTATCTCTTATTAGGTCTTAAATTCTACCTTTATACTAAGTCTGAAAGAGAAAATAATCTATGATGCTGTAATTTCTTCTCGTGATATTACCCTTTATGTCTTAATCATGTACTCATTTTGACCATGTCTTGGTATATATTATGCAATGTAAATAATGTTTTCAAGTTTCCCCAGCAATTTTTTTCAAAGAGCAGTTTCTTGTCCCAAAATCTTAGATCTTTGGGTTCATCAAACACTAGATTATTATGGTCAGTCATTAATTAGTGGGTATTGTGTACATAAATTATACCAGTGATCCATTGCTCTATTTGTTAGTCAGTATCAGATTGTTTTTGATGATTATCATTTTGTTATACAGTTTGAGATCTGACACTGCTAATTCATATTTTCATGAATTCCTTTAACAGTCTTGACCCTTTGTCCTTCAAGTTAATTTTTTTATTACTTTAAGCTCCAAAAAAAACCCCAATTATTTTGTTGTTTCATCGGTATGGTAATTAAGATATAAATTACTTTTGTAAAGATGTAAATTAGTTTTACTATATTGGCTTGGCCTACCCATGAGCAATAAATATTTATCCACTTGTTTAAATCTAACTTTATTTGTGTAAAAATTGTTTTGTAATTTTGTTCATATAGTTCCTGGATTTGCCTTGAGAATACACTCCCGAAAAACGCACACAAAGATACTTCCCACTAAAGTCAGCTCGGCTACGAGGAACCATATCAGCACTGGGAACCGAAACCAGCCTGGCCTGAAGCCCCGGCTGTGCCCCGGGGGCGGCTGGGCAGGAGGTGCAGAAAAGCCTCTGAGGTGAGCGTGATTAGCAACAGCTGCGAGTGGGGATTGTGAAAGGGGGAGATAAGCACCCGGCCGAAGGTCTCCAAAGCGGAAAAGCGAAAGGCGGAGGTTTTGCACCAGCCTCTGCGTTGTAGCTTCCCGCCCTCGACCTGCAAAAAGCAGGGGGACTGAGCGATTGTTTCAGACCAGTGCTCTCGCGTTGAGAGGCCTGGATCTGGATCGTCGTCTTGGGCCTCGGTCTTGAAGTCTTCATTATCCAGTCAGCCGGAAGTCTACGGCAGCTGGGAGGACCCCAGAGATTTGGGACAGAGCTTTCCCTTCTGGAAGCAGAGCCCCACAAAGAT
>CM053585.1:83396567-83411754 GCA_028646515.1 Pseudochirops corinnae
TCCAGCGCCTGACCTAAATTACATCAGTTACCTATTCAGTTACCAGAGAGGGAAGCACCAACATCTGGGTTTTTCACATCCAGGGGGGCTCAACGGCTGCCCAGAGTCTTGTCTGGCCAAACCATACAACTCTTCTCAAAGTGAGCCCCAAACCAAAACCTCACATCAGGGCATATATATATAGTCTTCTCCTGGCTTGAGAATGTCACAGCCCTCTGGACCCACTGCCCAATCACAAAGCTACAAGGCATGGGCATTCCTGAAAAACAAGCCTGGTGCCACAGGCTCCACGTGACCACATTCAGCCTATTAGGGAACAGAGTATACTTTCAAATATCCAAGAGTCCTCAGAGTCATGTAGCCACTTTAGCAAAGGGGCTAGGGTCAGGGAAGATCTTCAGATTCCCATAACAGGTACTTAGGAAAACTAGGAAAGACTTCATAAAGACAGGACTAAGGTTCAAAGGAAGCCAGAGAGGCCAGAGGGTAGAGATATATTTATTACTAGTTAATTTACTAAGATAATGTTCCTTTTATCCTTGTTGTTCAAATCTGCCTTACCACCACTACCCTCCCCCCAAGGTGTTCTATGTCAAATTCTCTTAGGGTTACTGACATTCATGTGTCCACTTCCCTGAGGCCCTTGCTTTAATTTATCTCTTAGAAAGTAATAATGTAAAGTGTTCTAGATTTAGAGTCAAAGAATTTGGTTTCCACTTTTGAACCTAATGATTAGTACTTGTGTGACCTTGGTGACTTTATTCACTTAAGCCCTCTGTACTTCAATTTCCTCATCTATAAATTCTGGGAGTTGAATAAGATGCCTTCAAGGTCCATTCTGATTTTCAGTTTATGATCCTATGATCCCATGGACACAAACTCCTTACAATTGCCTTCATCCTCTCCTCTCATACTATACTACTGTTCCCACCCCCCCTTAGTGTTTGTTGATCACTTTGAAAGATCATTCTTTTTTTTGCCACAATGATTTCATTTTAGTACAGCATTTTCTAAAACCTAATGGAATGAATTAAGTAATGGTGGTGTAAACTAATCCTGTGATTAGTTTGATGAGCTTGCTGAGTAGTGAGTCTCTGTTTAGGACTGTCATTGTATGTCATTGTATGATCTGAGGATTGAATGATGGCACATTGGATAAAGGGCCAGGTCTGGAGTCAGAAAGACCTGAGTTTAAATCTAGCCTCAGACACTCACTAGCTGTGTGACCCTGGGCAACTCACTTAACCCTGCGTGACTCAGTTTCTCCAACTGTAAAATGAGTTGGAGAAGGAAATGACAAACCATTCCAATATCTTTGCCAAGAAAACTTCAAATAGGGTCATGAAGAGTCAGACATAATTTTAAACAACAGCAATGGAGGATCTGGACATATTCATTGGCATCTTAAAGAGGACTGGGGTGCATCTCTTGGGGGGAAAACCCAGTAAGACCTCACAGATGTTAAGGACATCTCCTTAAACCTAAAATATTGAGGATGAAATTATTGTCTTGGGTTATTTTCCATAAATTGACAATTAACTGCCTCAAACTTATAAATTATAGCCACCCCCTACCTTTTTTTGAGCTTATTAAATAGGGGTCACCAGCACAGATCTGATGACAAAAGAGGTTGCTTGTTTAGCAATCTGAAATGTGTTTCTTTTGTGGGGGAGATAATTTCTTCAGAGTAGTACCATAAACTTGGATGCCTACATACATCTCTGGGGGGAGGACCAGTATCCACTGAAATGTTTGACCCAATGGCCAAGTTGTTCTAGCAATTCCAAGGCTTTTTTTTTATCCCACTTTTGTGGGTATTCAAAGCCTAAGGTATCATTATTAATTATGAGAAGTGCATAGTCCTTGGGGGCAGGGAGGAGTGGGGACATGGGACTCACCAAAAGAGTGAAAAGAATTATATTAATTATTTGTGGACTACTGTGATTTCTTAATGTGTTGTTTATATTCTTTATGCTGAAAAACAAAGATTATCCTATACATTCTCCCAAATATACATTCCAATGTAAATATTTTGTATTAGGTGTGGGATCACCTTATTTACATATATGAAGACTTAGGCATAACCCATATTTGAGATCTATTTTAAGAATTTCCAGAGGGAACTCTGAGTATGGGCAAAATAATTTAATGAGACAAATATTTTTTCAGGCAGGAGAGAGAAACTATATCCAAGATTGGACCCAATACATGTAAACTAGTTTGATGTGATGGAATATCAGTTATGATAGAATTTTATAATATGCATAACGGAATTAATAATAATTGATAGGAGAGCTAGTTTTTTGTGCTCAGGATGCCTTCTCTACATCCCTTGAATTAAACCACTATTCAGACTACCTATTCATATGGCTGGCTCTGTCTCTGGTAGATGACATTTGGCTTTATTCCTTCCTAAGAACAGTTTTTCCCAACAGCAGAATTTAATCGATAGCAGTTTCTCAGTTGACATTTGGCTTTTAGGACAGCATTGCTTGCAGTACATTTCTTCAGTCAGATCAATCACCACTCTCTCCAAACTTATAAACCCAATACCTCCTTAGAAATTCTAAAAGCATGATTAGCTTTGTGTTCCTTCCTTTCTCTTCTAATTCCTTCTCTTCATTGAAAACATAAATGAACTTTGGATCATCTTTTGAGAGAATTCTAGTTAAAAAGTTTTCCTGTCAGTATTAGCAAACCAGGAGCCCATGGAGAAAGAATTTTTCACTAATTTTGGAACCCAGGCATCTTCAAGGGACTGTTAGACTATTGGTCTTACTCAACATTTTGGGCCTGAACTGATATAAAAATGACTTTGTATTAGAGTATCTGGACTAGACTCACTAATAAATTCATTATTTTTAGACTTTTTGTATATTTACCTACCCGTGATACTTCCATAACCTTGTTCCTGAAATTTTTCTCCTTTGTCCAGATTTAACCTGTCTTTCATATTGTGGATTCTAGGTTCTTTCCCCCTCTTCTCAAATAAGTAGTATCATATTTTAAGGAAGATGCTGATAAATGAAGAGTTTCTGGAGCAGAGGAAACAGGATGATAAGAGATTCTCCAGATCATTACAAATGAGGATCAGTTGAAGGAAATGGGGATGCTTATTCCATAGAAAAGAGGGAGAACATGGTACCTGCCCTGGAGCATCTCAGGAATAGTCGTGTGGGATACAGATTTTTTATTTAATCCCAGAGGGAAGTTGCAAAGAGACAGATATAGAGAAAATCTTTCCAACAATGAGAGCTAAAAGTCAAACAGTACGCCTCCATTTGACCAAATTTCTTCAAGAAAGCAGAGGGTAAATCAGCATATCAATTAGCAAACGTTTATTATGCACTTCCTATATGTTAGGTGCCATGTTAATTGCAGGGAGTAGAAAGCAAAAGTGAAAAACTCCCTGGCCTCAAGGAGCTTATATTCTTACAAGAGAAAACACATGGACATATAGAGTCCTATCAGCTATCTAATTTTTCCTGGGACCCAAAAGGATCAGTCTTTATCTGTTTAAATTGGAGATTGAAAGGCGATGGAGAAGACAGTGACATCTGCAGCTTTCTTCCACAAAGACTTACAGGAATCAGGAGGAGAGGAATGCTTGTGGTCATCATTTTTTGTGACTAAGCAAGAAATCCAGAAATCTGTGCTTATTGACACCAGCTGGAAGAAACAAGAAACTATATTGAGAGAGTTACATGTTTAATGGTGACTGAATTTATATAGATCTTTGGGATAGAATTGCTCCTTAGAAGGTTAAATTCTCATCCTATTTTGTTTTTCTCAATTCTTAAATTCAGCTTTCATTGTTTAATAGTGTTAACTGTTTTCAGAGTATGCAGGGTCTATGAGCCAAAAGAGTGAGAAAAATCCCACAAAGTGCTTTTGGGTCCCCAGTGTCACATGAATCTATAACATAAGGATTATATTTTTAAACAACAACAAAAACTTGCATCTATGTAGCATTTTAGTAATTGTAAAGCACATTACAAGTATTATCTCAGTTTATCAATCACAACAACCCTTCAGAGTAGAGACTATCATTATGCCCATTTTATAGATGAAGAAATGGCTTGCCCAGGGTCAAACAGTTGGGAAGTGTTCAACACAGAATTTGAACTCAGGTCTTCCTGATTCCAGGCCCCACTCTCTCTATTGTGCCATAATCTCTTTGTATCACAAAGTCATTATCAATACTCCCAATTTCCCATCATCGCTCTCTTGTTCCCAATGGTCTGTAAGTTTTATTGTTTGCATTCTTTGCTTTGACATTTGATAACACCCACAACTTGATGGATACAGGCAGGTTTTTCATTATGCTGAATTTTCTTATGTGCTTCAACCATCCAATGACAACAAGCCTCTTGAGAACAATGGCATGTTTTACACTTTTTCTTTATTCCTATAGTACCTCTCACAGGGCTTAGCACATACTATTGACAGTCTGTGCTCCATAAATGATTGTATTCTATGGATGAATGTCCAAACTGAGCTTCCATAACCTAAAGATAGACCATGCAGAATACCACTATTACACATTTTTTATTTTACGTAAAAAATACCTGAAGATTCATGTTTTTTTAATATCCAGTTTAATTTTTTTATTACTGTGCTCTCCTCCCACTCCCTTTGCAGGTAAAGTTTATCTAGCTATCTATCTAGTTCAACCTCCTCATATTACAGATGATGAAACTGAAGCCTAGGATCACATAGGGAATAAATGTCACAAGTAGGATTGGAATCCAGGATGAATGAATGATCTTTCCAGTCTCCCATGCAGACCCTCTAGGGCTAAAATGCATATTACCAATTACTTTTACAGAATATATTGTATTTTTCTCAGTACCAACATCTCCAGGAACCATTCCTGTACTACTCTATTTTTCTATGATCATTTTTTTTTTCTGTCCTCTTACAGCAGCAAAGTGATAACTTAGAAGATATTCTAAGGATCTGATTTCTAAGAAATACAGGGGATAGAGCACTGAACCTGGAATTAGTAAGACGTGAATCCAAATGCTGTCTCAGACACTCCCTAACTGTAACCCTTGTCAAGTCACTTCACCTCTGCCTGACTCAGTTTCCTCAACTGTAAAATGAGGAATTTGAAATATATAGTCTCTCAGGTCTTTTCCACCTAGAAATCTGTGATCCCAGATAGATAAGGCTTATACCAGGTAATAATAGTTCCTATCTCCTAGAGTTGTGAGTGATGTGGTTTGGGGTTGCTGGGAAGCCTGGAATGTCAGGTACTATGTAGAGTTGTCTGGAACAAATTCACACACTCAAACCATCTTCAAATCAAGTGGCAAAGTTTATTGTAAGGACAATAGAAGCAGGTGAAGTTCCTAGTGAACCTGCAAACTAATGAGGATGAGGTTGATGATTATATACAAAAGGAACAATGAAAGGATCTGGGTATGATTAAATTGTGGTAAGTAGTCTGAGGTTGGCCAGGTATAACAATTAAAAGGGTGTGGAGTAAGCTAATTAGATGATCTAGATGGGCTTGGATGAGCCAGGTGCTTTGGGCAGAGGCACCAGGAATCTAGGCTGCTGAAATGTATGGGAAAATTCAGAGACAGGGTTGATTTCAAAGACATGGTCTTTTTCTTTCTGGGGTTCAGGTCTCATCACCCCATCATGAGCATAAAATGAGAGAAAAGTTGTAAAGCACTTCAATGCTAGCTATTGCTGCTGCTTGCTGCCATTCAGAGTATGAGATTGGAGTAATTTCCCGTGTTGGAACTGATTCTACTTCTCCACCAAAGCAGATCTCGACCCTATAACAAGTGTGTAGTTTTTCACTCGGGTTCTTAACTCTGTGTGTGTGTGTGTGTGTGTGTGTGTGTGTGTGTGTTACAGAGCCTTTTAGATGAATGGTGAAAGCAATAGATCTGTTTTTCAGCATAACATTTTAAATAATGAAAGGAAACATTAAATTTCCATTAGAGATTAGTGAAAATAAAGAGAATTTTCCACTCCCAGTTCACAGACCCTTTTGAATCTGCACAGGTACCTATTAAAGACCCTTAGTGAGTAGACTGAGGCACAAAATGAGTAAGTAACTTCCTGACTCCAAGTGCAGCATGGTATCCACTATGGTAGACTGCCAGTAAACTGTATAGTATAGAGATAAGTATGTATCACCTTGTGGTGTCTTGCTGCTGTGGGCTTTTAATTGTGTCTCTTCAACTGGCTACTTAGTTTCTTAGGACCCAAGTCAGGCACTGTGTCATACTTCTCTATTTTATGGAATATCTAGTACAATAGCAGGCACATAGCAGATGTTCAAACATTTGCTAGTTGACCTTAGGAAACTTGAAACCTATCTTCCTTCCAAGCAAGACACCTCTACCCCCAGGATGGCACTCACAGCCACTGCCTGATGTGAGCATAAAACCATCTGAAATCCTAAGTGCCTTTCAACATTCATCCTTTAGATTTCACTGTGGATGGTTTATTGCAAGAAATAAAGGATGGAACATTTAATCAACAGAGGCAAAACCTCTGTTTACTGACAGAAACGAAATGTGCTTTGTCATTGGTGTTGATATCACATATTAACTGCCCTGGCTTTTGAACACAGGCACCCTGGCACCATGTGATTCTACATATTGATGTGATCTCCCTGAACTGGCAGGCAGCCTGGAGGTATATAGGGTACAGAGTTAAAATGTTTATAAAGCTATGCTTAGTTGGCTCTTTTTTTTTTTTTTTGGACATGGAAACTAAATGTCTCCATCTAAATGCACACCATTAAATTATTCATTGAGTCTTTGGTTGATCCAAAACTCACTAAGTCTGATACCCAGATATTCTATTTATGGGCCTATTTGAGTTCTCTGTCTCTCTGTCTCTCTCTGTCTCTCTGTCTCTCTCTCTAAGAGGGAGTGGACTCTACCTTGGTCCTTTTTAGTTTGTTGAGTATTAGTTAGCAGAGCAGTAGCTTCTATCAACTTGGAATGCCTTTCTCTGAACTATAAAGGAGTAGAGAAAATAAATGTGATGCCTCCAAGTTTTTATGCTGATATGGTACCTTATGTTTTCCCTACTCAGCTAATTTTCAGTCAAAGAGGTCATAGTTAATGTCATGATGATAATCACATGTGAGAAGCTTCATTCCAGCAGAGCTAGGGAGTATCCAGTAGGAGAAGGTGATCGACATGTGCAATGTAGCAGAGAAATTAAGAAGAATGACTAATAGGAAAATTACTTTAGATTTGGCAAATTGAAAGGTCAACGATAACTTTTGAGGGAACAGTTTCACTTGAGGAATGAGGTTAGAAGCCAGATTATGTAAGGTGTTATAAATAGTGAAGGAAAAGGAAGTAGAGGTACCATGTGTGTCAAGAACATTAGTTGAGAAGGAAAGAAGTATACAATGATAGGAGAGATCGTAGTATCAAGTGAGAGATTAAAAAAAATTATGCTTATTTTTAGTTTACAACATTCATTTCCACAAGATTTTGAGTTCCAGATTTTCTCCCCATCTTTCCCCTACCCACCACCCCAAAAGAGCGATCCCAGTGAGTACCCCATCCCCCAATCTGCTCTCTCCTATATCCTCCCCCATCCCCCTCTGACTTTCCATTAGGGCAAGATGGATCTCCGTACCCCAGTGCCTGTATATCTTATTTCCTGGTTGCATGTAAATAATAATAATAATAATAATAATAATAATAATAATAATAATAATTTTTAAACATTTGATTTTAAAACTTTGAATTCCAGATTCTTTCCCTTCTTCCTTCCTCACCCACCCTTACTGGGAAGATAAGCAATTCAAATATAAGTTGTACTTGTGTACTTATACAAAACATTTCCATAGTAGATATATTGTGAAAGACTAACTATATTTCCTTCCATCCTATCCTGCCCCCAACTTGTTCTACTTCCTACTTTGACCCTGTCCCTTTTCAAAAGTGTGTTCTTCTAACTACCCTCTCCCTCAATCTTCCCTCCTTTCTATCATCCTCCCTCTTATCCCCTTCCCCACTACTTTCCTGTAGGATAAGATATCCAATTAAGTGTGTATGTTATTCCCTCCTTAAGCCAATTTTAATGAGTTAGTTTGACCCATTCCCTTTTGCCCTTCTTGTTCTTCCCCTCCATTGTAATAGTTTGAGATTTTTTTTTAAGGATGCATGAGACATGGCTAGATCTTTAGTCAACAGGAAAAGAGCTAGTAGAAAGGAAGAAAGTAAGAAAAAAAGAAAGAGTATGGATGATAGTTTGGATAATTTCTTAGAGAAAAAACAGTGAGAACATAACTTCTTTTAACATCAACTTCGATTTCCCCAAGTTATGGTGGGTACTATCTTCTCTATTCTTTCTTTTCCCTTAGTGCCTAGCATAGCACTCTGTAACCAAAGGGTGTTTCATAAATATGTAGTGGTTGAAAAAACATTGAAAAAAACATAAGTGAATTACACCAAGAGGAGAATTCATGGACCCTTGGGTGTTGATAGGATATTATGTTACTTGAAGCTATGAATGATATAGAAACTTAACAAATGTGGGTTTATCAACATGAAATTTGGAAGAGTCATCTAATTTGGAATAATAATTACTTATCAACCTTTTTAAGAAATGTTCCATATACAGAAGTGAATATCTACAAGGAGTAGAAATGACTTGGAATGGTAAGGACAATTTTATTTTTTTAAAATGCACATACATTTGTTCCAGAAAAAATCCATAATAATTAACAATTGAACCTGGAGTGTTAAAATAGCATCTTTGGGGGTGGCTCGTGACACAGTGAATAGCTCACCAGCCCTGGAGTTAGGAGGACTTGAGTTCAAATCTGGCCTCAGAAATTAACATTTACTAGCCATGTGACCTTAGACAAGTCACTTAGCCCCAATTACCCTGCATTCCCCCTTCCAAAAAGAAAAAAAAATGGCATCTTTGTCACATGACATGTTAGGAGAGTGTTCAACCATAAAAGGCCATGCTGTGACCTGGCCGACTGAACTCTAGAGATTTTTTTGGATTGGTGATTATGCCGTAAATTCAATGGTTCGAATGCCCAAGGCCTCTTCATCCTTCCTTACCCCTTTCTTTCTAGTTTTTCAAAATCAAGAGCTTTGGGGGAGATTTTTTTTCCTGGAAATGATCTGTGAAATGCATCCCAAACTCTGAAACTATTTTTCCCTCTGCCAATTAAAATCTGATAATGACTGCATTAAACAAATTAATTTTTCCATTTGGAGCACCTTCTTCTCCAGTCCTTCAGACTATCATGCATTGTGTAGCTGAAAGAGAGAACTTGTAAAAGGAGGATATAACCAGTGTCAATTCTCTGATGAACTATGTTGAAAAGAATATTGAGAAAGCTCCTAAGGTTCCTATTTAGATGATAATTGACAGCTTAAGAAAGACAGGTTAGATCTCTGGGTCTACTACAGAAGCTTATAGACAGAGAGATCATGTAATTCTGACTGAAAGGCATATTAAAGGGTCTGGTTAATGCAGAGAATACATTATGGGGTCTGATCATAGGCTTTATGCAAAAATTGGATTTTATAGATGAAAAGTAGAATCAGACAAAGTAATCTAGTCATCAGGGAAAGGACTTGACAGGACTTGGAGGTTTAGCTAGAAAGGGTTTGGGCTGTCGGGCATTCACATTTATTTTAAGTGACAGGTGAATAGGACCAATTTAAATATTTAATAGCAAGTTTTTTGTGATTTAAATGCCCATGATGTGATTTTAAAATTCAATTGTATTAAATTATTGAAAAAGAATAGAAAACTCCATTAAAAACTCTAGAAATAGCTTGTGCTGTCCATTGAACAAACCCTATTATTAGAAAAGGGCTATGTTTATATTCTTAGTTCTTGAAGAAGTAAACATATTTGAGAAAATCTCAGGCCATTACTGAACACAGATTGAAAAGAAAAGCACCAGCATTTTGAGGGCTGTTAAGCCTCTTAGAAGGTACATTTATAGCTCAACTTTCCAATATGAAATACTCACACACTTCCCATACTTTACTACCAATTTTTAAAAATAAAAGGTAAAAAGGTTCATCCTAATTTCTGAGAACTTTGATTTTTTTTTTTACATTGAAACATTTCATGAAAACCTTTTTCTTTTACTCTTCTGAAATAGATTAGGTAAATTATATACCCACTTGCCCTCTATTTGTGTACATTTAGTATGTAAAACCATCAATGAAGGGCAACAGAAGACACCATTTTAAAAGGAACACCACCAGCAGCCCTTCCATATACCTTTGTGAGTAGGCTTCTTCTATTACATGACAAGCACAACAAATAATTTTCTAATTCATCTAATGTAATGGACAAGTTAGTATAACTGTGACTCATTGACCCTTAGCATTTGTACAGTTTTTTTAATGTTTCTAAGTATTGGTTCATTAAATAAAATTTGTAAAAAAAAAATGGGGCTTTCTTCTCATGGTATAGAACATGAAGTCATGTGTCACTTTCCTTGGTATACTCATGATAAATGTAAATAGAAAAACATCTAACATTATGATTATAATCTCTTATAATTAAGAGACATCTTAATTATATTAACATCTCTTACAAAGAATGAAAATAATTAATTGAGCAAAGCACATGACAAATTCTTCCCAACCAAGTTAGAGAGATACCTAGTAAGACAGAAAGGAAAAAGGATAGATAACTTTAAAATGTCATGTATCTCTTGATAATCAGGAAATTCATTGCAAAGGTGAACCCACAAAAGGAAAAAAAAACATGGTTTAGGAGTATTAAATTAAAGAGAGATTTCTGAGAAGACACCTAAATATAATGAACGTTTTCTTCAAATGTGAGTTGGAAGACGATAGACATGGTGATCACTAATCATCACTGAAGATCAAACGGACTTCATATGGATAAAAACCAAAGAATCAATTATCAAATTGACCATCATTTTTGAATTGGTGTTTGTGTGCAATCCTACCATTGACTAGATAGAACAAAGGTCACAATCAATATCAAATTAGAAGGAAGAATAAAGATGAGGAGAACTTCTTCCAGTTATTGTACATCCAAAAAATATTATTTGAATAAAAATTTGATCCTGAAAATGAGAAATGGAAAAAAATAAAATAATTAAATGCATCACTGTTCCTAAGAGAAGTTTAAGAAGGAAGGAATAGGTACATCAACTGATGCAATTTTTTTTAGACATTTAAAACTTAAAAATACTTAGACATTTCTACTTCATATTTCATGACTTCTACTATATACTAAAGATTTTTTAAATAGTGAAAGAAATGAAATATGTTGTTCTACTTATGAGGACCAAAAGTGATGAAGGATTTATATGCTTAATAACTTTATATGTAGTTATTAAGAAGAGGAGACACTTTTACATTTATTTTTATTGGATCAATTCTTTGTTCATATGAGTTTTTTCATCTTGGACCATCAGTTGAATTCATCAAACATATATGAAATCTTGTAAATAGTGTATATAAATAGAGTAAAATGAAAATGTGTTTTTGCATGTAGTTTCCACTATTTTACTCATTTGTTTTGCTAGTTTTTCACATATTAAGAATTTATACTTTGGTTGTCATGACAATATAGCTTTTCTTGTATCCTTCCTGATAAAATATCTAGAAGAGTAAGACGAACAGATTTTTAGAACTAATGTGGTGGCTAACACTGGGAGAGTAAACTCAATGCTTAAAATGCTACCATTGAAATGTATGAGGCAGAGAAAGAATTTTTCTCATCTATTTCTAGTGACAATAAGTCTAGCAGTGAAATTACTTTTATTGCTAATATTCTAAAAGGCAATAAATAACAAGACCTCATTGAATCTAATTCACCACAAAGGAGAAAAAGAGACACATTGTCTGAAAGATTAAGATGAAATGGGCAGCTACTTCCCAAGAAGTATGAAGATGCTTCACAACAACTTAATTTTGTTATACTTTTATCTAACATAACTTCATGTTCTATACCATGAGAAGAAAGCCCCATTTTTTTTTTTTTACAAATTTTATTTAATGAACCAATACTTAGAAACATTAAAAAAACTGTACAAATGCTAAGGGTCAATGAGTCACAGTTATACTAACTTGTCCATTACATTAGATGAATTAGAAAATTATTTGTTGTGCTTGTCATGTAATAGAAGAAGCCTACTCACAAAGGTATATAGAAGGGCTGCTGGTGGTGTTCCTTTTAAAATGAAGCCATGCCAAAAATCAACTCCCAGATACAATAATGTAACTTCACTTTGATCTAAAAACTGATAGTAAACACAATCTGTGTCAAGATAAGGTTTGTCTAGCATCCTCATTGTGAAATCTTTTATTGAAAATTATCAGAAGATGTGTTTCTAATGTGTAAAGTATTCATACACGTACACACACACATATATACATACATATTTGTGTATATGTGTAACAGTCAATGAGCAATTTTGACCTTTTAAGGCACAGTTTAAATTTACTCAATGTATGTCAAAAACAAAAAGATAGACAAATTTAGTCTGAAATTTTGGTTGGCAGGGAACACTTATAAAAAATACTTTTTAAATAGATTCCCTTACTTGGGAAAAGACAAAACAAGAAGCAGTAACAACAGTGTATCTATAAATGTAGTGCGGAGGTGCATGAAACTATTCAACAAGATCTTCAATGTAACTGTGCAATTGTTGTACATCCTTCAATTCTTTCCTTCACACTTGTAAAGGAACAGTTCCACATAGCTGGGACTATTCATCCAAAATATAAGGAATCATTAGAAGTAAAAAAGCCATGTAGGCCATTACATGAAACTCTGTGAAATCTACAGAGAAGATCATAATGACACTGACTTCATACCAATGTCAGACATCTATGTCTTAGGAGTATTATTTTAAGTATTCTCCATACAAATGTGTGGATTCCAGCAGAAAGCAACTGAAAGCCAAATTTAGATATTATCCTATTTTTTTAAACCAACATAAATTAATAAATATTCTTGAACAAATGACAAAGTGATAGGGAAACCAACAAGTAGGAAATGACTTATTCATGTTTTCTGAAGTGTTCTAGATATAGACCTTATCAACAGCTGTATAATATATTTTAAAATTGTCATTCAAAGATTGGTCATTGAAAATAACCTCAAAAATGAGCTAGGAACTTACTGGAGATTGTGCAGGTGGCAAATAGAAAATTATAGCAACAATCATTGAAGAGAGGGATGATGCTCCAGCCCAAATTCTCCGTGCTAGTTACTCAGCAAAATTTCTGAACAGAACTATAGAGATATGCTTTGTTTGTAGGAATCTTTGCAGCAAATGAATCAGGAAGAAATGCAAAACATGATCTAAACAATTGATTTCCAGGAATATATTAAAATGTACATTTTTTACTATTTTTGCAAATAATTTTAGGCAAATATAATTTTACTTTAAGATAGCAAAATTTCATCCTACTATCTCTACTTTCTGTCTTATGGATTAAAAAAAGCAGCACTGCATTACTTGATGCAAGTTAATTCTTCAAGATTTTCTTAAATTCTAGTCTTTCTTAGTGCTTGCTGTTTGACATAATTTAGCAGCCCAGAAATCACTTCAAACAGAAACCATTTCTATGTGATTCAATCAATAAACATTTGTTGAAGGCCTACTTTGTGTCAGGTATTGTTCTAAATTTTGGGGATGCAAAAAGAGTCAAAAGACTGTTCCTGCCCTCGTGGTGCTTATAATCTAGTGAGGGAGATAACAAGCAAAAATATATGTACAAACAAGATACACACACACACACACACACACACATACACACATGTGGAAGTATACATGTGTTGGTATGAGTATATGTGTGTGTGTGTGTGTGTGTGTGTGTGTACAAATGGGAAGTAAATAAGAGAGGGAAGGCACTAAAGGGTTGAGAAAGGATTCAGGGAGAAGATAGAACTTAAAGCAAGCCTGGGAAGTCAGTATGTGGAGATAAGGAGAGAGCATTCCAGGGATAGGGGATATTCAGAGAAAATGCCTGGAATTGAGGGATGAAGTGGCTTGTTTATTGGACAGCAAGGAGATCAGTGTCACTGGATTGACACACTATAGACATGAAAGTTTTTTTTCTTTTATTTTTTTTGCTTTTTGGAGGGGGAAAGGCTGGGCAATTGGGGTTAAGTGACTTGCCCAAGGTCACATAGCTAGTTTTTGTGTTAAGTGACTGAGGTCAGATTTGAACTCAGGTCCTCCTGACTCCAGGGCAGGTGCTCTATTCACTGCACCACCTAGCCACCCCTTTCCAGTGCTCTTGCAAATGAATATCCTAGGAGGCATTAATGAGGAGTTAATAATGATATTACTATATTATTTCAATATTATAAAAGTTTAGTTTTTCATGAATTCTATACTTTGGATTTTCCTCATCTTTGTTTTAGACATTCTTAATTTAGACTATGATGTGTTCTGCAAAAGATTGAAATTATTCTTTCTTAAAATTTAATTCATTATTTATTTATTATTAAAAATCATTCTTTTAGTATGCCATTTGTCCATATGGATCTGTCTACCCACTTTTCCATCATCGCTAGCCTTGGAAACATATTAATGGACTATCCCCCATAGCTTGCCTGACAATAATCACATCCTGGTCTTGGAAGTCAGGCCTAACAAGTCGAGAGTAGTGCATGCCAGAATTTTGGGGGTAGCCCCAGTTATAGGGTCCAATAAATATAGGGATTGTTCCAGAGTCTCCTTGACAACTAAGGGGTGTCTGTGGAAGGAAAAAAAAAAGATATTCAGTCTATTCCCAATCTTGTCACCATAGTAACAACATACTGTAGACAAACTAAGGTAGGTATCTAATAAGTTGTAATTGTTCTTTTGGGATCCAATCATGAACAAAGAACAAGGATATGCCCCCCACAAAACAAACAAACAAACAAATCTCTACCCTTTCTTCAGAGTGTATGATATTGAAACAATTGAACTAAAAGGTAACATTGGACTGGTAATTAGAAGGTTTATGGATATTTCTTTCTTTTACCTTCTGCTTTTAGCTTTATGGGTCTTATTTCCCTAAATATCCACATTACGTAAGTCCTGATCTCCTTGTCCCTTGATTACAGAAACATGAGGCCCAGGAAAAATCAGGCATATTTTATGTGTGTGTGATATATACATACACACACAATCTACATAATTTATGTATTGTAGTATATGTATATATACTGTATGCAT
>CM053585.1:83412254-83443066 GCA_028646515.1 Pseudochirops corinnae
CCTTGGGCCCAAACCTTGCCCAAACAACACATTTTCTGAAACTTAGAATGGGCCAAATAGAAGTCAATGACCTCATTAAAAAAATAAAACGAGGTGAAAAGGCAGAAAATAAATAGGAGAAAATTTAAAGCATCTCATAGAAAAAACAACTGACTTGGAAAATAGAGCAGTAAGGAAAAAAAGTAAGAATCATTTTACTATCTCTGTGTGATGGTAGAGGAAGAGAGAGAGACAGAAGAAATGAGAGAGAAGAGAGAAGAAGAAGAAGAAGAAGAAGAAGAAGAAGAAGAAGAAGAAGAAGAAAGAGAGAGAGAGAATGCCTAGACATTATATTTAAAGAATTAAAAAAAAAAATCTTCCCAGATCTCTTAGAACTACAAGAAAAAGTAGAAGTAGAAAGAAACCATTGGTTGCATTTTCAAAGAAACACCAAAATGAAAATTCCCAGAAACATTTAGCCGAAATTGAGAGCTTCTGAGTCAAAGCACAAAATATTGCAAGCAGCGAGAACAAAAGAAAATACTGAAGAGCCCAGTCAGAATTACACAATATTTTAGCTACCATTATAAAGGAGAAGATGACTTGAATTAAAATATCATAGAAGGCAAAGGATATGGGTTTATAGCCAAAAATAATATACCCAAGCAAAACTGAGTATAATACTATATGGGGGTGGGGTGGGGTAGAAATGGGATAATGAAATAGAAAAATTCCAAGCATTTCTGATGAAAAACCAGATCTGCTTTAAAAATGTGCAGTTCAAAAATAGGCCTTAAGAGAAACAGCAAAGATAAACATGAATGAACAATGAAAAGGCACTAAATTAAGATAAACTAGTCAAATTGAAATTTGGGCCAATCAAGTATTTCTGCTCTGACCCTTATCATCATCACTCATAGTGGGAATCAGTGTACACAGGGCCTGGCAATGCTTGTTGTGTCTTACTTGATAATCTTAAGAAAAGTGGAAGGGGGGAGAAAAAAGAAGGTTAGGAAAATATCTCATATAATCAGGGAGCACAAATAGAAGTCTATACAAAGGACAAAGGTATGGGGAATAGCGGACACTTGAACTATACTTTCATCTGAACTGTCAAAAGAAAGAAGAATACACACATATACCCACAGTTGGATAGAACAATGCATTCACTTGACAGGAATATAGGAGGGAAAGGGAATAAGGAGAGAGGGAAATTAGATGAAGGAAAAAATTAAGGGAGAGACTAGTCCTTAAAAAAAAAATTGAAGGAGTGACCATAAATTGAAGAATGGTTGAACAAATTGTGTTATATAAAAGGGACAAAATACTATTATGCTCAGAGAAATTGTGAAACCTGAGAAGACTTTTATGAATTGTTTCAGAATAAAATGAAAAGAACAAAGAGAACAGTTAATACAGTGACAACAATATGGTAAAAAGCAAAACTTTGAACGGACTCTGATCAGCATAATGATCCACCAAAGAGGAAAGATAAAACATTCTACCTTCCTACTGACAGTGTTGTACCCAAACCCAAATCCCAGGTCACTATACATCACCTGATTTGTGGCCCACCATTAAGCCCCTTTATATTTTTGTCCCTGTCCCTATCCTACACTTTGTCATAACTTTCAAGGCACAGTTCCCTGCTCCCTCCTTCTCTAATCAGTATTCTATATATTCTCATTATAGTGTACAAAGTTCATTATGGTGCAAGGATCTTGATGTAGGGACCACCCTGTCCTGTTCCACTGACCAAGCAGGGTCCTCCCACCCTTTGCCCAGAGCACGACCCTGGCCTGTTCTGGAGAATTCCAGTCTCCCTTATATCATGACCCTCCACCCTGCTCTGGAAAGCTGACTACAGCCCTCCACCCTGTGCCCTCCACCCTGTTCTAGGAGGGACCCCTAAATCACAGGACGATTGCACCCTTCTACCCTTGCGCCATATTCCCAAATTAGCCCTGAGCTATAGATCTAACCAATGGCTGTTCTTTGCTTCTGTATGTCATGGCTTTTGCTAGCTCCCCTCCCTGATTGTGGTTTTTGTGGTTTTAGCCTTTATCCAATGGATTACTACCAATTTGAGTGAACACTCTGGTAGTTGCCCGCTTGCTCAATAAACCCACACCTAAATTTACCTTGAACCCAGGTTGTGGCTCACTCTTATTTTCTACACAACAACAGAAAGATAAATTCTCAGATGGCAAAGAGAGATGGGTATTTTTGAGGACATAGTCAATATGAAATTGTTTATTTGACTACATTTTTATAACAAGATCTCTTTTTTTCAGGAGAGAGATTGTGGTGGCAGGGTGAGAAGGCACATTTGATATTTATGCACTCATGTACATGCACACACATATGTATGTGTGTATGGTTGTGTGTATTATATATGTGTGTATATATACACACTTGAAATATACAATAGTTTTTAAAAAAGAGAATATGTCCAATATTGGGAGATGAAGTGTCTTGTCTGAGGAATACAAGAAGAACAGTGTGACTATATCAAAATATGTGGGGAGAATGGTTTAAGGTTTAAGAGGATTGGAGCCAGAAGGAGGCTACCTTATGAAAGGCTTTGAATGTCAAATAGATGATTTCATATTTGATGCTGGAGGTTATGGTGAACCACTGAAATTTATTGAGTGGGGATTGGTGTGTAAAATGGTTGAACCTGTACTTTAGGTAAATCATTTTGGTTGCTGAGTGGTAGAGGGTATATTAGAGTGGGAAGAGAGTAGAGCAATCAGCAGTCTATTGCAATAATCTGGCATGAGGAGATGAGTGCCTACATTAGGGTAGCGGGTGGTATCACAGAAGATAAAGGGATATATTTGAAAAGTGTTATAAAGGTAAACTCTACAGGTCTTGACAACAGATTAGATATGGTGGGGTGAGAGAGAGAGTGGGGAAGTCAATGACACCAAACTTGTGAGTCTGGGTGACTGGGAGGATAGTAGTAGGAATGTTTGGAAGTAGAGACAGTTTTAGGGGAAAGATGATGAGCTAAGTTTTATATGTATTGGGTTTGACATGAATAAGGATTATCCAGTTCAAAGTGTCTAAAAGTCATTTGGAGATGTGAGACTAGAGGTCTTCAGGAAAATTAGGTTTATATAAGCAGAAATGAAAGTCTTTGGCATAAAACTGATCAATGGATCACTGGGTGCTGGTGAGATTGTTGACTAAAATAGGAGAAAAGGGAAAGAGAACAGAGTCAAGGACAAAGCACTGTGACGCATCCACAATTAGTAGCTCTGAATGGTGTGCTTCTTTTGAGTCAGATAACTAGAAAAAGAACCAGGAGAGAGCAATGTCCTGAAAACCTAGAGAGATGATAGTGTCAGGGAGAAGAGGCTGATCTACAATATCAAAGTCTGAAGAGAGGTCAAGGAGAATGAGAATTGAAAAAAGGCCACTTCTTTTTCATTGGATATTCATAAATTGAGAGTACTTGAGTATACCTTCATTTCACACTTTTAACCTCTCTTTCACCCTTCCACTTTTTAATATTATATTTCTTTTTCAACTATTCCATAATTTTTATTATGACAGATAAATGACAACAATGAAGAAATGTTTTGACAACAATTTTTGTTTAGTCTTTTTTTTTTTTCAATTATGTCTGACTCTTTGTGATCCCTTGGGGGTTTTCTTGGAAAAGACACTAGAGTAGCTTGCCATTTTCTTTTCCAGCTCATTTTATTGATGAAAATGCTGTGGCAAACAAGATTAAGGGACTTGCCCAGGGTCACCTAGCTAATAAGTATCCAAGGCTGGATTTGAACCCAGGAAGGGAAATCTTCCTAATTCCAGGACTGGTACTGTAACGCCTATGGCATCTAGCTGCCTACTATGGATATCATCAAATAAACTCACCATAAGCACTTAAAAAGATTCCCCAAATGACCATTTCATCTCTCTTCTAACCATTTGTTTAGTAAGAAAATATTTTCTTTCTCTAATTTTGGGACTGCTGAGGTTGTCAGCACAATAAATGATCAATTCTGCATATATCAACAGCAATGCCTTTTAAAGGCCTTATTTAAAGGCCAACCAGCTTACCTCAGTATTCAACTGCCACAAATGCAGTTGGTTGACTTCACAATGAAGTGGAAGTATAACACTTTAAGACCAAGGACACTTTCCACAGGTTGACACAGTATTTTATCTGCAGATTGAAGTACATAAGATTTAAAGAAAAAATTACATATATATATATATATATATATATACATATGTGTATATACGTACATAAACACATTTGACTGTTTAATTAGAAGCACATTCATGCTGGATTTAAATACCTTAACCTAAGAAGGAGTTAGTCATATATAATCTTCAAAGTTAGCACAGCTAACAAAATCTGGGGAAAGGAATTAAGGATGAGCTAACATTCTCTGAGCATTCTCTGAGCTATACATGCCAATGTTTAAGCATGAAGGAAGGCTGAGAAGTGCTCACTTCCATACCTCACTATTTTAATAACCTTTGATCTTGTAAGCATGTGTGATTCCTCCATTGATTCAGATTGGAACTCCTTTGCACGTTAGGAGTTGGTCATTTTGAATTGCTGGGGCAGGAAAAATGAAGCACCTCCAAAATTAGCCACACCCTTAGTTAAGATGTCCTGTGATTGCTTTTCAACTTTTTACAGCTTAGTAACGCATATTAGCATTTGAACTTGACTAGTAATGCCTTGGAAAAAACAGGGTCATAGACACCCTGTGGTGATGGATCAGAAGAGGAATTTGTGAAATCTATTACATCTATCTATCATTTATAACTACCATACCTATCTGTCTATATCTATCTAGTTGTATGCACATATAATCATTCATATTCATATAACATTTTATGGCTCATAGATCATATTCATATAACATTTTAAGGTTTGAAATGTATTTTTAAAATATCTGATTTGATCTTCGGAACAAAATCAGAGACAGAATGATTATTATGATCTCCATATTACAGAAGAGGAAACTAAGTTTAAGGGATAGTAAGTGACTTACTTAGGTTAATACAACCAGTAAGGTACAAGTTAAATCTAGATTTTCCTGATTCTGAGACCTTCACTCTATTCACTATACATGTTGTTATCAGATATTTATACATATGATCATACACACACACACATACATATATACACACATACACATACACTTACATAGGCACATAGAAATATGTGTACACATATTTATATGAGCATGCAAATACATATCTATGTATAGATACACATACCCACATTATTTTATTCTGATTTCCCATGGATAAGACAGGTTTTTACTTTGAAGCAATTATCTTGAATCATAATTTTCAATGATAACTTAATGTCAGTGTATTAATTCTCCCAAACAATGGCTAATTATTTTTGTTAATTTAGAGAGAATATTAAACATATAATATGGGAAAAGAACTTTCTGACCTTTTTCATAGTTTCTGTTGAGATTCATATCCTTGAAAAGTAATTGACTGACAGGGAGGCAAACAAATTCTTTGAATGTGGACACCTGTTTAGGAGAGGTCCTCAGCCACACCCCACCACTTCTCAAGCATAGGTCACTCAAACTCTAAATTGTGTCTCCTTTTCGTTGAACACAGTGAGAAGAGGGGGTATGTAAAAGTCATTCCCCAGGGAGAGAAGTAGTTCAAATGACTTTACATTTTTATCTAGGTTTTTCCTGACATATTAAAGCAACACCAGTATTTCTTACCCTCTTTATGGAATCCTGCTTGAAACAGACATTGCCCTTTGGCTGTCGGCTTTCCATTTCATGCAGTTTATTATTTAACATCCTTGTCCTGGATATGGAGCTGTAGGAAGATATGAATTGATTTTCATCTGTCTTACAACATTAACACTGTTTTGCATTTGTAACCCAACTCTCACTTCCCCTAGGTGGATTGGGCATTTCCCTGGAGGACAGAATTCTCATGCTGATTGTTGCATATTAAAGAAAAGATATGAATCCTGAGTTGCTGAGAGGTTTCTGAGCATTTGAAGCTGCATATGTCATACATGAAGAAGGCATGACTTTGGAATGGAGGAGAAAGTTTGGAGAAGGGAAAAGAAAAGCAGAGTTAGAAAATGACTAGAGGGAAGGCACAGACTTCTAAAACATTAATTGTATTCTCTAACTGCAGATATGTGAGGAAGTCAATTGCAATCTGCTATTCCTTCCCCCTTCGACTTGCTCACAGACTCCCAAGTGTGGGCCAAATCAGATTAAAGTGTTATTTGGAAATACTTAATATAATAAATAATATCAGATAAAACACATAATATGACATTTTATAATGAACTCAACATGTGGTCCACTGGGATCCTTAGGTATGGATTAATGGCTCCTGTTTCTAATTGAGTTTGATGTGATTTGTGTAGCTAACACCCTTCTCCTACTTTGAAAATGACAAAAATAACACTTACTTCAGAGATGAAATATATATTCATATATTCCTCAATATATCTCTGAAAAAACAGGCCACCAGGGGTTTCTCATGCCTAATTTTAAACTATTACATTTGTTAATCTACTTTAAATATGATAAAATACTTTCCAAATTGCAACCATGCATGTGTATTTGGTGGTCTCTGTCCCTTTCGAAATTTCTAATCTCCAATTAGTTACATCATTCCTGAACTACTTCCATTTTATATACTTCTCATTTTTTTTTTCCTGAGGTACTATTACTGAAAAAAGTAGCAGTGGATAGGAGCAGCCTTAAAATCAGGAAGGCCTGCTTTTCAGTTCTGCCTTTGATGCCTACTGGCTATGTGAACCTCGGGCAAAGCACTTAAACTCACCATGCCCAGAGAGCTCTAAGACAGCTTTCCAAGATGTTACCAATCTCCATTGATGGATGAACCCATGAAATCAAAAGTCCCAGTTAAAATATCATCCAGAATATTGTTTATAATGTCCTATTATGTTTTAAGTTCCTTCTAGGGCAAGACTTTGGCTTAATGTAAGTATTCCATAGCACCTAGAATACTGATGGACAAGTAGTGGTTAATTAATTAAATATTTGGTGCATGAATAGAAGATAATTTAAAATAAGAACATTTTGAATACCTTGACAGAACATGGAAAGGAAAAAGGTATGTTTAAGCTCTCTAAACAGGATTTAAACAATTTTAAATAACTTCTAGGAATATTATCACATTAATCTTCTCTGGCATGAAAACTGTTTGAAATTGGTAGAAAGGAAAATTCCTGAAGTTGTAAGGCATTGTAAGCTGAAGGAGAGTTGGATTGGCATAATAGCAGAAGTGGAATAAAGCTTTTCTTTGGAAGCTGAGGACAGTAAAGCAAGAAAAATAGAAAGCCAAGCATGTTGTCAGGAAAACCTGGGTTTGTGTTTTGCTGCTGACCTAACTCTACTGTGGGATGGTGCGCAAGTCACATCCCCTCAGGGTTACCAGGGTTCTCTAAGATTATCAGCTACAGAGGAGCTGTGTATCTACGATTGTGGTATATCTACAGCAGTATTTCCCTACGCTGAACAAATCATAATTTTAGAATATTTTTGAAAAGATTTATTGAAACACATCATGTTTAGAAATAGAAATTAAAGCTACTATCCTCTTTACCTACTGGGAAAAATATACTCTTCTCCCCTGCCTCTGGTAGTCGTAAATGTAACTAAATTGGCATTAAAGGTCAAGACAAAAATCTCCATTTTTGAATACATGAAACACAAGGATTGAAAGTCAGTATAGTTGACACCTAGATGGTGCAGTGGATGGAGCCAAGGCTTGTGTCAGAAAGACCTGAGTTCAAATTTGACCCCTTATACTTAGTAGATGTGTGATCCTAGGCAAGTAACCTAACCTCCACTTGTACTTAAAATAGTTCCTGGAATATAGTATAAATACTATATAAATTTTAGTTATTATTGTAATTGGTCAAGAAAAAATATGACAATTTTAATTTGCTATTTCTGTAAGTCTGAAGATGGTACTTTTCACTTTTTGTCATGAAGACATGCTCTTTGATGTGTCTTCAGAAGTGATGAAATATTTGTGTCTTTCTTGCCACAAATCATGGCCAGATTCCCCTAGTAACCACTGATGTGCAGATGTGAGGCGTCTGGTTGGGGTTAATAATATAGCTGGTAGTAACAAACGCAAAATACTGGTCCATAATGAGCTACATTTGACAACCCTGCCCTGAGATCTCAGCTCACTAGAAAGGGTACCTCTTCACTTTCACTTTTCTACCTCTTCACTATGGTGGTCATCATACAAGGACTCTGGTAGCTGACAAGAAATTTAATTTTATCCAAGTGACTTAAGCTAGGATTATTGAGTGTCAGATGTAATGGTTATACTGAAATGATCCAAGAGACAGCTAGGAAAGATATCAAGAGACAGACCATCTTGGTTTATCTCCATCAGAGATGTGATGACTTGTTTTAGCTATCGTATCTATATACTCAATGTAGAAATGGGACAGAAGACTCAGCAGTGCCACCAACCTCCAAGCAGTGAAAACAGTCAGAATATGCAAACGTCAAGGTTATAGGTCTGGAGAGATTTGGCAAACCATTTCAACACTCTTAGGAGCCATGATGAAGAGTATGCAATGATCTTGAAGTCTAACTACCACAAAAGTCCTGTGAGGCTTCCCTTACCCTGACAGTTAGAGTACAGGGTAGAGCCTAGAGGCTATAATTCCCTCTCTAGTTGATATGAAAACTTGAGAAAGGAAAAAAAATCACCAAGTAGTATGAAAAACTTTTACTCTCTTTAACTGTGGTTAACTAAGCTTGATCTTTCTATCCCTCTTGGATTTGTGTGTTAGTGGTATGGTATAACATGCCTAGTTACATCAGTAATAACATGGTATGCTATAACTGTAACTGGCTCATAAATATTGAAAGGCAATTTGAGGCTTGGTGCATTTTCTACATACTCATGAAGTTCAGAAACTATTACTTTTATTTAAATCACTTAAGCAGAATATGATTTTGAGATGAATGAGGCAGGAAGACTCCTAGGGAAAAGGCTGACTCTATAACTCTTTCTGTTAAAATGCTATTATTTCAAAGCTGACTTTGAACAGATTTTCTAATGTCCATTGATGAATATGCCTGAATGTTTCATGTTGTCACATGCTTGTTCTATCTGGTTGTTAATCAGAAGATTTGCTCTATCTTCTCATTTGCCTATTGGTAACCATGAAACAATATTTTCAACTTTTAAAATTCTTTTCTAACTTTTAACTTACATAAAAACTTCTTGCTCTTATCTGAAGCTGGTCCCCAGTGCCAGTTAATATATTTAGAGAAAAGGTATAGGAACCACCTAGTGTGATGACCCTTTTGTGATCTTTCCATTTGGCAGCAAAGGTGACCATGAAAGCATCTTTTCCTAGTTGCAAACATGAGTCAGTACTGTTTTTTTCTTACCAAGTCTACCATATGAGACTAATTAATATCAGTGGAGTCATGATGGCTAAGGGAGGTGGGGGGAAGGAAGAAAAGGGAAAGGAAAAAGGAAAAAAAAAGGGAATAGGAGAAGGACAAAGGAATGTGATGAATGAGAAAGAGGTATATATGATATGTATAGTGGTAATGGTAAGGTCACCAAGGACTGTCCTATAGGTTACTTGCCTCTTTGTTAGGGTACCTACCATTTTTGGATTCCTAGTCATTTGGTCCTTCAGGGTCTGAACAATCAGCTAAGTTTTGTCACAGACATCATAGTTCACTCTTGAACTGAAGCTTTTTATTGAGAATGACTTCAACAGTTGTTGAAAATAAAAACTATATTAATCTTCTCTGAAAGTCCAGGTGCTTTTCCTAAGATTTTCTCCCCAAAATGAAACAAATCTTATTCTAAGCTACTAATTTGAAGAACCATTGTACTTTATTTCTTGTTCTGGTGGAGGCTGAGGAATGGGGCGGTGATTCATGTGATGGCCTCCATTCTGGGTCATTATGGAGAATAGTTGGTTTATTCACATACTCAAAGGCCTTCTGCAAGAACGCTATATCTTTGTGATACAAAACGTTTCCCACTTTCCTGTTGTGATCACTATACATCAAGGAGACCATCTGTGCTCACTTAATTTCAGTGGAAATGGCAATAAGTGCCTTTGTTGGTAGGCAGAAACTACCATCCCCAGATTTGTCATGTCTTAGCCAAAACGTCCAGGGAAGTAAAGGCTCTCGACCTGGGTGTCTATCATTTGAGTTCTTCAACTTTAGGAGGCTGACCCAAATGGATACTTTGAGCAAGATGCTAGACTAGTAACCTTCCCAGATTTATAACTTCCTGATTCCAAGATGAATAGTTTTCATGTGAATCTTGCTCATTTCATCATTTAGTCAATATCATAGCTTCAGAGTTGATAAACATTTACTAAACACCCGTTATGTGCTAAACAATGCTGATAACCAGGAATTCAAAGAAAAATAAAAGATAGTTCCTGTTCTCAAGCAGTTCACAAAATAATAAGTGAAGACAACACATAAAAAGAACCTGAAAGTGGGGAAGAGTGGGCTTGGAGGGAGGGTACCTCAGTGTAGGATATGGTTAAATCCTGCAGCCAGTTGATAAATGATGACTTGTACATCTCCAGTCACTCCTTAAGCAAAGTATGTAGGAGGAGCTCTCTGATGTACATTCTCTACTCTCTCCAAGAAGAGAAAGAGAGAGGTCCACCCAAGGGTCAGGGAGTGCGGAGGTTTTGTGAGTTTCAGAGCCAATTTGATCTTGCAGGTAGATGAGATTCTTAAAACAATGATGAAGTCTAGGTGACCAGCCAGTGATGAGGTGTCTGCTCCTACATTTTTCATTCATAAAGTGTAAGAAAGGTAAGGGTGTACATAAAGCACCAGACAGGAAGGTTGTACAGTGGATAGAGTTCCAAACCTGGAGTCAGTAAGACTTGAGTTCAAATATGGCATTAGACACTTAGTGGCTGTGTGACCTGGCCAAGTCACTTAACCCTGTTTTCTTGAGTTTCATCATCTATAAAATGAGCTGGAGAAGGAAATGGCAAACCACTCCAGTATTTTACCAAGATACTGGAGTGACCCAAACAGAATGACAAAGAGCTAAATACAACTGAACAACAAGTGAAATACCAGGTAGCAGTAGATTAGCAATACTATGGAAGAATCTTGCAAACTTCTCAATAATGCCATTGGATTTATGGTGGAGAGCTCCTCGTCAATGTAGTTTTTCATAACACTGAATTTCACACATTTTTTTCAGCTTTCAATTTAACATTGTTATAATTATTCATAACTAAAATATCTGGCAGCAATGGAGGGAAATAGTTAAGTTTACAAGTTTAGTTCTGGTCAGGAAATGACCAGAAACAAATATCTTTAGGTGACTTCTGTTTTCATTACTTTTTGATGAATTCTTTGTCAACTTCAAAGTGGTGTATAGATAATTTAAAGAGCCCTTTAAAGATCTGAGCAGAGTTACTAGAATTTTTTCATTACTTACATCTAGTTCAGGAAACTTGACTAGGACATGAAAATAAAGAATTCTTTCTGTTCTTTCTTTCACTCATAATGAAAAAAAAATTACCATCAAAGTGTTTAGAAAACAAGAATATAGAGTAAATACTACAGAAGTTATTTTATTAGTACTGGGCAGTCTCCAAAACGGTGTCACTAATTGGAATTCAGTGTATTTGGGTGGACTGGGGCAAAATAAATATCTTATTTGGAGCAGAGCTTGATGGGAATAAGAAGAATGATTTTGGATAATATTCTGCTTTTCCAGAAGGACCTGAAATAATCCCATTGTTGTTCAGGAGGTGAGGGCAAACTGTATTCAAACATTACTGCTTCCTTAGTTATCTGATATGTTAAGCTATTCTGTTTACCATGAATCCATATACTAGTCTGGAGAAGAAATAATGACTCATTCTCCTCTTCTAATATCAGTCAGATATTAACCCTCATTTTCTTCTCCTTCATCCCTGTTCAGGCTTGTCAGGTCTTTACCTTGTCAACGCAAACTCCTCAAAATGTAATCTTAATCCCATTTTCCTTATTTTCTCTGGTAGATTGCCTCCATTATCATCGCTCCCAATCTTTGTCCCTCTGTCTATTTATGGACTCCTCTGATTCCCACAGTCATGCCTATCTACTAAAAAAAAGAATTCATTGATTCAACTATAAGTATCATACCTTTCTTTAAGAAAGCTATCCACACACACGGCCACCATTTATTTCCATTTCACTCTACTCTAATCCTCCTGAAATATGAATTATGACCTCATTATTCAACTGAAACTACTTTTTCCAAAGTTAAAAATAACCTCGTAATTGCCGCATCTAATGACTTTTTTCTAAATCCTCAATTCTTGACCTCTCTGCAGTCTTTGACACTGTTGACAATTTTCTTCTGGATAATCTTTCTTCTCTATTTTTGTGATTGCTCTCACTCCCTATTGATTCCTACATATGTAACTCTTTCTTTGCTAGACCTTCATCCAGTGCACACTCACTTATGGTGTATGCCTCCCAATGCTCTATCTTAAGGCCTCTTCTATTTTGTTCTTTAGTATCTCATTTGGTGATCACACCAATGCTTATAGTTTCAACTATCATCTTTGTGAAAATGATTGCCAGTTCTAGAATTCCAGTACTCATCTCTCTTCAGACATCAGTACTACATTGCCAACTCCTCACTTATATTCATCTCACATATCTATTAGACTATAAACTCTTTGAGGGCAAGGACTATGTTTTCCTCTTTTTTTTTTTAATCTCTGGCACTTAACACTGTCCCTAGCACGTATTAAGTACTTCATATGTGTTTATTGATTTACTGATACCTAGTCTCTTGTCAAGTATTATATTTTTTTAACCCTCATTTCTCCTGAAATCTCCCTTCTTTCAATTTACATAGCTACCACACTTGTATAGGTTCTCATTACCTCATGCCTGGACTATTTCAGTAGTCTTTTAACTACTTCCCTTACCTGAAGTTTCTCTCCACTCTAATCCAACTTTCATTTGAGATTTCACTAAGGACTAGATCTAACCATGACATTCTCCTACCTTACTCTCTCCCTTCTCCTCCTCTTATTGACTGACCTGATTTCATCAAGACTCAGCTAAAATCCCCTCTTTTGTAACAGCCTTTTTCAGATCACGCCTTCTAAGTCTAGTACCTTCCCTCTGACTTCATCTCCTATTTATATTGTGTCTATTTTACATAAACATACTTGCTTGCATGTTGTCTTCCCAATTAGAAATGTCAGCTCCTTAAGATTGGGAATATGTTTTCCCTTTCTTTATATTGCCAAGAGTTTTGCACAGTGCCTGTTATGTAGTAAATTCTAAATAAATGATTTTTAAGTGGAATATTGAATACTCAATGAACTCCAGCAGCTTCATATACCTCTAGGATAAAATATAAAATCTGGCTTGGCATTTGAACTCTTCACAACATAGACCCTTCTAAACTTTGAAGTCTTCTTACACATTACTGCCCTCTACACATTTTATTTATTTTCATTTTTAATACTATTTATGCTCCCCAATTACATTTTAAAACAACTTTCAAAATTTTATATGTTTTGTGTTTCAAATTCTATCCCTCTTCCCCTCCATCCTTCTGTTCCCCCTTCCTGAGATGGGAAGCAATATGATATAGATAATATATCCGCTCCATCTTTACCTTCAATTCCTAGCTTTCCTGACTTCTTTCAAGGAGCAGTTCCATTTCCAGCTCACAAAAGAGATGTTTCATTGTGCCCCCAAGCCTCCAAGAGCCTTTTGAGATTACTTGCACTTATAGTCTCTATGTATACATAGAAATTTGAGAGTCATCTACTCACTAGAATGTGGTTTCCTTGAGGGCAGCTATTGTATTTTTACTTTTCTTTGAATCCCTAAGTACTTAGCACAGGGCCTAGAACAGTGGTTCTCAACCTTCCTAATGCCATGACCCTTTAATACTCGTATGTGGGCTTATCTGCATGTGGGCAGACCTGCCTGGAGATGGACAGAGGAGCAGTGTCTTGGTTCCTAAGACCAACAGAAATATATGTTTTCCAATGGTCTTAGGAGACTCCTTTGACCGCTGTAAAAGGGTCATTCAATCCCCAAAGGGGTAGCAACCCACAGGTTGAAAAAAACACTGGCCTAGAACATAGTAGGTGCTTAATAAATTGTTTTTGATTGACTTACCTATCCATACTAGGTACAGTTCTTCTGATTGTGAAAGTGTTCTTTTAATGTATTTGTTGTTGCTATTGATGCTAATTTATGGCCCCAATTGGGGTTTTCTTGGCAAAAATACTAGAGTGGTTTACCATTTCCTTCTCCATTTCATTTTACAGACGAGCAAACTGAGGCAAACAGGGTTAAGTGACTTGCCCTGAGTTGCACAGCTGGTAAGTGTCAGAGAGCAGATTTCAACTAAGAAATATAAGTTTTCCTGACTTCAGGCCCCTAATTCCCTGCTTTTTAATGTATGCTGACATGGTTTAATAACTTCAAAAGTTATGGTCATTTGGTAAAAATCACTTTATACCTGTAGGATTTCTGACTGGAATGGCAAATTTCTAGATGTATTTTAATGGTGAAAATGCTAAACTTGAAATGTCCATGACTTGTATTACCTGACTAAATTTACTATAGTGATAGACACAAAGAAAATATCGAAGTAAAATTTTCTTGTCTCCTCCTTTCTTCACTTTCACGTTTTATTATTTATTCCTGTATGTGGTTTGCAGGTGGCCTATTGTCTGCTGATATGTTTGCTGAGCCCAGTTGTGGTATCCCCAACCAAGTTAGTAAGTCTTCAAATAAAGGGATTGGAGCAGATTGCAATTTTGTAGTCTGAGGTCCACTCTAATTTAGAATATATCTCAACAGAGCATTGGCTAAAAGGCAATGGGCATTTTTATTTTTTACTTCTACTGGGCATTCTAGATTTTGGTTATATTATGCCCGTGAGTTTACATTTTATTTATTGGTTTGTTTGTACTTCAGAAGTTTGCTAACAGATTCCTTTATTTTCCACTTTGTCTTCTGATACTAAAATATCTGGGCAATTTCCTTTTACGATTTCTTGAAATACAGTGTCTAGTGTGCTTGATTCCATGCTTTTTAGCATGATGTTTTCTGTGATATTCTCAGACACTTTCAGTGAGTATGAAAATGGCATCAAGATCAGGTATCACACTGATGGTAAATTAATTTAACTTGAAAAGGCTACCAGCCAGGATTAAATTGAAGGGAGAGTTGGTATATGAGTTTTTGTTCGCATATGATTGTGCACTCAATGCAACTTCTTAGGCTGAGAAACAAATATGGATTGGTTCTCTGCTGCTTGTGCTAGTTTTGACCTAACAATTAGAACTAGGAAAACAGAGGTTCACCACCAGCCAGCACCATCTGTATGTAGAACCCTTGGTTATAGCCAATGGAGAAATTTTGAATGCTATACACAAATATGAAGACATTGATGTGTGCGTTGCCAGAGCTAGCTCAGTGTTTGGTAGGTTCTGAAGGGAAGCATGGGAGAGGAGAGGCATTAGAATGCCTACCAAACTGAAGGTCTGCAGAGCCATTGTGCTGACCTCATTGCTGTATGCCTGTGAAACCTGGATAGTCTACCAGAGCCATGCCAGGAAACTGAATCATTTCCATCTGAATTGTCTTACAAAAATTTTGAAGATCACCTGACAAGAAAAAGCATTGGATACTGAGATCTTTTCTTGAGCTGGACTGCCAACTATTCAAACTCTATTTTTCACAGAGAGTGCAACTCACATGGACTAGCCACATTGTTTGAATGTCTAAATGTTTGCCTAACAATTTTTGTATGGAAAACTCACATAAGGCAAGTGCTCACATGGAAGCCAGAAGAAGTGTTTCAAGGACACTCTCAAGGTCTCTCAGAAGAACTTTAGAATTGATTGCAAGACATGAGAGACACTGACACAGGACCACCCAGCATGACTAGCCTGCATCAAAAAAGGCACTGTCTTCTATGAGCAAAGGAGAATTACAATAGCTCAGAAAAAAAGTGAGATGTGCAAATTTAGACATCTTCACTCTAAATGTTCATATGGACTATTTGGGCCTGATCTGTGGTAGAGCATTCTGAGCTCATATTGCTCTGATTAGCCACAGCTGGACACAGTGTACCTTGACCCAAATACAGCAATGTTATTTTGGCCCCCTTAGAGAATGAAGGACAAAAACTTAGGCTTTTATTCATGGATTTCAGGTAGTCAAGTGATTCTTAAATTATCTCTCTTGAATCCATTTTCTGGGACAGATATTTCACATTGTGTTCTAGCTTTGGGCTTTTAAAAAAATTCTTGATGTCTCATGTACTCATTAGCGTCTATTTATCCAATGCCAGTTTTCAAGAAGTTGTTTTCTTCAGGAAGATTTTGTACCTCTTTTACCACCAAATTATTAATCTTCCTTTCATAATTTTTTTTGAAGATAGCTAATTTATTTTTTCTATTTTTTTTGCCTCTACTAATCTCATTTGAATTTTTGAAAATTTTTTTGCTTGCTTTATAATTTGTTCATTACTTCTAGGAATTCTTTTTTTTTTTCTTTTTGGATGGGGGAAGGCAGAGCAATTGGGGTTAAGTGACTTGCCCAAGGTCACATGGGTAGTAGGTGTTAAGTGTGTGAGACCAGATTTGAACTCCTTACTCCAGAACTGGTGTTCTATTCACTGCGCCACCTAGTCACCTCTCTTCTAGGAATTCTTGATGAACTTGTGCTCAGTTACAATTTTTAATATTTTCCCAGTCAAGGTAATCTTCTGAGTTTGTGACTTGAGTTTTCCTATGATGATATTAACTTGTTGTGACTGGATTTTGTTTGTTCGCTCATTCTTCCTGCCTACTTGATGTTGAAGTTAGTGCTGGACTCTATATACTTCTGGGGATGAGTGTGGGAGATGTTTGGTCTGGGCTTCTATCCTTTTAGGTCTTTCTGATGCTTTCATAACTCTAGCTGGAGACCTCAAAATTTTCAACTTCTCTTCCAAAATTGTGTGATCTTGGGTAAGGTCTATTTTCTGTCCTCCTGATCTGGGCTCTGTGAGTTCCTGATGCAGGAACCTGTTGACTTGAGTATGATTGAATTTCAGTAGCTTAATATTAGACTCAGACACTGTTAACCAGCTGGGGATTTCTGTAGGTTCTGAGTGACTGAACTGCTGGGTCTCCTTTGGCCTGGATCTTCTGTCCTGGTTATTCCACTGCAGGCTTATATGCTGGACTAAAGGATAACAATGAGCTGCAGTTATGCTTCTGTGTTCAGAGTTACATAGCTACATTTTAGTTCCAGAGTTCTATGCATAGGAATTGGCTAGGCCTTGCCCTCACTTGAGATCCTTTCTCTCCTCTCTATGTCTGAGATTAGAAACTTGATAATTGGTGACAGAGCTGGTAAATGGCCCCATTCCTGGACCTGTTAGCAATTCAGGGATGTCTTCCTATCAAAGTCTGTCTATGCCCTCCCCCCCCTTTTCTTTTTGGGAACTGAAATGCTCCCTACTAACCACTGATCCAAGCTTTTTCCTCACCAACCCATGCCCCAGGATACTCAGAACTCTCTATCTCCCTGGGATTCCTTGGGCTAGAATGAATCAGTGGGAATTTTTCTCGGTATTCCTGATCAAAATTCCATCTGACATATTTTCTAAGTTATTGCGGAGAGGTTGTCCTATATGAGGCAAACAAAAATGCTTTGTCTCAGTTGGAGAACATGATCTGTTCTCAAAGAACATAGGTATTCATAACACCTCATTTAGCCATCTGCTAAGGCATAGAGAGGTTGTGCTCCATTTGTCAGAGAGGATAATCTCCCAAATACAACTGTGTATTCTGAATTACTATTTTCTTATGATACAAAAAATGCTGTAGATCTCTATGTAGACACATTCTTTGACGAAGGAGCTGAGAATTGCATACTACCAAATAAATACATGTTGAATTTTAAGTTCTTCAGCTACTTGCTAGAGAAAGAAATTTTATAGTCAGAAGCTCAAACTGCAGAGCTGTTCATAATGACTATGTAAAATAGAAAAAAAGCACAAGCAAACACCCAAACAAAACTATTAATTAAATAACATACACATGTAAATTATAACAGGTATATGTGCACATAACATATACATACACACATATATGATTCTGTTTTGTATATGTGCATATGTGTATCCATATATGTGTATTGCATACATCTGTGTAAATCAGTGTAAATCTATATGTACAAATATGCATAATGTATGTATCCACATGTACAATATAAGGATAATACATTGTGTATATGTATATCTGCATACATGCCCATATTATTATGTATGGAAATCAATAAAAATTCCTTTATTTAGAATGTATAGCCCGTCTCTTTACATCATGTGCCCAAAATCCATTTGTAGCTAACTTAATTACACAGTCATTCCTTCATACCCAATAGCTTTTCACTTGGGTCTCCCCTCCCATGTTTTATTTCCTTAAACGTCCATTTTTACCCCCTTCAGGAATATATTCAGTTTTACAGGATAGGCTATTCTTGGTTATAATCCTGATCCTTTGCCTTTAAGAATATCATAGTCCAACATCTCCTGTTCTTTTTAGCGGTAGCTTTTAAAGCTTCTGTGATCCTGACTGTGACTCTGTATTTGAACTATTTCTTTCTGACTGCTTGCACAATTTTCTCCATGACCTGAGAGTTCTGAAATTTGGCTAACATATCCCTGGAAGTTTTTATTTTGATATCTTTTAAAGAAGATAGTGGATTCTTTCAATTTCCACTTTTCTATGTGCTTCTAAGATATCTGGGAAATTTTTCTTTTTAATTTCTTGAAATATAATGTGTAGTTTCTGTTTATCATCATGGATTTCAAGTAGTTTAATAATTCTTAAGTTATTTCTCCCAACCTATTTTCTAGATCAGTTATTTTTCCTATGATATATTTTATATTTTCTTCTATTTTAAAATACGTTTGACTTTGTTTTATTGTTTCTTAATGTCTCTGGAGTCATTACCTCCTATCCGACCAGTTCAAATTAGGAAGGAATTATTTACTTCTGTGAATGATTATTTACTTCTGTTTTTGTACCTCATTTACCAAGGTGTTAATTCCCTTTTCTAATTTCTTTGCGTTGCTCTCATTTATTTTTCAATTAATCTCTATCATTCTTACTTGAATTTTTAAAAACTAATTTTGCTATTTTTAAAATCTTTCTTTCATTCTATGAGTTTTTGTTGTCTCTCACTCCCCCACCCCCCAATCTACATTTTACTTTAAGGCTTTGCTTATAGATGTATTCATGTCATCATCTTCTTCTGAGTTTGTGTCTTGAACCTGGGCGGACCGTAATAACTCTTTTATGTTAAGGTTCTTTTTTTGTCATTTGTTCATTTTTTTAGCCTATTTCTTGATTTTGGAATTTTTGTTAGAGTATGATTCTGCTTATCTAGTGTTGGGGGGAGATGACAGTCCTGAGTTTCAGGCTTGCATGCCCTGCTTTTCATGGCTAGTTCTAGAGGCCTGTAAGTTTTTCGTGCTTTCAAAGTTGTGTAATCTGGGTAAACCTGTGGTCACAGCTTTCCTAGTGTGGCTCCTGTTCTTTGGTTACTATAACTCCTCTCTACACTGAAACTGAGACCTGTACCCAGGTAGGGCACCTGCTACTACAGGCAAATACTCCTCACTGCCCTGGAACTGAAACCCATAACTGGGTAATGTTGGCCAGAGTTATCAAAATCATGCTTATTCCTGTTTCCATTGCCAACAAGGGTCTCCTGTTTTCTCCTTTTGACCAAATATTCAATCCCTGTACCCTATCTGCATACTGAACACGCTCGGTAAAGCTAGTACTGCTGCTGCAACAGCTACTGAGACCTCCAAGGCCCACAGCTAATGTTGCTTCTTCCTCTCAGTGGTCTCAATTAGTCTCGCCTATGTCCATAGACCCCTTTTTCTGCTTTCCTAAGTTCTTCTAGGCTAGAAAAATGATTAGATTTTGATTTGATTTGATTTGATTTTGATTTGATTAGATTTCTTGTTGATTCTGCCACTTAGAATTTGATCCAACACTTAAAAAATATTTAGACAGAAATGTTGGGGGAGCTCAAGTAGAATGCTTTCTTGACTCTACTATTCTGGTTTCATCCCCTATGTAACTTACTTTTAACCCTACAAGGGAATGACTAGCTTAGGACTCTATACATAGTCAATTCTCAAGAAATATTCAGTGAGTGCGATTTCATTAAAAAAAAAAAAACTGTTGTAATTCTATCAACTCCTATGACTCATGCCAAAGAGCAGGAGTAGCAAAAGCAGTGGAAAAGGAACAATTAAGAATGCAAAGGTTTTTAAATTCTCACTTCCAGTAAGTGTTACATTGTAGCTATATTTTCTAATAGTTTCTAGTAGGTGGAAGAAAATCTGTAGCATATATAGATAACGAAGTCAGAAATGAAGAGGTGAAAGTTTTGGTTTATTTATTTGACTCTAGATCTTGTGAAACATTAATTTTTTATTTTGAGGAAAACATAAACATAAACCTCATTTGTCACTTTGCCAGGTTCACCTATATACTATTAATACAGTAATTTACTGTGATCAAGACAGTCAGCATTAAATAAATGATCACTAGGGTTAACAGCAACAGTGTCAACACCAGGTTAGTTTGTTAATTCATTGATCAGTGTGAGACCTTACCCAGTATATTAGCCTTTTGTCTCAAAATGAATATTACCAATTACATAAATAAAATAATTCAAACTATTTTGTCTCAAACGCTGATGGGGAAATAGACTTATAAGGTAGGTATCTAAATAAAGTATCTCAATATAAGATATCTAAATAAGGGGAAGATGTTACAAACAAAAATCAGACCAAAACAGAGTAAATAAAAAAAAAAACATGTCAATATCTATACTGACATATAAAAATCCTTTCCTAGTTCTACAAAAATTTTATGAGAATAATCTCCACATGAATTGACTATAAACTTGTTGAAGTTTTGAGAAGGAAATAGGCAAATTTTCATAAGTAGTATTCTACAGCAGACCACATGAGAGTCACTCTGTTGGAGGAAAGCCTTCAAGGTGGCATTTTTTTTACTAAAAAAAAAAAAAGATTTTTTAAATAGTCAATAAACAAAAAGCACAGTTTATCTTCTCTACATCTTTCAAGGTAATTATATAAAAGGATAAATGTGGTCTGTCTCAGACTAAAATATTTTGAGAACAGAGAGAAGTCCAACACCAAATCTGTTTTGCTTTTTTTTTACACAAAGAAGAAAAATTTCATGATGTATCTTTCCTATACTTTATTGCAAGGCAAAGGCTCCTCTTTTAGAGGAAAAAAATGTCACTTCAGAAGACAATTAAAGTTTTAGTTTTAGGAAAAAGGAAAAATAATCTTCATGTAAAACAACAACCTTTAGCAATCAAAAATCAATTAATGCATTATGAATATATAAAATATGATTGGATTTAAATATTTACAGGTATTCAGATTTTGATTTGATTGGTTGATGCTGATTTTTGGAAGGTTAATAAAGAGCCAAATTTATATCTCAGGCATGAATTTTGATTAGTTTTGATCCTTTGCTTTAAATCTCATTACCTTACAGAGTGGTAAGTGTTTTTCAAGCCTTCATGACTTCATAAATGCAAAGTTGCTAACTCAAGGGGAGCAGTCACTGGCTCTGGCTGGTAATCATTATTGAACATGTGAAATGATTCATACATATGGTAGAAAGAACTAACCTTCATTATAAAACTGCTATGTTTATGGTGCCAAAACCCAGATGATGTTTAGCTTTCTAAATGTGGAATGATTTGGGGGAAGTGTGTGAATTTAGTAAGCATTCAATAAAACTTTCACAGTAGCTCCCCTGGTGATAATGCCTCCAACATATTTGAGCAGTGGTATTTGTAAAACTGAAAGAGATAATATCAAAAGTCTGGATATGCAGATAGAATTAGAAGACTTTTGGTTTTGCTTAGTATCTTGCCCCATAGTGTCAATGTACTTTGGGTATAATACTGCCTCTTTTTGTGTGCTGGCATGAGGTGTTTCTGTTGGCTCTCTTAACTGAATTTAGCTGTTGAATTCTTGGAATTAGTAGTAAACAAGTAGAAGCAAAAGAGAAGAATAAGGTCAACTTTATGCTTAGTGTGGAATTATGCTTTATAATGACAAAGGTGTGAATATGCAAATTACATGGAATCATCACATGTTAGAACTAGAATAACCACCAAAGCTCCTCTGACTACAGTGCTGGGGTTGCTGTCTTTTGTGTAAGTATGCCATGGACAACTTTGGCAGTCTAGAAAAATCTAGGGCCAGGAAAATGCTTGTAAATTGCTAAAATAAAGTAGATAGGATTACTAAGGAAACCAACTCAAATGCAGTTATGAAAATGTTTTAAAGCAGAAGTTCTATGGCCTGTAAATTAAGAACCCCTGCTAGAATTTTAGGGTGTAGAAAGAGCTCTCTTCATATTCTGTATGGTATATTAGTTATGATCACTATGTACTTTAGTTATCACTAGTATATTAGCAATACTAGTGTATTAAGATCACTACCCCCATCTTCCACATGAAAGAAATTCCCATAATTCCTTTATACCTCCTAAAAATGTCACTAATTATTATTTTTATGAAGTTCATGGAGAAAAGCAGATATTATTATTATTATTTTAAAACAATGTTAGTATCCAAAATTATTACCATCACATATGTTAGCACTTCTATGTTAGTCAATATCATTACCTATATTTTTCATTTGAAAAAACCAAGACTCAGAAATATTAAGTCTTTTTCAAAATCATGTAGCAAGTTCCTGGCAGCCTCTTCTTCTAGAATCAGGAACATTTGTGTTGAAATCTGGCCTCTGACACCTGTTAGTTGTGTGACCCTGGGCATGTACTTAACCTTGGTTTCCCTCAGTTTCCTCATTTGTAGACTGGGAATAATAATTACACTTATATTCCAGGGTTGTTGTGAGGATCAAATGAGATAATAATTGCCAAGCACTTAGTAAAGTGCCTGATATATGGTAAGTGCTATATAAATATTAACTATTGTGATTATTTAAATGTTGTTATCATTATTCCCATTTTTCTGGATGTGGATAATGAAAACAAGGTTCAGATATTAAATAACCTACTCAGAGTCATGTAGTAAACTTGTGGCATTTTCTTGTTCCAAACTTGAGATAATTTCATCCAAATCCATTATTTGTCAGATGAGAAGAATGAGACCTGAAGAGGTGACAGGCTGTGTGTGTCCAAAGGCACAGATCTAAAAGTAGAAGCTCTGGGACCTGATGTTATAGTGTGAGCCCAATCATGATACCATGCAACTGAACAGGTATTTATTAATTCCATGTTATGTACCATGCCCTGTGCTCCACTCTATGATAACACAAAGATGAAAGAGACCATCCTTGCCCACAAGGAGGGTCTGTTACATACAAGAATGAATGCAAAATTAGGAGGAATGTTAAAGGAGAGAGATGGACAGACAGACAGAGGGACAGAGAAAGAGAGAGCTAGAGAGAGACACAGAGAGAGACACAGAGAGAGATGGAGTCAGAGAGAGAGACAGATAGACAGACAGACAGACAGAGAGACAGAGAAAGAGAGAGATAGAGAGAGACACAGAGAGACACACAGAGAGAGACAGAGACAGAGAGAGAGACAGACAGACAGACAGAGACAGAGAAAGAGAGAGACAGAGAGAGACAGAGAAACAGAAAGACAGAGAGACAGAAAGACAGAGAGAGAGAGAGACAGAGAGAGAGAGAGAGTCACAGAGACACAGAAAGAAGGAAAATGAAGGAAGGTTCCTTCAGAGGAAATGAAGGCACTATTTCAAGAAAGAAGGATGGAATTATCATTTTAAACTAATAATGCCTATTTTCCTCTATGGGTTAGGAAAATAATAACTTATAATTATATGTATTTTTCATAGATAATATGTGCCTTTCTTTTCTCTACTTCCTATTCCACTGGCTAAGGGCAGCCAAGATAAGCACTCTCTGAGCACATATATCCTGTGCTTAGGAGATGCTTAAACAGTCACGTAGCATTAAAATATTACCAGAGTGATAAATTGATTTAGGAGGCCTATCTCTGGGACACAATTCTATGGCCAAGCATCTGTGTGTGAAGACTTTAAAAAAATCTGAAATCAAAAAGAACCAAATAACACAGGCCATTTCCATATATGTAGTGGAAAAGTGATAAATTACCCATGAAATTGCAGATCTCTGTTTTGTATACATTTTTCTTTTAGATATGTATTATATGTTTTCAATAACATTCATATAATTCTTTAAGGTACATGTTTTTTATAACGTTTATATCTCTTATCTTTTTTGTTCCTTACAACAGCCCTGTAAAGTTAATGCCATTTTACAGATGAGAAAACTGAGTCTGAGAGTTTAAATAACTTTCCCTGGGTCACATAGCTTATAAGGGGCAGAATGGAAATTCAGGTCTTCCGGACTCCAAGTCTAATTTTCTAACCACTGTGCCACTTAAGTTTAAATATACAGCTTTCAAAATTAGACTTTGTTATACTGTGATTTTTTCCTTCCTTCCATTCTTTTCTGTGTACTTTGTTTTTAAAAAGATGACTCAATGACTGACCCTTTTTCTTTCCCTTTTTCTTATTCCTCTCTCCTTCCCAAAATCTTATCCTACTTGGAAAAATAAAGAAAAGCAAGCTTCTTGTAACATATATGCATCATCAAACAAAATAAGCTTCTGCATTAAGATATATTTCTACATATAGGTAGCACACCTCTGGTTTGAGGGCTTGCTGAGGTCTTTTCAGGATTGCCTGACCACCTTTGATGTTCAACTGTCGCCCATCTGTCACCTGTGGCTCCAAGAAACTGTAGCATGTTCAGTGGCCACACTGTGGTAAAACCACCTTGTCGGAGAGGCCAAACCAAGTTGAAAGTAACTGACAGGCCTTAAACCTGTCAGGGAGTTAGAGGGATGTCTGCTTGAAGCATGTGAAGATTTCCTTCCATGGAATGGGTGAATGAGAACAGTTTGTTCCAGGCTATGAAGGCAGCTGAAACAGGTATTGTGGTATGTTTATAACTTGGTCAGACATCTAAGATGCCAAGATCACCAATCATCATCATGATTTTTTTCCTGTCATTGGAATTCAATGATTCTGGAAAAGAGAGTGAGGCTCTGTGCAACTTTACCTTACTTAAATCCAATTCATGTGCAAGACTTCACCTACCACTTTGTGATATCATTGGTCCTCTCTGAAAATGAAGGAGGAGGGACAACAGCATTGAAACAATCTCTAATCATATAGACCTTTCCTTCTAACACATGTAGGTAATTACAGAATAGACCTCTCACCCTTTTTTTGTTTTTTGGAGGGTAGAGGGCAGGACAGTTGGGGTTAAGTGACTTGCCCAAGGTCACATGGCTACTAAGTGTGTCAAGTGTCTGAGGCCAGATTTGAACTCAGGTCCTCCTGACTCCAGGGCTGGTGCTCTATTCACTGTACCACCTAGCCACTCTAGACCCTTTTAATAATATCAATATTCAAGCAGTGACATAATGATAAATAGCTTGACCTCAGAAGGGAAGAAGAGAACTTTAAATATGCTCACATCTCTTAATGACTGCTTATTCTTGGCTGATTTGTCCACATAATTTTAGATACACCACCTATTTTGCACAAAGGAGCTTCTACTTAGCCTAGAAAAGCCAGGCTATAACAATTAGAAACACTAATGAAGTCTCCAGCACTATGCTGGTCCCTGAAAGAGAATTTGTCTTAGACGAGGTGTTGTTCTCAATGACCTTAATGGGAGCTAAAACCCAAGCAGAAATAATCCAACATTACATTGTAAGGGTATTAGTGTTGCAGAATAACAGAGTTTAAGGGAGAAAATTTTACTGATTGGAGGATTGAGTGAAGATTTTTAGGGGAGGGATCATTTGACATTAAAAAAGTATTTGACATTTTAAAAGGATATTCTATTATGTTCTGTTATAAGTAACATTAAGAAAACAATAAAATGTTTCCCATATGACATCATGCCTTGGGACTGTACCATAAATTTCTTTTACTCCTTTCTTTCCTCCTTTCTTTTCTCCTTTCTTTTTCTTTCTTTCCTCCTTTCTTGTTATTTTCTTTCTTTTTGTTTGTGTACTGTAATGGTAATGGGAATGTGAAGATCTTCCCTGTCCCTTAATAAGCCTAAGGGAATTTGAAGACCTTCCCTGATCTGAAGATCTTCCCTGCCCCCTAAGAAGGTTAATGCAATCACATGGATCCTGTGGTGGGAGGAGCTTGGTGAAGGGTGGAACAGAGCCCACAGGAAGCTAGGAGTCAGAGCAGTTAGAGATGGAGGGAGGAGAGGACACACCCAAGGCGATACCTAGGCTTGTGAATGTTGGTTTGTGAGAAGGCTAAAGGATGGTGGGGCTGTCTGCTGTATATTAACTTTTATGTTGCTATGACAGATTCAATTTCCTGGTGTTGGAATTTGGTTTTCTGGTATCTGAATAAATGTTTTCCTTCTGTTGTTTATATGGGGAGTCTGTTATATTTTGTGATTGAGAACTATGCTGGCATATTTACAGTGGCTTTTGGTGCTGTCAATATTGTGTTGGCACTACATATACACAGAGACACAAAAACGTATTTGCATAAATATAATCTATATGTACATATGCATATGCTGTATACATGTTTGTATTATATGTGTACATAATATGTCTATATGATTATATGTATATATTAATATATGTATATATACAGTATATAATTCTTTCCCTTCATTCCTCATCTTTTTGAGGCAAAAAGCCCTGGTGAATACTCCCTTTCAGATTGTGAAATTTAAGAATTTTGGTATATTGTACAGCATCTTATGCTATAATTTTATATCCTAATTTCTATAGATTATGTTCTAAAAACATTTAGAAAGTTATACCTTGCCTGGGGCATATAATTAAGGGTCATTATCATTCTTTTGATTGTAGAATTTGTGATATAGTACAAGTAATATAAGGCAACATAATATAGTGTTAAAGAAATGGTCATAAATCCAGAGAGATCTGGGCTCAAATCCCTTCTCTATCATATATTGACTATCTAAACATACTCAAGTCTCATCACCTCTCAGTGCCAAGGCAATTCTCTATGACTAGAAGTTGAAGAAAAGGTGCCAATCTATATCTGTAGAGAAAGTTCCTTACTAATAAGGCCCCACAACCATGAAATTACACTCATCTTAGAAAAACAAAAAGGACTGTCAAAATAAATAACTGTGTAAAGAGGGCCACAAGAAAAGATCATACAGATTATATTGGATTATATTGGAAAGGATCATACAGATTATATTATACAGACAATGGATTTGGATACTTTGTGATATAGCTAGTTCTCTGTTACTGGAGGTCTTCAAATAGAAGGTAGATGTTCATTTGTCATTGATATCTTAGAGGGGTTTCCCATTCAGGTAATTGTTGATACTCTCTAAATTCCCCCCTTGAGCTCTCTTATTCTTTGGCGTTTTGATAAGATTTTAAGAATATTATCTGTGGAGGGGTGGAGCCAAGATGATGAAGTAAAAGCTTGAACTTGCTTGAGCTCTCTCCAAAGACTTGTAAAAAATGGCTCTCAACAAATTTTAGAGCTACAGAACCCACAAAATGACAGAGTGAAACACATCTCTAGTCCAAGACAAACTGGAAGGTCAACTGTAAGCATCTATTGCACTGGGCTGGGAGCAGAAAGCAGTCCAGCATGGGCCACGCTGGCACAGACAGGATCTGAGCATGCATCAGACTACTGAATCACTGGCAGAAGTGGCAGTTTCTAGACTTTTCAGCCCATAAACACTAAAGACAGCATAGAAGGTCAGTGGGAAAACCCTGTGGGACCTTTGTGAAAGAGGAGCATGGTCCAGCCCCAGCCCTGGGGGTGGTGCAGGTGGCGGGTGGTGGTGGTTGTGGTGGCAGCAGCAGTGGCAACAGCAGTACTAGTAGCAGCAGTAGCAGCAGATGCTTCTGAAGCTCCCAGCAGACAGGCAGTGGGGGGATCAAGTGGCTGATCACAGGGTGATTTCAGGGTTCTTTTTGCTGGCTCTGAGACAGGATTTTCTTGCTTGCCTTGCTTGGATCTGCATCACAGTCCTGGGTGGTGATCCTGGGATGAGAAGCATTGGCATGGTGGAGAGGGAATCCTAGAAGTTCCAAGACAGAAAGAGTGCTTGAGGTCACTCATAGACCAGAGCACAGACCAGGAGAGGAGTAAACGCTTCTCCTTTAAACATATCATCTTGGAAGAGTGAAAATTTACAAGTCCCTAAATGTTTCTTTGAAAACAGCTGTACAACACTCCTGAAACCTGGGACAGTACACCCACCCCTAGTCCCATGCCCACTGGAAACAGAGTCCTACCTTGACAAAGAATTAGAAAGTCAAGTATTTAGCTGGGAAGATGAACAAGCAGCATAAAAACCTCAGGCTATAGAATCTTACTTTGGTGAAAAAGAAGATCAAAGTATATAACCAGAAGAAGACAACAAGTCAAAGCTCCTACATCAAAAGCCTCAAAGAAAAATGTGAATTGGTTGCAGGCCATGGAAGAGCTTAAAAAGGATTTTGAAAATCAAGTAAGAGAAGTAGAGGAAAAATTGGAAAGAGAAATGAGAGTGGTGTAAGAAAATGATGAAAAATGAGTCAGCAGCTTACTAAAGGACCCTCCTCCCCCCAAAAAAATACTTCAGAAAATAACACCTTAAAATAAACTAACCCAAATGGCAAAAGTGACCAACAAAGCCAATTAGGAAAAGAATGCCTTAAAAGGCAGAATTGACTAAATGGAAAAGAGGTCCAAAAGCTCATTGAAGAAAATAATTCCTTCAAAATTAGAATGGAGCAAATGGAAGCTAATGACTTTATAAGAAATCAAGAAATTATAAAAAAGAACAAAAAGAATGAAAAAAAATAGAAGACAACATGAAATAACTCATTGGAAAAACCACTGACCTGGAAAATATATCCAGGAGTGATAAGTTTAAAATTATTGGACTACTGGAAAATCATGATGAAATAAGAGCCTACATATCATCTGTTCAGAAATTATCAAGGAAAATTGCCCTGCTATTCTAGAACCAGAGGGTAAAATAGAAATGGAAAGAATCCACTGATAGAGTCTTGAAAGAGATCCCAAAATGAAAATATGTTTCAGGGTGAAGAAATAAATGAGACCAAAGTCTTGTTGCCTTCCCGGAAGGTAATGGTAGCCTAGCTATAGTACTTATTGTGAATACTTAATTCAGGACAAGAGTTGGGAGGCATTAGATCTGATAACACCTAAACAGTACTCCTCCAAAATATATTTAGTTCTTACTGTGACAGTCATTTTAAATCAATTGTCTGTGGATAGTCAGCTTATTTACATTTTGGTACAAAGATCAAAAGCTGCACTAAATTAGGAGAAAGAATAAAAATGAACTGATTATGTATGGCATACAATAGAAACAGTTCTAACCTGACCTATGTAAGAACATTTCTGATATAGATAAAGTCAGGTTAATGGATGAAAAATGGAAAATATCTGTCAACATTTCTGAAATAAAATATATTTTTCCATCAATAATAATGACATTAAATTCACAGTCCTTGGTGCACTGCATGAAGAAATGAAAAAATTCACTAAAAGAAATAAACAATGGAAAAACAGCTAGAGGAGCCTAAGTATATTGAGAGGAGGTAGGTGGTAGAAGTGGCACAGTTTTAAGGGGATTGAGGTATTAATTCTCAAAATATAAGGAAAGGGAGAAAAATGCTGATTTTTAGAGAGTGGGAGGGAGGACTAACACACATATATTCAAAAAGATGATCATTGTGACATCAACAATTATACAACTATATATAAGCTTGTGTTTGAGAATATATAACACACAACAAAAGAATCCTTGTTAAAAATAAATGAGAAGGGAACATTTAGGATTTTACAAAAATAGTCAGAAAAACAACACATTTTTTTGGATGTTGGGGATATTTTTCTTGTTGTAGAAATATGATCTATCATATTTCTATTAGATTGTGAGCTTCTTGAGAAGAGACACCAGTTCCTCCCCTCTACCCCATGTTTTTATATCCTCAGGAGTTAGGACAATAGTTGGAATATAGTATGCACTTAATAAATATGTCAAATAAATAACTAAATGCTAATGCACATTAGACACTGTTCCCCAATTTATAGTTTTGTGAGATTGTCCTAAAGTGCTGAAAGAGGGTAAGGAATATACTTACAGAGACACAGCCATTACATCTTAGTCAGGACCTGAAACAAGATTTTTCTAATATTTAGGCAGGCTTGGTCAATGAACTGACTGGAAGTTGCAGAAAATGAAAAACCATACTGTGTTTATTCATAAATTGTTTGCCTCTTCATAAGTCTGACAAGTAATACGTTGAGTATGTTCTAATTTCCTTGTAAAATCTCTATATCAAGGTCATATATACGTTTTGACTTTATCTTGGTAAATGATTATGCAATATTGGTCCATGCCAAATTTCTGCTATATTGTTTTCCAGTTTTTTTTTTCGCATTTACTCTTATCTTATTTTATTTTATTTTAGTTTACATCATTCATTTCCACAAAATTTTGAGTTACAAATTTTCTCCCCATCTTTCCCCTACCCACTGCCCCAAAACAGCCATCCCAGGGTATCCTCCCCCCCAATATATTCTCCCCTATTTCTTCCCCCCTCACCCCTCTGACTTTCTGGTAGGGCAGGATGGATCTCCCAACCACAGTGCCTGTGTATCTCAAGTTCCAGTTGG
>CM053585.1:83443566-83461517 GCA_028646515.1 Pseudochirops corinnae
GGAATGGGTTAACCTTACTCTCATTCAATTTGGATTAGGGAAGGAATGACATACACTCTAAATTGGATGTCTTGCCCTACAGGAGAGTAAGGGGAAAGAGGATTAGAGGGGGGAGGATGGAGGGAAGGGCAGGTTTGGGGGAGGGAAGGTTGTTAGAAGCACATACTTTTGTAAAGGGACAGGAACAAAGCAGAGAATAGAACAAGTACAGGGTGGAATAGGAAGGAGAGAAATATAGTCAGTCTTACACAATATGTCCATTGGGAATCCATAAAAATAATTTTGAATGGATATTACCTAAATCAGGTTTAGCAGCTCAAGAAATACATGTATTGCCTGGAGTAATAAATTCTAATTATCAAATAGAAATTATTGTGACATTCCAAAATTTGGGTGAAGAACTCATACAATTTTGTAAAAGTGGTAGAATAGTTCAAGTGATTATTATTCTTTGTGAAACAATATCCCATGTGAAAACTGACCCTCCTTCTGAAATAGATATCAGAGGAACTGAAGGGTTTGGTTCTAGCATAAAGTCCCAGCACTTCTGTAAAAAGCAGTAAAACCCTTTTTCTGGGCTTCTCGATCAGCAGTAAGGTCTTATTTCAAGACTTCTGGCCAAAAAAAAAAAAAACAGACTAGGCTTTTGTATGAAAGACCAACAACAGAGTATTCCAAAATCACAAACATTCTCCTGCTCAGTTCTGCTTGGTCCCAGCTCATGCTTGAGCTTTTATCTGCTTTGCTTCTTCCTGTTCCAACCTTCCTATTTCTTCCTTCCTGATCCATTCTTTCTGCAAGTTCCTCCCACTGTGGGTTTTGTGTGATGACATTACCATTACGCCTATTGAGGGCAAGGAAGATCTCTAAACTCCCTTAGGCCTTGGAAGGGCAGCCCAATGTATACTGTTTCCAACAAAGACTTGATAAAATCACAGGCATGGCTCAAAGGCAATTAAATAGCTGAAACAAAGAGCTAAATACTGCTTTGCTTACCATTACAGTAACTGAAACAAGAAGCAAAGTACCACTTTGCTTGCCATTACAGAAATACACTTGTTTGTTTGTTTTTTTAATTTACTTATCTGTTTATGTTATTTGTGGCTCAGAGAAGGAAAGAAAAAGTCTCATCTTGAAGGCTTTTCAATAATAAGGGCATGTCTCAACCTCTGCCCAGGGCTTAATTTCATTGCATACATACATCAGGTTTGCTACTGACTTACATCTATCCCTATGTAGCAAGGGAATGGTAATGGCCTATTTGCAGGTGAGCATTTTTTCTTTCTCCCCCTACCTACAATAGAGGTTCAAATTCTATTGCTATAAACTCAAAGTAATGATAGAAATATGAGTTGTATGAATGGAATTAAGAACTTTGATGAAGAGCAGAGTCTGTATTTCACCCCACATCTGTTTCCCTCTGTTATCTGTTCTCCAATCCACTTAACTCTAGCATCTACTAGCATAATTTATCCAAGCTCCTGGCTGTGGCCACTATCACCATGCATAGTCCCATAATCACCATATCTCTTATATCTTTCATTCAATACAGGAATTCCTTGGCTTTTATCCAGTAACTACTTCTGCCACAGCACCCATACTGAGTGTTAATGCAACCCACAAATTCCTTCTCTCCCCTCCAATTGAAAATTTCCTTCATACGCTTAGCATCACAGAAAAGGGTTGCTGAACTCCTTTTGGTGCATATCTACCATATTTATTATGATATTGGAGAAGAACCAAAAAACTATTGTTGATTGATTCAGAGGAGACTTTAACTCAAATTCTTTGAGGACATCAAGGTCAAATCTAGTCAGATAAAGGATTCTTTCTCAGGAGGTCCCATAATCATTTTCTCACCATTGCTTTGTGAATGTATGAAACTGTAAGGATTAAACAATGAGGAATAAACAGTTGCCTTAGCCATCTTTGACATTTTAAAAGAAAAAAAAATAATGTGTTGTATTGCAGCATAATAATCCCTCATGTATATAAAAACTTTCTTTATTATGTCTCCAACTGATGGGTTATTCATGTTCTCAGTGGAAAGTATAGTGGATGATAAAGGGTTCCTAATCTTTATGTCTAAAGGACTATTTTCCTGACAGAAACATCTTTCTCCATTAATTTTAAATGTTTGAAAAGTCAATTATTGACATTTGGGCCATGACTCTCTTGGGAAATGAAATGTTTGAGACAGTTGTAAATATTTTCAAAGAAAACTCTCCTTAGCAAAGAAATCATCTGGAAATATTGTCTCTAACAAATAGGATAAGGCAGAATATCAGTTAATGTCCAAGTGAGAAAGAATAACTACATTCTAAATTATCTAATGTTAATAGTTCAAACAAAAAAAAAGCAGATTTTTTTTTATTTAGCTAATTGGTTTCACCCTGATTACAGCCTATTAATGTTCATCATGAGGGAAGCTATTTAGATTTTACAAGCATACTGAAACTTCAAACATCTTAAATTTCAGTAGAGGAAAGTAAACTCCTTCATCAGTTATACAGCATAACCAGTGATCAAATTAAGCACAGCTTAAACTAAAAACAATTCATCAGCTTTTGAACTATTTTTCACAAATCCTGTTTGGCTCTTAGCCTAATCTTCTACATGTATACCAGACAGCTCCTTCTCTTAAGAAATGCTCATTACAAAGAGCTTTGCATAGCTCCTTCATCATTCTAGTTGTCAAGTGTTTATTTGGCTTTAACAGAGATTTCTGTTTAGGAAATGTGTTTTAGGATTGCACTCTGTGTTCTCAGCCTTCAGTGATTTCTGTCCTTTCTTTAGCTCTTGTAGACTAGACTTCAGAGTCAGCTCTTAATCTAATGTTGTGTTCCACTGTTCTTTAGGCCTTACATTCCAGTCTATTTAGTACTGTGTAACTACTAGATTGAAAGCCTCTTGAAAGTCAGAACAGTTCTTCTTGTTCTTGATAGTGTTTGGGCCAGGATAAATAAGCTAAATACTTTTTAGATTAACAATATGTTTTTTTAAAGTCTCTAATGTCAAAGAGTCAGCAATTTAATAGGAAAAGTATGATACCATTTATCACATTATTTGGAGGTTAAAGTACAACTGAGTGACAAAAAGAACTCATGCACATGTATCACCACAAACATGAATGCAAAGTATAACTTTCACTGTAAAGTTCATGCTATAATTTCTTGTCCTCTCCAAAATATCAGCGTCCAGACACATGGCTTTCATGTAACATTAGTAAAAGTTTGAGTTGTCTAAAAAATTCAAATTAATATTCCAACTGAAATCAATATTTGAGTCAAAGGTAGATTGTTTCATTTTATCTGATGCCCAGTTCACCATGTCAATTTCCATATAAACATAACTATTTAAACATAGTTTTCCTCTCATACCTCCTAAATCTAGATGGTGGCATAGAGCACTGAACAAGAAGACCTGAGTTGCAATCTTCCCTCAGTCACTTATTAGCTGTGTGATTTTGGGCAAGATTCTCTTTGCCTGTTTCCTCATCTGTAAAATGAAGTTGATATCAGAGCCAACCTCACAGTTGCTGTGAGGATCAAATGAGATAACATATGTAAAATCACTTCATAAGTTAATTCAGGTCAAAAAGTCTTATTAGGTACAAGTGATACATGGAAAGGTAAACATTAATTCTTGCCTGCAAAGAACTCACATTCCCATGAGAGAGATTCCATACAACTAGGTACATAGAGGATATGGCCAGGGTATATGGAGGTAATTTCAGTAGGAAGGCAATGGCATTGTGAGAGCACATGAAAGACCTCTTGTAGAAAGGAGTGGCAAAGGGAAGGAAAAAGGAATAAGCATTTATATAATATTTACTATGTGCCAGGCACTGTGCTAGAGAAGGAGAAAGGAATAAGTATTTATATGTCTAATCTGTGCCAGACACTATGCTAAGTACTTTTTAAAAACAAATATTGTCTCATTTTATCTTCTCAATAATTCTATGACCTAGTTGTTATTATTATCTTCATTTTAGAGTTAAAGAAATTGAAGCAAACAGAGATTAAATAACTTGGACAGGGACACAAAGTTAGGGTATGTGTGAAGCTGAATATGAATTCAGGTCTAATTCCAGACCCAGATACACTGTGCAACCACTGCAGGTAGAAGGCAGATATGGGGAGCGAGAGTATTCCAGGAATGGAGGAGAAACAGAGAATTCATGCATTTTGGGGATGGAATATCTCATGGGAAAAACAGCCAGGAAACCAGTGTCATTGTATTATAAAGTATGTCAAGAGAATTCAAGTATAAGAAGTACAGTAAGATGAGTGCTTTGAAGTGCCATACAAACGCTGGCTAGTATGGTTATTTGTTATGTTGTTGGTGTTATGTTACCTTTCCATCTCCAATTTATCAAATTCCTTCCTAAAATACATTTTGTAGACCTGAATACAATAATCTCCATATATTGTACCTTGATCAGACTATAATAGAATTGCTGCCTCCTTGTTCCTAGGATAGCAACCCCTTCATTCTTGGACACAACTACATCTATCTTAATAATACCTAAAATAGAATGGACTGTTTTGCACAAGATAACTGGAAGGACATAAATTAACGATCAAAAGATGCTTGAAACCTAAACTTTTCTCTATGGGATTCCATAGCATTTTAAATTCAAATGACAATTACTTACTTGAATCCTCCCTCCCTTGATAGATCATCTTACCTTGACTCCCCCCCACCCCCCACCCCTGCATTATGGTTTTAAGCAATTTGCAGGTGAAAGTTTAAACAAGATTTCCCCATGCATATATGTAAAGTTGTTTGTTTTTCAAATACTGACTAAAAAATTTCACTATGGAAAATGCTAGGAGAGAAATTTATCAGCCTGGGGTGAATTAAAATATCCTCCAGGATGGAAGGAAGGAAGGAAAGAAGGAAGAGAAACAAGGAAGAGAAAGAAAGAAAGAAAGAAAAGAAAGAAAGAGAGAGGAAGGAAGGAAGGAAAAGAAAAAAGGGAAAAAGAAGGAAGAAAAGAAGAAAAAAGAAAAGGAATAAAAAAACAAGCAAGGAAAGAAAGTGATGTACTGTCCCTTTAATTCAAGTTTAGTTGATGAATTTGAGAAACCTGTGTGCTTTATGAGTATGAGACCCTTAGGAATTCTAGTAGCCAACTTTGCTGTGTTTTTTTTTTCCTTTTTTCATTATGTTTGACATTTCTGGGGCTGAGCTTCATTATAGACAAGCAATCCACAGAAAAAGGGGCCTTAGCTGTTGATGTGGAGCATAGAGAAAGCTGAACAAAAATGAGTACCAAATTGAAACAGAGCTTTCAAGATACATTAATGCTTTCTGCTGTTACTATGTGAAATATGTAGAAAATGTGAACAAACTGTTCTGAACAATGGAGATGAAGCTCAATTTTTTTTCATCTGTTACTCAGAAGTGATTATATCTAACTGCTTTGTGGTTACCTATAGGATATGAAAGAAGTAATGTCATGGATAAAGGATAGCCACCTCTGCCCTACACTATGGGTCTCTAACATTATATGTGATATATCTTCTCAGAGCAAAAAGACAACCTCCTTGTCTCTATTCTGGGGAAAATCTACCAAAGTCTCAGATCGTTCAGAGATGATAAACTTGTGTAAATGACAAATTTCTTTTTTTTTTCAATTTAATGGAAAATTTATTAAATTACCTTAAATTACCAAACACCAATCTCCTTGACCCCACCCAAAATTAAACCATAACACTTGGGTGACAACAAAGAAAGACAGCTCTAAGCTCTTTTACCACTGGCAAAGTGTGCATCCATTATCTCCTTTCATTCTGAGAGTCAATCTGTAAATTAGGCAACATAAATCTTCTAATACTCATTTACAGATGAGAAAATGTAGCTGAGATATTAAATGATTTAGCCATTGTCACAAGGCCAGGATCAGAGAGGGGATTCAAACCTTGATTCTCTGAATACCAAGTCCAGCAAACTTGCCACCACACCGAATTGCTGGTATTCATTGCAAATCTCAGAGGTAACCAATTGACATTCATGCCCAGATGACTTCATAAAATAATTTCATAGAATCCTAGATTAAGGATTAACCTTATTAAATACCTACCATATTTCAGCACTATGCCATGTACTTTGTAAATTTGTTTCATTTGATCCTCACCACAACCTTGGGAGGTAGGTGCTATTATTATCTCCACTTTACAATCAAAGAAACTGAGGAAGACAGAGGCTAAATGAGTGGCAAAGGTTCTCAAAGCTAGTAAGTGGATGCAGCTAATTTTGAACTTAGGTCTTCCTGATACCAGGCCCAAAACTTTATTGACTGTACTACCTAGCTGCTTCAGAATCTAATAGTCAAATTATGAATTCTGTCAATAACATGCCCAACACACATTCATGTAATATCCATTTAAACCATTGTTGTCCCACACCTCTATCTCATGCCTTGTCTCCGTGAGTATTTTGCTTGGTCTCAACCTCCAGTGGAGGAGAGAATAGAAGGGAAGAGTGCCTTACCATTGTGTCCTCCATGTCTTCTTCCTGATCTCTAATCTCCAGAGGAAAAGGAGGGGAAAGAATAGAAAATAACCTCTTACTATTGCAACTCACAAGTCTCCTGACTTAACCTTAATCTACATTGATGGGAAGAACCATTTTAGTCACCTGCCATTATTGTGAGGAGAGAAGTCAGCATTCTAGCTATGTTATCTCACTAGTATCTCCTCTGTGGTCTCCACACACCTGTGGGAATAGAAGGTCCATTCCATTATGCTAGCCTCCTACTACTGAGGTGAGGGAAGAGGTTGCCATTCTATCAAGTTTCTGTACTGATCTCCTCCTATTACAGTGTCTTACTCCCTTACCTGAACTCCCTAAGGCTCTTTAAAAAATCCATTTTGTAAAAAACAAAACAAAAACTTCAATTTATCCATCAGTCTCCACCCAATCACATGGCATCTCTCCTCATTTTGTGACTAAACTCCTTAAAAAAACTATGTTAATAATTGCTTCTACTTTTCTCAATCTCTTCTTAAGTCTGGCTTTTGACCTTATCTTTCCACTGAAACTGCTCTATCAAAGTTAATAATGATCTCTTAAATTACCAAATCTAAAGGATTTTGCTCATGTTGCACCCTCTTTGATTTCTTTAAAGCCTTTGATGCTGTTGATCACCTTCTTATGTTTAATAAGTTCTTCTCTGTAGATTTTCATGACTCTACTTTCACCACCTGCTTAACTATTCCTTCTCTGTCTCATTTGGATATTCATTCAGGTCATGCCTCTAATAATGGGTGTCCAACAGGACTCTGTTCTCAGTCATTTTCTTTCCCCTTGTGATATCATCAGCTCCCAAGAATTCATATCCTCTCTATGCTGATGTTTCTCGTATCTACTTACCCAGCCTTGATCTCTATGCTGACCTCCAGTCTTACATTTTCAACTACTTATTAAACATCTTAATGTAAATGCCTTATAGACATTTAAACTCACTACATTCACCCCCAACAACTCCTTTCTTCAAAACTTCCCAGCTACCATCAAGGGTGCTACCATCCTCATCATCCTCCAGGTTCATAACATATATGTCACCTGTGAACCTTAACTCCTCCCTTTCTCTCACCCTTCATATCCAGTCTATTGCCAAGGCTCATTGATTTTAACTCTGTAACATCTCTTGAATACAGATTTGACATTTCTCTGATACTGCTAACATTATGGTGCAGGTCTCCATCTCCTCACAACTAGACTTTCAACAAACTGCTGATTGGTCTGCCTGCCTTAAGTTGATCTCTCTCTCCAGGCCATTCTCCACCTAACCTCCAACATGATTTTCCTAAAGTGTTACTCTAACCACACTATTCCTCTACTCAACAAACTCCAATGGCTCCCAATCAGCTCTGGGATCAAATACAAAATCTTCCTAGTAGTATTAAAAGTCCTTCATAACTAAGCTCCTCCTCATCTCTACCTTTTCAGTCTTTTTACAGCCCCATGTGTAATCTTGGATCTAGTAATAATGGGCTTCTGGGTTTTCCTCAAACAAAATACTCCATATGCCAACTCCAGCATTTTCACTGACTGTTCTTCATGCATGGAAGGCTTTTCCTCTTCACCTTTACCTCCTGGATCTCTGGCTTCCTTTAAGTGCCAGTTAAAATTCTACTTACTACAGATGTGTAGAAAAGCTTTCTCAATCTCTCTTCATTCTGAAGTCTTCTCTCTCTTGATTATTTCCTATGTTTCTAGTATGTAACTTATTTATATATGGTTTTCATTTTGTTTCCCCTCCTCAGTTACATTATGAGCTCCTTGAGAGCAGAGACTGTCATCTACCCTTTTTCGTATAGTCATCATATAGCACAGTGCCAGCCACATAGTAAGTGCCAAATAAATGCTTATTGACTGATTGAAAATACTTAAGCATAGGCCATCACACAATGATTTTTTGGATAGTTAAAAGCTTATAAGAATTAAGGGTAAATGTCATCATCACTTGCTTTTTCATTCAGTGTAATAAATACAGGAGTGCAAGGCTGGGACAGCCAGGTGGTGCAGTGAATAGAGCACCAGCCCTGGAGTCAGGAGGACCTGAGTTCAAATCTGGCCTCAGACACTTGACACACTTACTAGCCGTGTGACTCTGGGCAAGTCACTTAGCCCCAATTGCCCTCCAAAAGCAAAAAAGAAAAATGCAAGGCTGTTAGAGTGATGAGAATTTGGGGAACTATAGTGGGTGGTTTGTAAATGATGGGCCCCATGAATTAAGCCTTTAAACAATAATTTCATTTGGTCACATTCCTTCAATTTACACATTATATAATAGCTGGAATCTAAGCATGTTAGAAGAAAATTAACAGAAGAAGAGAAAAAAAGTTGCAAAAGTTATCAGAATTAAAATAATTAATTTATATGAATTTATTATTAAACACTTAATTTGAGTAAGAAACTGTGCAAAGTTCTGGGGGAAATAGTCTATTTTTTTTTAATTAAACACATCTCTCTAAATTTGCAGAGGAAGAAACTAAGACAGATCAAATAAGTGACTTGGGAAAGTTCATTTGGATATTTTTTAGAAACATCAGGTCTAGAATCTTTGTGTCCTGATTTCCAGTCCTGTAATTATTTCCCTTATGCCATGCTTGCTATCTTTGCATAAAGTTGATGTAGAGGATATAATATGGCTCTTGCCTATAAAAATGTCAATCTTGCATAGTAAGATAAAGCACAGGTTAATAATACATGTATAATAATTCAAACTGTAAAAATTAAGTTCATTTATTTTATGTCATAACTTTTCTTTCTAATAATTCTGGAAGGTATGTGGTACAAGTGTAATTATCTCCACCTTATAGATCACTCCTCTTTCTACATTCTATGGTCCACCAAAACTTGGTTTCTTTTTGCTCCACATATCACTCCATCTCCATACTGTCCATCATGCCTATGATGCACTTTTACCTCCTTTAGGTATCATAGAATCAGGAGTATGCTAAAATCAGCTCTAACCTACTTACAAGAAATTCCATTGTTAAATTTTCACCAAATCATAATCATTACATATCAGAGTTTGATTTACTGTTTAGTTTACTTTTAGATTATAAAAAAGTGTTAATACTTTGGATTATGTTGGTATGTGTATGTGTATGTGTATTTTCTCCAGAGGGCCAGATTATTAAATATTAACCCACATACTCCTTTATTACTCTATAAACATTACTTGTGCATAGTAGGAGTATAGCAGAAGGCTCAGGAGTAGAGACCCAGTGGCTGAAAATGTACACTACTATTTCTTCTTCTACTATTACTACTACTACTACCACCACTACTATTACCACTACCACTACCACTAACACTACCACTACTGTTACAGTCACCACCAGTACTACCACCAGTGCTACCACCACTATAGACATTGCTATTACTACTACTATTACTAGTTTAGTAGTAGTAGTAGTAGTAATAGTAGTAGTAGTAGTAGTAGTAGTAGTAGTAGTAGTAGTAGTAGTAGTATCATTATCACTATTATTATTATTATAGTAGAAGTAGTGGTAACTGACATTTCTTTAAGTTTATGGATTGTAAATTGCTTTATGTCCATTATATCATTTGAGCCTCACAACACATCTGCACAGAATCCCTGATATTTGTAAAGACTCACCTTAAACATCACCTTCTTCTTAATGTCTGTCTTGCTAACCATAAATGCTAGTGCTTTTCCTCCTTAACTACTCCGTATTTATTCACTGTGCATTTCTTCTACATTCCTCTAAATATATATACCTTGTTTCCTCCAAAAGAATATAAAGCCCTTGAGATCAGGGGCTCTTTCAGTATTGTCTTTGTGTTCTCAGCTCCTTGCAGCGTCTGATAAATAGATTTGTTAATTGATTGATTGCTCAATAGATGGACGAAGCAAGAAAGAGATTAAATGAATCACCTATAGTCCAATAGTTAGTAAATGCCTCAGACAGGATGTTAACTCTGGTAACCTGATCATGAATCCAACATTCCTTCTATTATGCTACTCTTCACACTTGATCACCACAAAACGATTAGTATTGAAAATAGATATTTCAGTATCCTGGCTATCATTCTTCTTGATGGTTTCTCTTCCATGTGAAGATTGTACCTGTATTTATGACCAGAAGCATTGCCACATATGAGGTCTGTATCATGTCTAGAGTTTATGGGATTCTCACACAAAACTGCCATAGCATAGTATCTCTCTTCTTCCTAAATATCCTCAAATGACAAAGGAGCTGTAATTGTTTAGGCAAAGAAGAAAAGCTGATCTGATTGTTATTTTTAAAAATCTGCATCACATTTCAATTCTACGCTAGCTATTTCCCTTCCCACCACTACATTATGAGCAAATCTAATTTAAGCTCTACACGTAACAAAGGAGTGGTTGGCATGAATTTTAAAAGAATAGATCACCTCACTGTTGGAGCTAAGTGGTTAAGTTACAGAATACAATCTGACTGTGCAAATATTGTCACTGCAGTGAGAAAATACATTTCACTTCTAGATCCTGTTTCTGCCTTTCTTTTCCTCTTGATCAAAGTGATATTTCTTGTCAGTGAATATCACATGGTTTTTCCCATCTAGAGTGTCTCTTTAATAATTTAATTGAGTGGTTAAGAACTAGCCCTCATTTGACACTTTTTTTTAGCTTCTAGGGATTTGATTAAGGTCAAATTTGTCCTTGTGGATAGAGTATGAGGAAAGTTATAGATTGGAATGGAAAAGTATGAATTGTGACAACTAACACCATGACCCACACAAAAACAATTCTTTTAATTACATGCTGAAGAAGTTTCATAGGCCTATTTTCTACTGGATAAATATCAGGCATATTTAAATAAAGAGTACTTTTCAAATTGAAAATGATGATCATTGATTGGAGAGTTCCTCCTACTAGGAAATATTTGACTTCTATCTTTAAACCCAAGGTCTAGGTCATTATGAATTTGAAGCTGAAAAATCTGTCCTAGTACCCCATTACTAGAAGTTGCCCAGGTTCTCTTTATGGCTAGTAAACAGATCCTATGATACATTGTCTGATAATCCCAATATTGCTTTTTTACTCACAACTTAAATTTAATCTTTTCTTCAAAAAGCAGAGATGTGGAACATCATTGACCATGCTATATCTTTACGTAGGGAGATGGAGATCCCAGAAGTTATTAAAAACAAATAAGGCTCCAAAAGGAGATTTATCCTTACTGACCTTCATGTGATGAAAAAAAAAAATAAACTCCTAGAAGCAGAAATTGCTAAGAATTTTTTACCTTCCTTTTAAAGGTGTCTAATTCCTTCTAGACTTTTCCTTCTGGTTCAATGCAGTATCACCACATGTGTCACATCTGAGTTTCATAAAACCTTTTCCATTAGCACTACAATGTGAAAGTCACTCTAGCAATGACTTGAATACTGTGAAATGTCTCAGAGAGATGTGTGACAAAACCAGGAAGCAGACATCACATTCAACAAAGTCATTGGTATGCATCTACCAGGTTATATTACTTCCATACCACTTGTCTACCTTTGGAAGAACAAATTGTTTGTTTTTTATTGCTGTGGGCCAAGAAAGTGCTTTCTTTGCGAAGATTTCTCTTGTCATATGTAATACAAAGCACAATACATAAGAGCCCTGTCAATGAAAATAAACTAAAAAAGTGAAATGCCAACTTAAATTGAAAGGATAATTAAAGATAAAATTTCTTACTCAACATATGAAACAAAGAGGTAGAACTAATTCAGAAAGGAGTCAGAACCATTCAGATTATATTTTTGTTATCAGTAGAGTAAGCTATGCATTGGAATGGTTAAAGCAGCATCATGATGGTGTCGATCAAAGCCTGGCAACAACAACAACAAAAAAAAAAAAACAAGACTGAACAGAAGGATGCAAAAGTATCTACTCTACCACTACAATAAAAAGGTGACTAAAAGTTTTGAAAGTATACCTTACTGTTGATACTGAAAGTTCAAAACTACTGTATATTTTGAATAAGAAAAATTGTGAGGAGTCAACATAACTTGCTTTGAAAATAACAGTTTTGGAAAAAAAATAATAGTGAGTTTCAGAAGTATCTATCTATGGGCCATGAAATAGATTAAATGTGAAATTTATTTTTATGCATTAAAATATAATGGGGCCATGGGAACTGAATGCTGGGAAATTTTAATTACTATACTTGACCACAAACAGGATTCATGAAAAGGAACTTCCCCTTTTTTCAGAGGTGGAAACTCTAAGTATAAATTATGAAAAATATTTTCAGTGTATTATTTAGTTTTGCTTAATTCTTTTTTTTCTCCTCTTTTTATTATTTATTTTAAAGGTTGACTCAATGGGAGGACAGAGGAATACACTGGAAAATGTAGGCAATAAGAATACAAAAGATGTTTTAAAAAAAAAATGCTGCCTTCAGGATGAGGGGAAGTATACCTCAGCTGAAGTAATAAATATCCAGGAAAACTAATAATTTATTATGATAAATTCAATCATGATTTTAAAGTTTTCATTCAGAAGATTTTAATTTATTTAAGGAAATGAAAGACAAAAGGCATGTAGATTGTTCAGAAAGCTCAAACTGATATATTATAAATCCTTTCTTCAGAAAGAGAGTCAGAAAAAGAAGACATGGCAAACACTGCTTGGACAAGGAATGAAAGAGACATCTTTCTAATATAGACAGGATATATGACAATCATTTCAGAATCTAGTCTCTGTATACAGTCATTCCTTTGGCTAGTTAGAGCAAAGGTCAAAATTATTATCAAATTAGAAGAAAGGAGTAAGTTTAAAGAAAGACAGAGTTCATTTGTATCAGCTCTAATCCTCCCTGACAAAACTGAAAATATTGAGAGTATCACCACTTCTTAGAAATGTTGAATTGATCTAAAACAATCATCACAACAAGGAGATAGAAATATCCTAAAAACTGATATAGCAAACAAATATTCACCTCTTCCCAAGGAGCACAACACTTTAGATTGCAGAATAAATTATAAAATATTGTATATCCATGGATAGATGTGGAAAATTGATTAAGAACATAAGGTAAGATTATTTGGGGTGTGGGAAAGAAATGTTAACATCTCCATTGATTGAACGAATGTCAGCATTTTGAAGGCATTTGATTGAGTCAGGTTGTTGTTTATCTGGGTAATATGTGACTATAAATGGGAGTCAATTGACTTGTTAAAATTACAGATCCTAAGAGATCTGCAACTTCTCAGGTATCTAAGAACATACATGGGCACATTGGGAATGGAGTCTATGTATTTGTTCTTCTTCTTTGAATCACCTACCCCTACCTTCCAGTCCTAGAGACTCAGGCAGCAGGCAGACAGCAGTCTGAGACACGGAAAAAGGGGTAAGGTATCCTGGACCTAATATTCACAGGCCCACCCATGTAGGAGTAAAACAACTTCTTGATCTCAGAGAGAGAAGGGAATTATATTACAAGAAGAGAGGAGAGGGACATATTACTTAGAAGGTGGCAACAATTCTGGGCTTCTGAGAATTCTGGAAGTAGCCTTCTATAAAGAGGAGAGGATAGTAGGGTTAGACATCACCAAGTTTCTGCGGGTAGAGAGTGGTTGTGGGATGGAATGTGAATTATACTATTACAAGCTATTTAGATTGTGTATATCAAGTAGGTGGAAGGTTAATATCTAGTTAAGTTCAAATATTTTCTGCTGAATTTGAAGTAAAAACCACAGTTTGGGGCTGAGTCTAGATTCAGAAATAAGTTCACAAATAAGTATAACTATAAAGTAGAAAATTAAAGTGTCCAGAAAGGTTTCTTGGGAGTTCAAAGGGAGAACTACATAGGGCCCCAGAACAAGGAGAGATTCACCAGAAAGTAAAGAATATTTGTGGTTTATTTTATTATTTTATTTAAAAATAGTTAATGAGTCAACTATGAGTCTTTAGGTTGTTTGCATTTTTGTATCTAATATATAGGTCATTACAGAACCAACTCAAGATCATTTTGCCCATATTTATAGGTACCTATACATTAGCTTTATTCTCAGATTACCAGAGGGAACTCTAGATGAGATCAAAATAGACTCCAAAAGGATGTTTTTAATATAGTCTGTCTTCTATCTGCTCATTAACACTCTAAAGCTAAAATCTATCCAGGTGAAAACAAAGTTGGTTTCCTTGTTGACAAGTTACAATGTTATGTAGAAGGCAACATGAGATTTTGAAAAAACTTTTATTTCAAAAAAGGGAAATGTATCCAAAGGGAAAAACAGACTTCAAGGACTATAGATCTAGCTAAACAATATAATCCCAGGTATCACATAGAAAATAATGGGGAGGTATATGGTAGTTATAAGCATGTTACAATGTATAAAGGAGTAATTCCCAAGAAGAAAAAGAGTACAAGGTACTGTCCATTTAAGGTACAAACATTTTCATATGAAATAATTGAGTTCTAAAAGAAGTATGAATGTCTTTTTTTATTAAAGGAAAAGTTAGATAAATTAGTAAAGAATGCAAAATATCCCCTTTATCATAGAGAAACATTGTGAAACTTATATAATAAGATAAGGAAAGTAATTTGATTTTTAAGGATTACTGTTCAAATATGTATATAAAAGTAACTGTTTTGATGGTTTTTGAGCAATTGGGGAAAGAAAGATTTATTTGCAAATAAAGACAAAGCACCATATGAAAGATGTAAGGTGATGTCTCATTTGTATATGAATAGTGTAAATGTCCAAAGGGGCAGAACAAAAGTATTTTTATTTAATAAAAACTTGAAAATGAGAGTATTAAGAACAATTCCAAAGGCACAAAATCAGATACTTCACTGTTTTGAGAATGGATAACAATAGGACAATAGGATCAATTGGATCATTCTCATGTGCATGTTTTAAAATTAAATGGTTAAAACCAATAAAAATATGAAATGTTATAAAACTATTTTCATAAATGTTATAAAACTTTTCATTAAAACATTTTTAAAAGTCTGTTGATTTCACAGCAGTAATTTGGTTAGTTGTTACATTTTACGGGAAAAGATAAATAACTGGGAACCAAGAGACTGATTTTTGCCATTGAAATGTATAAGAGAGAGGAAGTTATGGATTCTGTTTAAGAATGAAGAATCTGTCAAGAGAAGATGAAAGAAACACCAAAGCTGCTCAGCCCAACATATGTGAGAAGCAGAGACATTTGGAGTAGCCATCTAACAGAAGGTTTTGACTATGGTTGATTAGTTAGCAGTGGCTCAATCTCATTGAGAAGAGTGGGGGATCAGCAAATTATAGACTGTAGGCCAAATTCAGTCTCTACCACCAGTTTCTGTATGGTCTCCTAGCTAAGAATAGTTTTTACATTTTTAAAATGTTAAGATAATTAAAAGAATTACAATATTTCATGACGCATGATAATTATGTTGAATCCAAATTGTGGTGACCGTAAATGAAGTTTTATTAGAATACAGCCTTGCTCTTTCATTTTTGTTGTTATTTAGTTATGTTTGACTTTTTGTGGTCCCATTTGGGGTTATTTTGGCAAAGATACTAGAGTGGTTTGTCATTTCCTTCCCCCAGCTCATTTTATAGATGGAGAAATTGAGGCAAAGAGGACTCTCGTCAATTCACAACATTGTTCAGTACAATATAAGTCTTGGTGATGTAGCTATAATTTGAAAGCATTTTAACTTCATGGTTATGACTACACTGATACATTTTTTAATACCGGTGCAAACCTGTAGGGTATCTACAGTTTGGAGAGACTTTCCTCAGGCTAAGGGGATTTGGGTGTGAACAGTAAAGGAAGTCCAACCTCCCAAGTCAATGGGGAAATTAACAGTGAAAATTCATCCAGGTGTGCACTTTCTTTTGGATCCTATATGGAAGCAGCCTATGGAAACAGGGGTCTGTGCCTCATCATCCTGTAGCAGTCAGAATAATGTGAAGCCAAAAAATGCATAATCTATAATAAAGGAAACTGAGGCAGAATTCTGATTCAATAACCATTTATTAAAGGGATCTGCCCCATGATTTAATAAATACAACCTCAGATCTTCCTTATGGTCTGACATGCCTTCTTCCTCCAGGATCTTAGATTGATAGTGCTTGATACATACATGGCACAGATAAGGCAAAGAAAATACATAACCTCAATAGTTAATAAACTTATAGGAGAACCTTCAGTTCATGCCTAAAATCAATGATGGGTAGAGGACAATAATGTGCCCAATAATGGGCACAGCTGATGGTCATTCATGAGCTCCATGTTGGGCAATAGAGAGCTTGTAGGCATCTCTAGTAGACAGGATTATACATTGGTAAAGTGCTCATAGATCTGTTGGCCCAAATGCCCCTTTCCCCCAACAAAGGGAGGATAAAAGTGGAAAGACAATTAAAAGAATAGCTGGGAGAGTTTTCATATAATTAGGTTGTCTTTGCGACACTGGGCTTGGTCATCCACTCAGCAAGAAGCAAGGGTAGAGGTCTTCTAGTTATCTTCCTATGCTTAAGCAAGTGACTATCATAAAAAGCAAGGAAACTTACAATCTTGTAGTTTTGGAACCTATTATAAGAAAAAAAACTATCTTATCTAATTATCTCTAAATAAGATATATGTAAAATATGTGTTAATATGTTTTATTTACTATACTAATATTAATTGACTATTGATAGACAAGTATACTAACACTAAACTGATTAATACTGAACAGAAGAAAATAGGGGTATGATGAATCATTTTGCACAAACCAATAATATAAAAACAAGAAAACAAGGAGAATGGATTTTGTCATATATGTCATTTTTTATGACATATAACACTTTTTTTTTAATTTTTTCTATTTTATTTTATTTATTTTAGTTTACGTCATTCATTTCCATGAGATTTTGAGTTACAAATTTTCTCCCCATCTTTCCCCTACCCCCCTCCCAAAACAGCCATCCCCTTGTATAACCCCTCTCCAATCTAATCTCTCCTATTTCCTCCTCCATCACTCCTCTAACTTTCTGATAGGGCAGGATGGATCTCTCTTCCAGAGTGCCTGTGAATCTTAAGTTCCAGTTGGATGTAGTTAATAATAATAGTAATAATAATTGTATATATATGAATATATATAAATATATATTTTTAACATTTGATTATAGAGCTTTAAATTCTAGATTCTTTCTCTTCCTCCCTCGTCAGCCACCCCATTGGAAGAACAAGCCATCAAATACAAGCTGTACATGTGTAATTACGCAGAACCTCTGCACAGTGGGCACATTATGAGAGACTGATTACATGTCCCTTCTTCCTATCTGCCCCCCCATTCCACTTTCTACCCTGTCCCTGTCCCTGTCCCTCTAAAGAAGTGTGCACTTCCATCAACCCTCCCACCCACCCTGCCCTCCCCTCCATCATCCTACCTCTCATCCCCATTCCTCCTATTCTCCTATGTGGCAAGATACCCAGTTTAGAGTTTATGTCA
>CM053585.1:83462017-83478936 GCA_028646515.1 Pseudochirops corinnae
TGCCCTAGATTATTATTTTATTTACTATTGTGTATTATGTAGCTAATCTATCCCACTGAACTACCAGTCTACTTCTTATCCAGTACTAGATGGATTTTATTATTACCTCTATGTAATACAATTTAACGTCTGATAAGCTAGGCTACCTTACTTTTTTCTATATTAATTCCATTGATATTTTTGACCTTGTGTTATTCCAGATAAATTTTATTATTTTTTTTCTAGCTCAAAAAATATTTTTGGAAAATTGTATGGCACTCGATAAGCAAATTAATTTAGGTAGAATTATTTTTATTATATTTATTTAGTTTGCCCATGAACAATTAATATTTTTCCAGTTGTTTTGGTCTTAATTTGTGTGAAAAGTGTTTTGTAATTATCTTAATATAGTTCCCTGATTTGTCTTGGCACATAGACTCCAAAATATTTCATATTGTCTAATTATTTTATAAGGAATTTGTCTTTCTACCTTTTGCTGCTGGGCTTATTTGACAAGGTAGAGAAATGTTAATGATTTATGAGGGATTTTTTATCCTTTAATATTACTAAAATTGTCAATTATTCAACTATTCTTTAATTGATTCTCTAGGAATCTCTAAATCTACCATCCTATCATCTGATAGTTTTGTTCTCTTGTTGCTTATTCTAATTTCTTCAATTTATTTTTTTTCTCTTATTGTCATAGCTACCATTTCTAGTACAGTATTGAAAAAATGGGCATGCTTTCTTCACTTCTGATCTTACTGGTAAAGCTTCTAGCTTATCCTCCTATACATCATGGTTGCTGATGGTTTTAGAAAAATACTACATATCATTTTATGGAAGGCTGCATTTATTCTTATGCTCCCCACTGTTTTTTTTCTGAAAATTTTTCTGCATTTATTGAGATAATGATATGATTTCCATTGATTTTTTCTGATTGATATAGTGAGTTATGCTGAGAGTTTTCCCATCATTGATCCAGGTCCGAATTCCTGGTATGAATCCAACCTCATCATAACGTATGATCCTTGTGATGTATTGCTATAATCTCCTTTCTAGTATTTTATTGAAAATTTTGTATCAATATTCCTGTAGGAAATTGGTCTATAATTTTCTTTTTCTGCTTTTGTTCCTTCTGGTGTAGACATCAACAATATATTTTTTTTCATAAAAGAAATTTGTCAGGATTTAATTTTTGCCTCTTTTCTCAAATAGTTTGTATAGTATTGGAATTACTTATTCTCTAAATGTGTCATAGAATTCATTTGTGAATCCATCAGGTCCAATGGCTTTTTTTTTTTCTTATGAAATTCATTAATGGCTTGTTCAATTGCTTTCTTTAAATCAGGTTTATAAAAGTATTCTATTTCTTCTATTAATCTATGTATTTTGTATTTCTGCAAATTTGTCCATTTCATTTAAATTGTCAGATTTGTTGGCATATAATTGGAAAAAGTAGCTCACAATTGTTGCTTTAATTTCTTCTTCATTGGTGGTGAATCTACCTTTTTAATTTTTGATACTGGTAATTTTATTTTCTTCTTTCTTTTTTAAAGAAAAAAATTAACAAATGTTTTATCTACTTTATTATTTTTTTTTCATAAAAGTAACTCTTAGTTTCATTTATTAAGTCATTTTTCTTACTTCCAATTTTATTCATCTCTCCTTTGATTTTCAGGATTTTCAATTTGGTGTTTAGTTGGTGTGAAGCCAAGCATGAGCAACTTTCTAGAGGACTGCTGCTATGTATATCTCCAAAGTCCTGATCACATGGTATAGTGAACTCTTCATTCATTCAGCAGTAAATCAAAGCAAAACACTCACAGAAACCAAAGTACAGCATTCACAATATTATAACGTAACTACTTATCGCTAAAGTGGCCATTTGGTTTTCACCAGTGGCCATATATTTTTAAGCAAAAGATCTCATTCAGTAAGTATTTAGCTCAATCATCCTTAAGGAGCAAGCCTCCTTAAGGGACACAAAGCACAAAAGTCAAAGTTCTGCACCTCTAGGTCACATTGTCTTAATCTCTCAGTCAAAAAGTCTTCTTTCCTCTTGAATGGAGATAAATTTCCAATCTTCCTTAACACAATAATCACCAAGAGGTACAAGGTACAGAGTAAAAAGTTCTCCTACCTCTAGGCCACAGTAAGTCCCTATCTCCCCAGCCAGCATTAAGTACCCAAGAAGAGGTCCCTTCATTTTGGCTTGAGGCTGGCTCCCTGACTCCATGGCTCCTCCTCCATGGTTCTATCTCCTATCTGAATCCACCCAATCATCACCTAGATTCACAGGTAGGCAGCTCTCAGCTCCTCATCCAGCTCCTCATCCAGCTCCATAACAAAGCTAACAGTGTCCAGTCTACCTCAAATCTTTTGCAATTTCTGTTTCTGGGAAGACAAACTCAACAGAACCAAAAAAGCATTCATGCACATTGCTGGCACCATCATCAATTCACTATCTGCCTGTGAAACCACTATAGACCCATAAACAAGGTCTGAGGACTCAACACAGACCCACAAACAAGATCTGAGAACTCAACACAAATCATTAGTATAGTTCCAGGACCTCTGAACCCCTCCTCCAGGACTTCTGCAAACAGACAACAAGAAAATCCTCTTTCAGTGTTTCCAGTAAGGTCCCAGGGCTTCTGTACAAAGTATTACAAACACAAATCAACACAGACAGAACAGACAAACAGAGTTCTGGGATTCTACGAGTTTTCCCCTTCTCAACCCTGCCATCACAAGTGTTACCTTCTCAGTTCTGCTCTTTCCCAGCTTGCGTTTCACCTTATATATGGTCATTAGCTTCTCCCTGTTCTGCTCACCTCTTATATCCTTCCTGTTTCTGTCTTTGGCTAGTCCCTCCCATTGTGGGTTTCACAAGTTCTGTTTCTTAACAAAGACTTGATATAATTATGGGCAAGGCTCAAAAGAAACTTGAACTGAAACAAGGTGCTAAATAATTAAATAGCTGAAACAAGGTGCTAAGTATTTCTTTGCTTGCCATTACAGTTGGAGATTTTTAATTTGTTATTTTTTTCTAGTTTTGTTTATCTCTATGCCCAGTTTTTTAAATCTAGTTTTTCTCTACTTTATTGATATATATGCATTAAGAGATATAAAGTCTGTCCTAAGTACAGATTTGACTACTTCCCACAAATTTCAATGTTATCTTATTGTATTTATTGTCTTTAATGAAATTTTTGCTTATTTCTAGGATTTGTTCTTTGAGACACTCATTCTTTAGGATTAGATTATTTAGATTATAATTAATTTTAATCTATCCTCCTGTGACTTTTTATTGAACATAATTTTATTGCATTATGATCTCATAAGTATATATTTAATATTTCTGCTTTCTGCATTTGATTGTGAAGGTTTCATGTCCTAATAAATGGTAAATTTTTGTGAATATACCATAAGAGTATTTGCAGAGAAAAAAAGTATATTCCTTTCTGTTTCCATTCAGTTTTCTACAGTGGTATATCATATCTAAAATTTCTAGAATTTTGTTAACCTCCTTAGCTTCTTTCTCTTTTTTTGTTAAATTTATCTTGTTCTGAGACAGGAAATTTGAGGTCCACCACTAGCACAGATTTGTTATATTGTTTGAAAATTTCATTATTTATTTTAAACTTAAATACAAAATGAGAAAAGAAAAAAACTTGTCATGTATACAGCAGAACATAAAAGAGAATTCAATATAAAACAATAAATTTTTACTTGAAGAAAACCTATATAATAAATATTACTCTATTTTCATTACTGCCCAGTTTTTCTCTGCTTCCTTTTGAGCTTTCTTTTGTTCTCTGCTGTGCACTTTTTATTTTACTTTTCCTCTTCTCTCCACCTCCACTCCTTCCCTAAAGAAGGCTACAATTACATGTGGAGATATACATCTACACACACACACACAGATCTATAAACATATACAAATACACTTGTACACATATGTGTAAGACCACACAATGCTTATTTTCACTTCTCATCTGTTTCTCTGATGGTGGATAGCATATATTTTCCTAAGTCCAAGTCTTCCCTTGTTTTTCTAAATTAGCCAGCTGATCAGATTCTACAAGACAGTAATATTCCAATCCAGTCATATCCTATCTGAGAGATCATATAAGAAAGTTTTCTGCCAGTTTTCTATGTTTCTTCTATTCTTGGCTGTATAGGTTTTATTTATACAAGAAAATTTTAATTTAAAATAATTGAAAATATCCATTTTATACTTTTGACAATGCTCTCACCTTATAGGACAGTATAAGGTCTGATAATACTGAATCTCCTCCCTTTACATCTTTTTCCCTGGTTTCTTTGAAATCCTTGACCTTTTGTTCTCCCATATAAACTTTGTATTAATTTATTTTTCTAATTCAGTAAAATTATTTTTACTAATTAAGTTGGGACAGCATTGAACAAATAGCTGAGTTAGGTAAAAATTGTCATTTTAAAATTATATTTGCTTTACTTACCCATGATATAAAAATATTACATCAGTTACTTAGAGTTGACTTTATTTGCATAAAAAGTGTTTTATGTTTATGTTTTTATACTTCTTGTATCTGTTTTGGTAGGCATACTCTCACAGATATTTTATTCTGTATATTATTTTAAATCATTAAAACAATATTAAATAATATCGCTGACAGTGTAGTTTTGCTATTTTTTTCTTTTTTGATTAGATCTATTTTTGCTTTAACTTTGTGATCATGATCACTCCCCCGTTTTTGTTACATAATAAATTCTACTCCTGACCTTTATTTTGTCTTTATGTGAATCTCTCATTTTTATAGCATTTCCAGAAAGCAAAATACTGTTTAATTCAAATTTAAAATTTTCTATCACTTTCCATTTTGTGCATAAATTCATCCCATTTATATTCTAAACTGTACAAATACTTTTGTATTTTCCACCTTCCTATTTTTCCCCTCTATCCTTCTCACCCTATTCCTATCCCCCTTTAGCCCTCAGCTTTACTTCTTTGTCCTATATTTCCCTCCCATTACTTAAACTATCCACCTCTCCAAGTCCCTCCATTATTCTTCCCCCCACTTTATCTTTAACCACTTGCCCTCTTATTTCATTCTGTATTAGGTTACTTTTATACATTTCTGGATACATACATACATACATACATACATGTGTATTTATACATATCCCTCTTTAATCCATTCCTGAGGAGAATAAGTTTCCACACTATCCACCCTCCTGTACTGCTTCTTCTATATCAGTTTTTCCTTTTATGTTTTATTTGTATGAAATAAATATTTCTTTTTATCTCCCCCTACACAGTTTTATTTTTTTAAGAATCATTTCATCATACAAAGTTTAGCCGATGTCTTTTTTTGAAACTACCTAAATACTGATGACAGAAATAAGAGCACTGATCAGATTTTCATGCATAAGAAATAAATAATTTGATCTCATTGGTTTCCTTATACTTGGTTTACCTTGTGTTTCTCCTGGATGTAGAATTTTTCCATAATTTCTGCTGTTTTTGTCATAAATATATGAAGTGTCCTTTTCTCTCTCCCAAAAGAAAAAAAATATCAAGGAGTGAGAAGGACAATTACATTGGCAAGAGAAGGAAGAAAGATGTAGAATAGGGTAAATTATCTCACATGAGGAGGGATGGAAAATCAATTACAGTGGAGGGGAAGATGGAAAGGTTGTCATTGCTTAAACTTTCATCAGAATTGACTCAAAGAAAGAATAACACATATAATCCACCATAGAAATGTAGGGAGGTAGAAGTGTGGGTGTTAAGAAAAGGAGTGAAGAAACCAACAGAAGAGAGTGCAGATTGGATGGTTGTCAGAAGCAAAACACTTGTGAGGAAGGGCAAAGGGAAGGGAGGGATAAAAGGAAAAACAGGAGGAAAAATAGGATGAAAGGAAATACACATTTAGTAATCATAATGTGATTGTAAATGGGATGAACTCTACCATAAAAACCATATAATAGAAATAGGTAGCAGAGTAGATCAAATGCCAGAATCCTATAATTTGTTGTTTACAAGAAACACACTTGAATCAGAAAGACACAAAAAGAGTAAAGGTAAGGGGCTGGAGCAATATTATACTTCACTGAAATTAAAAATTGAAGGGTAGAAATCATGAAAAACCTGAAAGACATTGGTAAAGTGATGTAAAATGAAATGAGCAGAATCAGGAGACCATTGAATATAGTAATTGCAATATTTTATGATGACCAACTATGAATGATTTAGATATTCTCAGCAAAACAATGATCCATGACAAATCCAGAGGACTCATGATGAAAAATGCTATCAACATCTGGAGATAGAATTGTTGGAGTCTGACTGCAGATTGAAGCATACCATTTTCAATTTTGTGTGTGTTTTTATTTTTGGTCTGTACTTTCACAATATGACTAATATTGAAATATGTTTTACATGACTGCACATATATAAACTATACCAAATTCCCTTCTGTCTCAAGAAGGAGAGAGGAGAGGAAAGAAGAGAAATAATTTAAAACTCAAAGTCTTTAAAAATGTATATTGAAATTATCTTTACAAATAATTGGGAAAAATAAGATACTTTTAAGTGCTATTAAATATAAAAAAATAAGAGAAGACAAGAAAAATAGGAAGGGAGTAGATTTTGGATATCATGAATTTCTAAACAGAGAGCTTCACATAAAATCCTGGTTGTTATCTATAGCAAATAAAGTCCATTGGTGGGAAGACAGAGGAAAAGGAAACATAGGGCAACTATGTTGTTCAGTGGGTAGAGCATAGAGTTTGGAATCCAAAATAAATTAAAGTCTTGCCTTAGACACTAACTTGCTCTTTAAATCTGAGCTTGTCACTGAACCTTTCTGAATCTCAATTTCCTCAACTTCAAAATAAGTGAACTGTATTCAAAGGTCATTAAGGTCCCTTCCAGCTGTAAACCTGTGACATTTGTTCAGAACTGAGCTTTAGGAAATCACTTTGCCAGCTGACTGGAGGACTGATTGGAATAGGAAGACACTTGAGGTAGGGAGATCAATTGTTAGACTAAAATAATTGTCCAGGTGAGAGCTGATGAGGAACTGTACTAGCATGGTTGTTGTGGGAGAAGGAAACATTTGTAAATATGTTGTGAATATTGAAACAACACACATTCACCAAAAAAAAAAAAAAAAGGAGTGTGAAATCAGTGTGGGTGAGGAAGACTCTGAGTTTACAAGTCTGAGTAACTGTTAATATGGTGATATTCTCAATAGTAATAGGGAAGTTGGAATCCGTAGAGAGTTTTGGCAGCAATAAAATGAGTTCCCTTTAGGGCATGTTAGTTTTTGAGGTGCCCTAAGGGATATACAATTTGAGATGACTAAAAGGTGATGGATGACATGCAGCTGAAGCTCAAGAAGGAGATCAGGGCTAGATATGAAGTCTGGAAATCATCTGAATAGAGATAATCAGTAACCTAAAATGAGTTCACCAACACAAGATAATAGTTGGAAAAAGAGAAGATGGCTGAAGATAGAATCTTAGAGGACACTCATGATTAGTCGGTGTAACCTAGTTGAAAATCTAGCAAAAAGAGTCAGACAGATAGGAAGAGAAGTGTCAATGAATCCTAGAGAGGGACAAGTATTCAGGGAAAGTGGTTTATTAATGATGTCAAGGTCTCCAGATAGATCAAGAAGGCAGGAGATTGGGAAAATTTGGAGAGGTCCATTTCCATTGAATGATGAGATTAAGAAGCCTACTGGAGGAAATGTAAAAGTTAGAAAAAAAAGGTGTAAGAGGGAGGGATTAGATGAAAACAATCCTGCTTCCATAGTCACTAATGAACCTGTTCCTTTGAGAATTGATACTCTGCATTTCAAACCAGTAAGGATGGCTCATAGTGATGTACTCAGACCAATCTCTTCAGTTTATGTGAAAAGTAATGGTCTATGATATTGTAAGATGAAGAAGAGAAATATACTTTGAGCATATTACAGAGGTAATACCACATAGGGTATTAATATTATACATACATATAAATTACTACATATATACATATTATGGTAATATTTTATATAATTATACACCAAATTTTAACTTTATCTTATCTGAGAAGTGATTGCATTTCTTTTAGAAGGATAATCTGAATATAACTTTATAACATGTATTTTAATGTATTATTTGATTATGGATTTTTAAAACATACTTTTTGAGCTCATAATTAAATTGCAGCTTTTTGGATAGGCTTTCATGATTTTAGTTGTATGAGGAAATTTTAATGGTGTTCAAAACATTCTACACACTCACACACACATATATATATATATATATGTATATGTTTATATATCTATACATACATAAATACACACACAATTATATACATATATAGATGTATATATATATATGTATATATATATACACATATATACATATGCATGCGTGTTCAAAGATCTATATGAAAAAATGTAGTGCTCAGGAAACCGTTTTCTCGATTTGCTGCACTGAGTTGTTTTGTAGACATAACATGAGTAATTTCAATATTCTGGTGTGCATGACAGTGTCTGTCCTCCAGTTTCCTTTGCATGACCTTTGCTAAGAAGCTCCTTCTGATGCCCTCATTGTGCTATGTCAACCAATAGTTTTAAAATAGGGCAGACAGGTAAGTCCAAATTTATTCTGATGTTGAAAATCTTCAAATGAATATATCATAGGTCAAATATAAAAAGACAGTTTCTAGAAGTGATAAGAAACCATAATAATTATTATTATTATCAATAATAAATTTAAATGGCTAGGACCATTTCAAGAAAAATTCCTCTGTGTTGGTGGTAGATTCCTCAAAATTGTGTGAAATGCTTGCTTCATTTCAATCCATATTTATAAGAATTATTACTCTTTCCCAATTATTTGCAACCAACAAATCACAGGACATTGCCATTCTTGTCTGTGGAACCACATGTTCCTCAGTTAGTGTAGGAATTATATAGACAAGAACTTTATACTAGGCAGCTAGGTGGCACAGTGAATAATGGGCTGCATCTGGCATGAGGGAGACCTGAATTCAAATTTGGTTTCAGACACTTTCTAGCTATTTGACCATGGCAAATCATTTAACATTTACCTATCTCAGTTTCCTTATCCATAAAATTAGGATAATCATAGTACCTACTTTCTAGGACTGTTGTGAGGAGAAAATGAAGAAACACACACACATGTATATATATACACACATGTGTGTTCAAAGAAACATGCATATATGTGTGTATACATTTATATATAAACACAGATCTATATCTCTGTGTCTTTGTGTGTATATGTATATATACACAGATGTGTATTATACACACACACACACACATATGTGTGTGTGTGTATGTATTACATGTACACCACATATCCATCTATCTATCTACCTATCCACATGACTAGGTAAATGCTAGGTTTGTGTTGTTGTTTCTTTCCGAACTATCAAAAGGACATCATTACTTTCAAGTAAATGATAAGTGAAGATGAAAAGAAATGTTTTAGAGCAAAATGTTGGTGGAAATTGGTCAACTAGATTTCTAAGTTTCTCACCTGCTGTTCCAGAAGCAATAGCAAGAGTCAGTATTGTAGGATGATATCTTGGAAAGAGGTATAGATCAGTAGTAAGAAGAGATGAGCTAAAGTCTTGCTAGTCATATGACCTTGAGCAAGTCAGTTAACATTTTCGCCTCAGTTTCTTCATTCATAGAAAAACCAGAAAAAAATTTTTTTTGGGGGGGAGAGAGCAAGAGGAAGAGAGGGGGAGAGGGGAGGGAGAGCAGGAGATGGGGAGGAAGAGGAAGAGTGAGAGAACAAGAGAGAGAGGATATTCTCTGAAGTGTTTTTTAAATAAAATAAATGACTACTCTTCCTGATTTTCTATCTACTTACGTAACAGTCCTTTGATTTTTTTAATTTCCACTTTTGTTGACTTGTCTTTATTCCAAATTATTATTATTTATTTATTAAAAGGCTCAATCTCAGATCACTCTCTCTCTCTCTTTCTCTCTCTGTCTCTGTCTCTCTCAAAACTCTACTTTGGAGAGTTTATCCATTCTGATTGCATCCATCAAACACATGGGTAGATTTCTATGCTTGGTGTCAGGAATGAATGAATGAATGAATGAATGAATAAATGAATGAAAAAGTTTGCAAAGTACTGAGCTAAGCACTGAGAATATACATGGACAAACACTGGAGTTGGTGTTCTGGGAACTACTCCTATTTCTACAGCTCAGAGTTTATTTGCCAGCTGTGACTGTTTTTCAACAATGGGTTTAAATTTTGTCCATGATACTTATTAGCCCTACAGAAGTCAGTTCCCTTCTCTGAACTCCCAAGGTCTTCATATAGAAAAAAAAGCATGATAATTTTAATACCTATCTCATGGGAATGTCATGAATTTTCAAATGAGATAAAGTGTTTTGCAAAATCGAAAGCACCATAAAATATGTTAATATTACTAAGTTTATAAATCTTGTCTTGTAAAGAATGTATATTTACAATTTAGAGAAAATTGTGTGGCCTCTAGATCTGATGCATAGCTAACTGAGAATGTGTGAGTTTCTTTGAAAATTTTGAAACATAAATATTGTCTCATATTTTTTTTTTTATTTAGTTAGTGTATGTCATTTATCTGAATTGTCCAGACAATTGCTCTAAACTCTTCCTTTAGATACAGGAACCTGATTTCATTTCATTTTATTTTTCAGTATAGTGTAGACATCAATTTGCATATATATGATTTTTATTCTTAAAAAATAAAGCCTCAGCATATTATAGATATTAACATATCAATCACTATTGTTTTCCTTTTGACAGACATTTAGAGACTCAGGGTACTTGAATCTCAGACTAGCAACATATTTCCTTGACATTAATGTGAAAAAAAAACAATTAGTGTTGAATAGGAACTATTGTATATTGACATTCACTTAACAGCCATTCATCATGAAGTCTTTCTGAGATATATGATTTTTAGTTTCTCCTAAGAGCAGGAGAGATTTCGAGTTCTTCTGAATTTAGGCTAGTTTTGGGTCACCATCTGAAAAAGGATTTAATACGCCTATAAATTAAACTAAGGGAGAAGCAGCAGGATTCCTAAACACATTTTGATCACAAGTCAAAGCTATGTACTAATGTGTTTAAGTCAGCATTTTTAGGGGTAGAATTAAAAAAAAATAATCATGGATACAAAAGACAATCATTAATATGCATTAGTATGAGCTTTAGGAAAATGGAATTTTAAAATATTTAGCTATATATAACACAAAAACAATGGCATAGCAACTCAATTCACAGAGAGCTTAATAAATGAATTTATAAAAGTCACAAAATAAATTACAATATTTTAAAGCAAACATTTGAAAAATAATCATTTGAAATATGTTTTTACATCTATGTTTTATATTTTATAGGCTGATAATATTGAATGATAGTTTATTACTCTTTCACTTGTTTAACTTTTTTAGTTCCTAGCAATATCGCTATTTCTTATAATACTGACTTTTCAATGATGGGAAAGCATGGAGAAGCTGTGATCTCTGTCATTGGAGGAATTACCCAAAATTATAAGCTTAAACATATGTTTGAGTATTTTATTAAATTTGGGTTTGAATTTTTAAATGATAACTTTTCTTTTTTATCAAATTTGTTTTCTGAACGATCTCCCTCTGTACACACACACACACACACACTCTCTCTCTCTCTCTCTCTCTCACACACACACACACACACACACACACACACATACACACACACAAATAAAAACCTGTTTCAATTAATGGAAACTTTGGGGATGGGTGTTTGTAGCACTTCCAAAACTGCAATTTTATGACCTGAAAATAAATCCAATAAAGTGCAGTTCAATCAGTCTGTTGTTTGCCTACATAATTCCAAAATTATTTGATTTGTTTCTCTTCTTCTCCAGTAGATACAGACACAGATAGATGTGACTGAAGGTTTTTCTTAATTGCCTGGATATTCCATAGCCTTATTTTGAATCACAGTACAGGAGACTTTGATAAGAAGTGTTAAAATTTCTAAGAAAGCTGTGATTTTATTCTTCAAAATACAGATGAAATGAAATAGAATTACAGAGAATAATGATTACAGAACTGATTTTGTTAAAAAAAAAAATTCCAAAAACTGGCATAACCACCATTCTACAATGATAAGGAAATATTTTTAAAGTTGAGACTAATTTAAAACTATAAAAACAAAATGATGACACTGAATAATGCATGCAGCAAAATTATCATAATAACAACATTGACTAGAGAGAATAGAATAATTAATGTTTTGTGGCCATATACTCAACTAATATCCTACATGTACCAATAAATTCCAGGTATAACTGTAAGACCTCTCTAAAAATGTATTATCCCATTATTACCCTTCTCACCAATCTGTATGGCTTTTTTCCCCCAATTATCCTCACCAATGTAATTTGGAATTTTAGAAGAATGGTTCTTAAATATGTCTTCTGATTAAAGTCAGTATGATTCATGATTATACGTTCCAAGACACTTTCCTTGAACAAACCAGTTACTCCAAGGTCATGAAGAAAGGTAAAATTTAATGTCTTCTCACCCCATCCCCCATGTCCTCTTATAAAAAAAAAAAAGATTAAGTTTTTTACTAAAATGAACTGTTTTTACCACTTTAGTTGGATTCATATTATAATTTGTAGTGGTATCTAGTCAGTTTAATGTAAGAAACTGGGGGTGTTACATCAGTCTCCTCTGAACTCCTACAGAGATTATTTCTTGTATCATTCATTTTGATACTTTGTCATATTTTACCTTTTATTGCTACCTGAATTGTGAATAATCTAACATCTAGGAGACATTATGGTATAATACAAAGAGCATGAACTCATCTGGGCTTACCTGTCTAGCTCCTGTGTGACCTTGGACAAGTTATTAAATCCAAGTCTCAGTTTCTTCATATGTAAAATGTGAGGGGTGGATTAAAGTGCCTTAAGGTACTACTATTTCTGAATTCAAGAAAAGTGTGTCTTCTGACTTCAAATATTGTTTATTTCCCCCTTCATAACCTCAACTACATCTAATTGCTAAATGGGACAATAAAAGGGAGAGCGTGTGAATTGGGCCATTGGTTGATTGACATTCTTCTTTCCTCCCTTGTTGAGTGCTTCCACCAAAAGGGACAAAAATAGTCAATTTATTTGACACTACTTATGTCTCAGAAATAGTTAGGATGAGTAAAAGTTTTCTAAAAATAGGTATAAACTCCTTCCAATTGAAAAATAATTCTAAAAATTAAAGCTCTATAGATGTGGAACAAGCTATTTCAGAAAATGGTAGTTATACAGATGTATATTAAATAAGGGATTAACGATCCGTTGTCATTGGATTGAGCTCCTTGAGAGCAGGTACTGTCTTCTATTCATATTGTATCACAACTATTCTCCTGCTTCTCTAAGAATAGTAGGTCTGCGTGTTTCATCTTCTATTCTCTGGAAACACAACCATGATTAATTGGAACTTGGTAGAATTTTTATGTACCATTTATTGTTATTATTGTCGTCATTCTGTTATCATTCTCTCAGCACTACTTCTTTCCTTCTACATCTACATCTATATTTCCCCACATTTCTCCAAATTGCTTATACTCACAATTTCCTAACTGCACAGTTAAAATGATTTACATTCCTCTATAAATGTTTCTTTAGACATGCCCCAGTAGGACACTCATTTTACTTCCAATTTGCTTACTTCCACGAAGAATACTACTAGGAATGTTTTATTCTACAAAGGCACTCTGTGTCACTATCTCCCTTGAAATGCCAAGTCAATATTCCCAAATTTGCTCAAGATATAGCTCTCAGAAAGGAGAAGCATTCTCTTTGGTAGCTGTCACATTTACATAAGGAATTTCGTGTGCTGTTCATTCCAGGGAGCAAAAGAAGAATACCACAGTACTCTAACCACTGGGGCAAATTCTGGCAAAGCTACCAAACTTTTTTTTTTCAATAGAAAAAAATAGATGCTTGAATCACTACAGGAAGTCTTGATTTAAAAATTTTTATTCATTTTTGGTTATCATTTCTGAATTTAACATTATTGTTTGGAGGAAAATTTAGTGACACTTTGATTTCTCTGAAGAGAGAAGTTTGAGAAAGTTCTTTCAGCTGTGGAGTGCTACAGAAGGCTAAAAGAAAACTAAGAAGTTCCTCCTCCTCAGAAGGTATTAAGAAATCTACAAATTGCTTTGCTTAGCTGGAAACACACATAATCTGGAGGTCAAAATCCCCTGGAATTATGTCAGAGTGAAAATGAATTTGGAGAACTTGCATTGTGCTATTCCATCCATCTGAATATTTTCCCCAATAATTCACTCGTTTTATCCAAAAATAACCTGAAATTAAATGATTATCTGCCAGGGCAAAATATAAATTATCTCCTCATATGAGGCAATTTCTACGTGGAACTAGTATTTTTAAAGATTTCTCATTTGGCAGTAAAGAATTATCTTATCAGAAATTGAACAAATTAAAACTCATACCATAAGAGAGTGAATTTCTCCCTCTAATCTTCACTCTCTTCCACTACACACTTTGGAGCAAAGTAGTGGAAGGAAATTGCACATAAAATATTTTTGTAGAGTGGGAAGTTGTGTTATTGGCATGAGTTTGTGGGTCAAATGAGGGATGACTAGAGGTTAGACAAATAGGACAGGTTAGAGCAATCAGTATTGAGTGAATTTGGAATGAGGCAGTTAATTCAGTTCATTAACCATTATGAAATATCTGCTATGTGCTAGCCACTATGAAAGTGCTGAAGTATAGAAGATGGGCATATGGGAAGGCAGGCAGTGGATATAATTCAGGAGCATTGAGGGTTGGCAACAGGATAATATTCCAAAAAGTTATTGAAGTTGTCAGTATCATAGAATATCAGACTTCGAATCAAGAGCCCTAATGTTTAAGTGCAGGCACTGTGTATGAGTCACATAACCTCTCTGAGCCTTAGTTATTTCACTTGTGGTATGAGCCAATGTACTAACAGCCTGACAGGGTCGGAAGCAAAATATTTTGTTAACCTTAAATCATTGTATTGTTAAACTATTATTACACTGAGAGGAAGTCAGTATTAGGGAAGACAAACATGATGTGTGTATAAAACCTTAGGGTCTAGGCTTTGGGGCAGTGGTCTAGTCCTTGGGATATTTTGAAAGAACAAAGTTGAGATCTAGTTCTATTTTTCAGCTAGAAGATTGGATACTAAAAGAGGTAACTGGAAGGAGATCAACCAGGCTTGGGTCAAGTACTGGTAAATAGTAGAGAGAATCAAAAACCCAAATGCTTGTATTAGGGAATTCAATTAGGTAACAAGTTCACCAAAGGACCAGCCACAAGAGTAATTTCATTTCTAAGCCTAGACTAGGGCACAGATTGATGTCTGGGTCTGAAATATGACTGAGACACAGAAAGTCAGACCAGTTATGTTGGGTAAGGGTTAAGTGTTAAGAGAAGACTTTTTGCTACTCTGGATTACATAGTTGTTTTTCTTTTAAATGCAGTGGAGCAATCATCTTTCCTGAAATTGAACTACTGTCTTTTAAGAAATTGTCATCAATTAGTTCATTCATTTTAAGTATCTATTGAACAATTTATCATTGTTGTTAATAATAAAACACCTCACATTTAGATAGTGTTATGCAGTTTACAAAATACTTTCTTCAAAACCGCTCACTGCAAGTTGTATTATTTTCTTCTATTTTTATCCTATGCACATGAGGGAACTGAGTTAATATGTTTGAATATCACTAAAATCTGGGTCTTCTGACTACAATGCCAGTGATCTCCAGTAACTAACCTTATACTAATCAAAAGGTGTCCCAGTTCCCCTTAATCCCTGTAGCAATGATTAAGTTAAAGGGTCTAAAAATTAAAATTTTTAAAAATATCACATCTCAGTGTCAGAGTTTGAATTCACTCCACCATTGACTCCTATAGATTAAAGAGTGCCTAAAAATGGCTAAGGCATCACGATTCAAGAATGATTAAAGTAAGAAAGGTCCTGAGAAGCACAAATAATGCCTTATTTGGATTTGCATGTCACTGGGCAACAATAAATCACCACATATAATAAAGTTACATATTCAAATAATGCAAATTCAAATATTTTGGACTTTGTTGCAAGATCCAGTATTCATACTAATCAGGGCCTACCAATACACAGTTATCCCATCCACATTATGAGATTAGCTATCAAGGTTTTGAAATATTATGGGTTGGCATAAGAAATTAAATGGGAAGTTAGAGGGAGTTTTGCAGAAACCATAGATGTCATGCAAAAGTTAGTAGACAACACAGAAAAAGTTTAGCTTATTTTTTATTTTTTAAATGTTATTTATTTTTATTTTTATTAACATTTGATTTTAGAACTTTAATTTCTGGATTCTTTCCCTTCTTCCCTTGTCACCCACCACCACTGGAAAGACAAGCAATTCAACAGAGGCTGCATATGTGTAGTTATGCAGAACATCACCACAATGGACACATTGTGAAAGACTGACTATATTTCCTTCCTTCCTATTCTGCCCCACACTTGTTCTATTCTCTACTTTGTCCCTGTCTCTTTACAGAAGTGTGTGCTTCTAACAACCCTCCCTACCAACCTGCCTTCCCTTCCACCATCCCATCTCTCATCTCCTTCCCCCTATGCTCCTGTAGGGCAAGACACCCAATTTAGAGTGTATGCCATTGCTTCCCTAAGCCAAATTCACTGAGATCAAGGTTGACCCATTCCCTTTTGCCTTCCTGTTCTTCCCTTCTACTGTAACAGTTATCCCTTGCTTCTTCTATATGAGATGATTAACTCCATTCTATCTCTCCCTGTCTCCTCTCATTCTCTTACTCTTCCACCTCTCAATTTCACCTTTTAAAATATCATCCTTTCTTATCCTATTGA
>CM053585.1:83479436-83530961 GCA_028646515.1 Pseudochirops corinnae
AATAGACTGGGGGAGGGGGGATACACTGGGATGGCTGTTTTGGGGTGGTGGGTAGAGGAAAGATGGGGAGAAAATATGTAACTCAAAATCTTATGGAAATGAATGATGCAAACTAAAATAAAATTAAAAAAAGAAAAAAAATATAAACAATTGGAGAAGTAGTAATTGCTCATGAGTAGAAAAATAAATGACAATTCTACTTAATGCATTTATACAGCACTATATCATGAAACTATGAAAGAATTATTTGTAAATCTACCAAAAAAACAGCAATATTCATCTGGAAAAAACAAATGTCAAGATTTTCAAATGCACACATTTTAAAAAGTGAAGAAAGATGATGTAGCAGTACTGGATTTCAAACGATATTGTGAAACAATAATTATCAAAATGATCTGGTGCTAGCCAAGAAATAGAGTGGTGAATAAATGCCATAGATTAGGTACACAATACATAGTAGTGAATGACCACAGTAATCTAATGTTTGCAAACACAGAGATCCAAGTTTTGGTAGTAAAAATACATCATTTGTCAAAATTTGCTGGGAAAATTAGAAATCAGTTTGCAAGAAACTAGGGATAGGCCAACATCTTACACTATTTACCAAAATATGATCAAAATGGGTACATAATTTAGACATAATGAGTACTATCATCAGGAAATTAGGGGAGCATGGAAAAAAAAATTACCTATCAAATCTATAGATAAAGGAAGAATTTATGACCAAATAAGAGATAGAGAGGATCACAGGAAGTATAATGGTAATTTTGATTACATTAAATTAAAAAAAAAAAAGCTTTTGTACAAACAAAACCAATGTAGCCAAAATTTAGAAGGAAAATAAAAACCTGGAAGGAATTTTTATGACAATATTTTCTGATAATGACTTTGTTTCTCAAATGTATATAGATTTGAGTCCAATTTATAAAAATGATAGCCATTCCTCAGTGGATAAGTGATTAAGTGCTATGAACAGGCAGTTTTCAGAAGATCACTACTCTGAGAATGTCAATCACCTCATCAATTGACCCATGAATATTCACTTACCCCTCTCTGTAGCTAAACATTTGCATCTACAGTAGGCCAAGGAAATGAAATTGTTCAGAATATTTCCCATCATTCTTCTGGCCCAAATTGCAACAATTCTCTGGGGGGAAATACAATGTCTCATCCACATATAGTGTCTGGGAATAGCCTGTGTATGAAAATTCAAGACCAGCTAGAGTTAGTCTTGGTTTCTCCATGATCCCCCCCCATAAGATTATTATAAAAAGATGTTCTTCCTAATAAATGCTCATTCTAGCTTGAGGACCCCTAGATGGTCACCATCAGGATATTCTAACAGGAAAGAGATGACTAAAAAGAACATTAATGGAATAACATTTCTTCAATGGAGGGGAATTTTATCCTTGCTCTAATGTTTAGAACTTGTCCCTTTGATCATGATATTCCATCAGCCTCCAAGACCCTAGTTACCCCTCTCACCTCCACCAGCTTTCTTTAGCCTGGGACCATACTTGCCTGTTCTTCTTAGGGTATATTCAATCCTTATAGCTTACACCAAGAGACCTTTTCACAGTGATAGATAAATGAATATTTTCATACTGTCCTTCCCTCTGCAGCATAGAATAGAATGGACAGTGAATCCAATGTTTAGTTCTTCTGCATAATCATCTCACAATTGTTTGCATTAATTATGCTGAGGAGGGGCAAGCAAAGGGTGGAGACAGTCCCCAACAAAGACTTTATTATTTACTTTGGGAACGTAATATAGTTTGGGTAATGGTTTTATTTTTCTAATTCTGTTTTGCTTGATCACAAAACAATTATCTTCATATAACACCTTTAATTTTTCTCAGTCTCATTAATTTTAGTAACACAATCTTGTGAAAGAACTGGCACAAGCAATATTATCTCTGCTTTACAGGTGAAATGTTTCAGTCATAGAGAACATTATGTGGCCTCTTAAAGGCTATATAACAGTTAATAGCCAGAACCAGAAGGTGAGTTTTATCTTAGACTAGGAAAAAGACTGGGATTTAATATTTGTTGCAGAAAAAAGCAAAAGTAGATCACTGAAATCTATAAGCATTTTCTGAATACTTAGTGTATGCATAAAATCTTGCTTAACATTGTGGGTTGGCTTAGAGATAGAATAATTGAAGAGTTGCAGAAAACCATCTCCTCATATCCTTTCACCATTTTGTTCCCATTGCCCTACCCTGTCACATTCAACCTTTTTCTTTTCCCCAATCTTTAGTGTTTAGGTGACCTCATTAGAATATGAGATCTCTGACATGAGGGACAATCTTTTTGCCTAGCTTTGTATCTACACAGTTCCTGGAACATAATAGGTACTTAATAAATGCTTATTAACTTAACTGTCCTTTCTTTCTTATACAAAATGAAAAAGAATTGATGGATTGTAATCTGTACTGAAAGAGAGAGAGAGAGAGAGAGCACCCATATTAGTGAGATCACAAATCTATATCATTACAAGCTTCATTGATGCAGTACCAGTAATAAGAAAACAGAAAAGCCATCATTGTTACAATTATAAATTACTGTTATTATTGCCTAAATCTAGCATGGAATATTGACTTTAATTAGCACCTTTCTATAATTCTTACATGACTGTGAGTACTACATAGTGGAATTCAATATAAGATTGGGCTCTCTTTACCCTCATAAGACATTAGAAATCTATGCCTCATATTTCACTCATTCTCTGTCATGTATATTTAGCCTCATGGCAGCTTCTTCCCTCCTTCCTTTCTTAATGACAAAGGAAAGGGATGCTCCTGTTGACAACTTATATCACTCTTAAAAGTTTTCTGAATATATGCTGACATGATTTGACTTTCTGGTTCATTTAGGACATAATATTACTCATATAGTGGTGCTGTTCCAAAATGAAGTTCCATGGGACAATCACGATATCAGTAGTATGAAATCAGAATTAATCCCTTTCTTCCACACCTGTGCCACAAGTCCTGATATTCAATGCATATAGGTCCCCTTGCTCTTAACATTAGCTGGAGACCCATGACTGATAAGGAAGATTCCTGGGATTTTTCCAACTCCAAATAGAGAACATCCTTATATGGAGAAATTATATTAACTTCTTGTTGTTTAGTCATGTCTGACACTTTGTGACCCCATTTGGGGGTCTCTTGGGGAAAAAAGTACTGGAGAATTTTGCCATTTCCTTGTTTAGTTCATTTTATAGATGAGGAAACTGAAGCAAACATGATTAAATGATTTGCCCGGGGTTGCCCAACTAGTAAGTATCTGAGGTCAAATTCAAAGATGACCCTTCCTTACTCAAAGCCCCAGCACTCTTATCTATTGAACCCTAGCTGCCCTACACCCCGTTAATTATGGAGATTTGTTTTTGTTACCATGTCAATGCAAATAACACTCAGTTCAACTTCGTAGCAATTACCCCTAGAATTATTTGTTTGTCAACTTATCTCATAATAGATTAATTTTCTTTTCACCACATGCTTAAATGTTGTCTTTGAGGTAGAGTTCTCCATTTTCTGACCATGTAAGAGTAGTATAACTTTCTAATGCCCCCCAGAATCTATCAAAACTTTGCTATTTCTATATTTGTCTTTCCCAGAAACCAGCTTCATTTATTTTAATGAGGATGTTTTGCAGATTCCTCAAGTTGCCTATCTATTTTCTATTGGACTTTGTCCCATGACACCCAGCCAAGTTTTCCATTTGTGTGCTAAATCACTGTGCCTGTATGCGTTTTAACTTCAGTCCAGATTCAGTTGATAAAGGTTGCCTTTCCTGAAGCAAAGTTCTCTAGCCCAGACACTGAAAGCATCTCAATGGTGTCTGATAGCACCTATGTGCTATGTGTTTTCCTGCCCTTTACATACTGAACTTCTTTTTCTAACAGAGCTACCATACCTCTAATCAAACATTAAAGAGTTCTGCTAAATTCTGTGGTTTCACATGTCTTAAGAAATCATCCTTATATTCACTACTCATGATTCTCTTGAAAATCTCAGTCAGTGGCCTCTACTCCCAGGTAAATATAGATCATAACTGCCAAAACTTATTAGTATATATAATTATTGCATCAGTTTAATCTGACTTAACTAACAACATCAAGACTGTAGTACCACTCTTTATATTAATGGACCAGTGATAAGGTATCATGGTAAAGTGTAATGCAAACTGGTTTTGAGGTTAAAGGGCTGGAGTTGCAGTCCCACATCAGACATTTCACATCCCTTTGACCATGGTCAATTCATTTAATATCCAAGGGGTTCTATGAAACTCCTGACTGCTAAAACTATTCCTCTCAATACAGCCTGACATTGCATTAACATTTTTGGCTGCCATATTACATTGTTGATTCATAATGAGCCTACTAAAGTCTGCTAAAAATGTGAAGATCTTTTCTCACATAGGTTTGTTTTTTTTTCATTCATTCCAAGTTCCAAATTTTCCCTTGTATGAACTTCCCTTGAGTATGTTACCTAGACTTAAGGATTATGATGACCAGCTCAGATAGAGCTGTCTTGTCTGAGACCCATGACAAATTGAGCTAATATTATATTATGTTGCCCTTTCTCTTTGATAGTGGTATGGGTGTGTAGGGGAGGAATGGAAGAGAAGTATTTTCAAATGATTTTGTTGCTGTATCATTTCAAAATTCAATAATATCTGATTAATTTTAACTTACAAATTATTGTTCTTAATGCTGGAAATTTAAGACGTCTTTACTTGGAGATTTGAATGTAAAATCAGAGTGGAAACACCTAACTGACCATGATATATGTGTAATGGAGCCTTTGAAGAATACACAGACTCCCAAATATGGAAAGACTCTTAAGTGAGTGTTGCCTGAACAGTCCCAGATGTCTTAAGATGCAGGCACTCTTCTCCTCTACAACATTAGTGGGCATAACTGTTTAATTTGCTTGATTGCAAAAAACAGAAGTTATGTCTCTGAAGGTGTCAAGACTGAGACAGGCCATCCCCTTTCTGTTACTCTTTCTGACTCATGTTGTTTCTAGCTTCATAGCTCATCAAAGAAGGCCACATCCACTCATGTGGACATAAAGGTTTCCATATTAGGCAATCTGGGCATGCTTCAAAGGTCCTTTAAATTGTCTCTAAATTAGGTAATCTGGGCATGCTCAGAAGAATTAAGTGTACACATTAACTCTTAAGGCCACTGAAGTGCTATGCTGGAACCACCTGAAATTATCTAGGAAGAGCTAATAGCTTAATTTTCAGCTTGAGAACTTATATCTTAAAAATCATCGCAATTAAAAAAAAAACTAGTGGAAATTAAAAAGTCAGAGGTTTAAATGGAAGCTTTAAATCAGAAATTAGGAGAGTATTAAGGTCTGCAGTTAGAAAGCAGTGATAAAAAAGAAACCCTGAACTGGTACAGTCTCTCAACCAGACAGTCTCTCCTATTCTTTCTGCTTAGACAAAAGTCAGTTTTAAAAAAAATGACCAACCTATGGCCTGTGAGTAGAAATAAATGTACAGCATTAGAGAGACATTGTAATTAGCCTAGCCTGTCTTGAGTAGGGAGTTAAGGGCTAGGCTTTCAAGGTAAAACTTGACAATGGGATTTAGAGATCTGAATAATGTGCATTTACTGTTTTTAATGATCAGGTAATTATGAAACTTTCCTTTTCACTTTATTCTCTATGCCTTTTTTCTCTCCAGGGGCAAGATTGATCTCACTAGTGCAGCATAAAAGTAGCTACTTTCAATTGGAAAAAAGTATTCTATAAATCTAAAATAATAGGAAGCCATCGTATCAACAGTGCTAGTAAGCCATGTATTCAGAAAACAGCAATTAAGTCAGATCCAATTTTCTTCTTAACTTTAATTCATTGGGATATAAGACCTCAGTTTCTTTATTATAATGTTGTCAGATAATTATGTTTTATTCCAGTTAGAGAATATAGGGGTATAGTTTATAAAATTTGATGGTTCCACAAAGGAAATAAAATACTCTATGAGACAAAATATCTAAAGAAAACCTTGGGAAAGTAACACTTTATTGTTTCTGGCATAATTTCTTTTCACAATAAAGAAATCATCTATGAGCTTTTGATTGGTTCTTACGTTTGCCATAACAAAGAAATATTTGTGAGGACATTTTGTATCTGTGTTTTTTTGTATTATTTTCAATTTATCTTCTGTAGATTTTGCAAAAGTGGCTGTGTCATCAGAAAACGTCCAGGATGGTAAAAAATGTGAATATGGATATGTAACTTAGGGAAGACAGGAAAGATGTATCCATTGGTTTGTGGGCATGCTGATGGTTTAATTATATAAGAGCAGTTATAAGAATTAAATGACATAGGCTGTATTTTTTCAGATCATTTAAGATCAGTTATAAGACTCAGAAGTGATGTTACGTTATTTTTTTTTAGTTCCCTGGCTATACCAATTAACTGTTGGATTGATATTCATGTACTGTCCATACCAACAGAGCAAGAAACTAATTCATACATACAATCAACTTCTTAAATGCAAGAACAAGTATTTGTTTTGTAGTAAAATGATTTCTTAAGGTGATGATTGCGTATTGGAAAATAATAAGTATATATGTAGACAATCTGCATATATACACATGCTAATCTGGTACATATAACATAATACCTGTATATGCATATTATGTTTCCATGTATATACATATATGTGGTCGTGTATGTGCTTATAATTGTGCACTGCACATTCTATGTGTACATACACATGAATGCATACAAAAATGCATGTACACATACAAAGACACAGATACTCAAATGGCACCCTCATTATTGCTAATAACTCTGAGTTGATACTTAGTCTCCAAATTTTTGTATATAACCTGTATTGAATCTTGGACCTGTCAGACACCATGCTAGGCCCTGGCCTGACAAGTATAAAAGTGAGAATGTACCTGACCTAAAGGAACTTACATTCTACAAGAATGAAACAACTCACAGAGCAATGTTGGCAAAAAAGTGATTTTTGGCATGGGGAATTGCAGGGTTTATTACTGGGACAATAAGACAGTTGATTGTTTGCTTTTCCCATAAACATTTGTAGTGTTGATCTGCTTACTGTTTTGAGAAATACAGTACATTACAATATAATACAAAGCTATTGTGAAGACTGGATAAAATAAGGTACCAGTATGAACATTATTATAAATATTATAATAATTTATAATAACTAGTTCCCAATTAGTGTAAATAATGAATTCTTTGAAATGATTTCATATTCACACTGCATATTTCTATTCAGCTAGAACTAATTCCTGCCTTTTGCATGATAACTTTGAATAATGTGAATTGGAATACACCTGATAATTTTCAGGAATTCATTGTACACATCAATCAGAACTTAATGGTATTACTATTAATAATAATGTTTTGAACCCCAATAGATGTTGTGGCATAAAATTTACTGGATTGTCAAAGGCTATGCCAGAAAAGCTCAAGCTCTAGAAGGCATCCCAAGTTGTAAAATCCTTGAATATCAAACAAATGATTATTAATGTGGCTCTTACCTGAACTAGTCCAGAGAGGCTCATGATTGCCAAATTGATAGAAATAGATATCTTTTAAAGAACAGAGATAAACTTTGTGAATGTATTTTAAAAATGGTAGCTATGAAACACAAACCAGATTCTGTAATCACAGGTGTGGATGAAAAGCCAAATTTTGTCTTGATATCTTGAGTAAAAGAAGGTGATTTTCAGTTACTTTGTGTAGGAAGAGCTTTTGGTATGGCCTAAAAATATTATTGAACTCCTTCCTGATGGCAGTAATACCATTCAAATCTTTGATTAAATGGATACAGGTTGACACAAAGCTAATATATGAATAAAGAAACGATTTTAAATGAAATTATATTATTTTAACTACAATACTATCTAGAGACATTTGAAAATAGCTATGATACATAATTGTAATGGCAAAGAAAGTAGGACTTGGCTTGTTTTAGCTATTCAAGTGCCTTTGAGTCTCGCCTTTTATTGTATCAAGAATGATTTGTTGGAAACAGTATACATTGTGTTGTCCTTAATAGGTGTAAGAAAATTTGAAGACCTTCCCTCTCCTTAATAGATCTAAGGGAATTTGAAAACCTTCTCTTCCCTTAATAGATCTAAAATAATCACATGGAGTCCATAGTAAGAGGAGTTTGTTGAAAGAGCAAAACAGGAAAGGTGGAACAGGAAGAAGCAGAGCAGAGGAAAACTTGAATAGATCTGGGACTGAGTAGAACTGAGAGAGAGAATGGTTGTGAGCTTGGTACTCTATTTGTTGATCTGTATTGCTTTGTTACACAGAAGCAGTCTGTTTTGTGTTTGATTTCTCAGAAAGTGAGTTGAGATGATAGTGCTGATAATGTGTGTAAATATTATTGTAGTTCTGTTAAGCTTAATGTGTGTAAATACTGTTGTAGCTCTATTAAACTTTACCTTTCTAGAAACAGAAATTTGGAAGACTTGCAGTGGAGCTGTGCTCATGAGCTGAGATATGGAACAAGAGCAAGGTGCCACCTATGTGTAAATGCAGGCAAGAATTGGACAAATTCAGGCAAAAGCTGGGAGCAGTTAGTCTATGGAAGAAGAACCATGGGGTTTGGAAGTCAGCCTCCAGTTGAGATGAAAGAGGACTTTACTTGGATACTCTGTATTAACTGATGAGATTTATAACTTACTATGATCTATGGGTGTATGGCATTTATACTTTATGCTGCCTCTTAAGGATGATTGAAAGCCAGCCTCTAGTCAAGATGAAAGGGGACTTTACTTGAACACTTTGTATTGACTGAGGAGATTGTGACTTACTATGACTTAGGGGTGGATGGCGTTGTATTTTCTGTTACCCGTTAAATATGACTATAAGATATACTGAATGATATGCATTGTTTAAGACTATGTGGCCACCTTAGTAATAAGTTCTTATGTGGTTGTGAATGTTATTCTTTTGTTTCTTGGATGTCATGCCTTAGTTTACTGCTGAATAGAGAGTTCACTATACTATGCAATTAGATTCTTAAAGTTATTCACAGTAGCAGTCCTCAGGAGAGCTGCTTGTCATTGGCTTTACAATAATATAAAGTAACATATTAGTTTAGAATACAGTATTATATAGTTCTATAATATACAGTAGCAAGAATGTGGAAGATATTCATTCTTTAATTTTAGAATTATTTAGAATTATTTCTAATTATTTAGAATTATTGGAAGTATTTAGAATAGTTTACAACACTGAGTCATACCAACATTTTTGTTGGAGTTAAAGAAAAACCAAATTGTCAATGCTTTATATCTTTATAGATTTGAGGAACTCTTGAAAGAAACAACACTAAGAAAATCACCCCTCAGTTTCTAGCTCTTTAATGAATATGGGGTCTTTTTTTGTTCCATTGTATGTCATAATTTCTTAAAGTAGAATATTTTAGTATCTGGAGCCAGTGTGTTGTTTTTACAAGAGGAAACTGTTTCATTGTCTCTGATGTAAGAAGTAATCATTTTTAATCTCCCCCTTAGGCAAAATATTGAGTGTTACTTCTCTTTATTTAGATTTTAGTTGCGAAGATTTGTTTACACTCATATCTTGGCCAACATTGCTGAAAGCATTACTCAGAAACTCAAAAGTTATACTAATTTTCCATTCCCTAAAACAGATGTAGAATTATAAATCTGCTCTGCAACTTTGATGGGTGAGTTTAGGGAGATGGCATTTCCTTAAAGATGCGCCTGGAAGCTCTGAAAAATAAACAAGAAATAAATTACTCAAATCACTGAGACTGTGTCAACTTTCAAATTACCAAATCATTTGAGAGTGCTTCTTTTTCTTTTCCCAAATGATTTTTCTTCATCAACTGGCTAAGATCAGATTCTCTTTCTTTGTTACTCTTCATTTCCTGTGTTCCTTATACTGAAACACCAGCTCCTTTAGGCAAATTTTCAGCATCAGAAACTAAGTATGCGAGGTAAGAGAGGAAGGAGATAACAACTAAGCAATTTTTTAAATTTATTGACATCATCTGTTTTTATATTGCATTAATTTCCAGATATACCTCTTTCTGTGCTCCCCACCATCATCACAGAACCTTGCTATTTGTGTTGATTTATTTTATACTTCAGTTTAATTTATTTTCTGATACAATTTAATTTATTTTGTAGCACTTTAAGTTCCAAGCTATCTTCCTCTTCATCTCACCATTTGATGCAAATGTACAAATATATGTAAAACCATACTATGTACTTATATTTATCAGTTGTTGTTTTTTTTTCCCTATAGAGGTAGATAACATCTTTCTTCAGAGGTCTTTTATACTTGAGTATTTGTAGTACTCATAATAACTTGGTTTTTCACAACTCTTTTTTTAAAATAATTAATTAATTATTTTCTTGTTTATATAATTCATTTCCATGAGATTTTGAGATACAAATTTTCTCCCCATCTTTCCCCTATCAACCACCTCAAAACAGCCATCCCATTGTATAACACCTCCCCGAATCTGCTGTCTCCTATGTCCTCCCTCTCATTCCTCTGAATTTCTGGTAGGGCAGGATGGATCTCCCTACCACAGTGCCTTTATATCTTAATACCCAGTTGGATGTAGTTAATAATAATAATTATTATATATATATGCATATATATATATACATATATATATTTGATATACATTTGATTATAGAGCTTTAAATTCTAGATTCTTTCCCTTCCTCTCTTGTCACCTACCCCCCACTGGAAAGACAAGCAATTAAATATAGACTGCACATGTGCAATTACACAGAACATCTCCACCGTGGGCATATTGTGAGAGTAATTATATGCCCCTTTTCCTATCCTGCCTCCCCCCTTGTTCTATTCTCTGCCCTGTCCCTGTCCCTTTACAGAAGTGTGTACTTCTAGAGAACCTGCCACCACCCTGCCCTCCCCTCTGTCATTGCACTTCTCATCCCAATCCCCTGTACTCTCCTGTGTGGCAAGATACCCAATTTAGAGTGCATGTCATTCCTTCCCTAAAGCAAATACAATGAGAGGAAGGTTAACCAGTTCCCTTTTGCCTTGCTGTTCTTCCCCTCCATTGAAACAGTTATCCCTTGCCTCTTCTATATGAGAAGATTAACCCCATTCTGTCTCTCCCTGTCTCCTCTCATACTATTCCTCTTCCACCTCTCAATTTCACCTTTTAAAATATTATCCCATCCTATTCAATTGATCCTGTGACCTCTGTTTATGTATACATATATACATACACTCACATATGTATTCCTATGCATATATATCCTCCTATATATATATAAATATATGTGTATTTACACATACATACATATATACAGTTATACATATGTATATATACACACACACACACATACACACATTTATATTCCCTTCACCTATCCTCATACTGAGAAAAATTTCATTAGTTACAATTATCTTTTTTTCCGTGTTGGCATGTAGATAGTTCAACTTTGATAAGTTCTTTATGAATTCTTTACAATGTTTACCTTCTCATGCTTCTTGTATTTGAATGTCAAATTCTCTATTCAGTTCTAGGTTTTTCATCAGGAATGGTTGGAAGTCCTCCACGTCATTACATGACCATATTTTCCCCTGTAAAACCAAACTCAATTTTGCTGGGTAGGTGATTCTTGGTTTTAATCCTAGCTCCCTTGATCTCTGGAATATCATATTCTAGGACCTTCGATCCCTTAATGTAGAAGCTACTAGATGCTGAATTATCCTGATTGTGATTCCACACTATTCAAATATTTTCTTCTTGGCAGCTTCTAATATTTTCTCCTTGATCTGGAAACTCCAGAACCTGACTGTGACATTCCTAGGAGTTTTCTTTTTGGGATCTTTTTCAAGAGGTGATTGGTGAATTCTTTCAAGTTCTGTTTTACCCTCTGGTTCTATAATATCGGGGAAATTTTCCTCAAGAATTTCTTGAAGGATGCTTTCTAAGTTCTTTTTTTGGTCATGATGTTCAGGTAGTACAATAATTTTTAAATTGTCTCTCCTTGATCTGTTTTCCATGTCAGTGGTTTTTTTTCAATGAGGTATTTCACATTGCCTTCTATTTTGCATTTCTTTGGATCTGTTTGATAGTATCTTGATTTCTCATAAAGTCATTTGCTTCCATTTGCTCCACTCTAATTCTGAAGGAATTATTCTCTTCAGAATGCTTTTGAGATTCTTTTTCCATGTGGCAAATTTAACTTTTTAATGTGTTCTTCTTCTCATTGGCTTTTTGGGCTTCTTTTGCCATTTGAGTTAATATATTTTTTAAGGTATTATTTTCTTCAGTCAAGTTTTTTACTCTCTTTTCATGATTTTCTTGCATCATTCTCATTTCTCTTGCCAATTTTTCCTCCACTTCTCTTTTTTTGGTTTTCAAAATCCTTCTTAAGCTCCTCTGTGGTTGTAACCAGTCTACATTTTTCTTGGAAGCTTTTGGTGGTCCACTAAGAAACAGTGGTGTGACTGTATTGTCTTCCTCCCATTTCATACTTTGATCTTTTTTGTCCCCAAAAAGGAATCTGAAGTTGGATTGCTGTGCTGGCTTTGCTTCATTTGCCTGCTCATGTTGCCAGTCAATTACTTGACTATTGGGCTCAGTGGAACTCTGCTTCCAGAGAAAGAGCTTTGTCCCAAATTGCTGGAGTTTTCACAGCTCTTAGGGATATTAGGAGACCACCATCTCTGCAGCCCCTACCTGCTTTGGCTCACTGATCACACACCTCAGGACCTCTGCCCAATGCCATGATCCTGATCCAGGCCAGTGAAGGCAATAGCACTTAGCCTCTGAATGATCACTCGCCCACACCCCTGCAATCTGCAGGCTGGGACCTCTGAAGCAGCCACATGGAGGAGGCTGCATGGCCACCACTTCAGATTTCTTCTAGATCTGGTGGCAGATGGCCAGACTCTCTCCCCCAAATTTAGCCAAGTTCCACTGACTTTTCACTTAGTCCTTGTTTCTTATGGGTTGATAATTCTGGAAACTGCCACAGCTGTCAGTGACCTGCTGTCCTGAAAGCTCCAGCCACAGCTTTTTCTCCCACCCTAGTGCTCCAGCAGTGGGTTCATGTGGTGCTGGTCTGGGCTCCCAGCATGCTGCAATGAACCCCTTCCCATCAGCCTACCATGCTGCCTTCAGGAGGAGCTTTCTTACTCTAATTTTGTGGGTTCTGGAGCTCTAAAATTTGTTTAGAGTCATATTTTATAGGTTTTTGAGGTAGTTATGGAGAAAGCCATGGAGTTCTGCTGCTTCTAAGCTGCCATCTTGACTCTGCCCCCCTGGATAGCATAGTTTCAATCAATTCCCAATCAACTGACATTTAATGTCTTTTTCTAGAACATATAAAATATTCCTATTAATACATTGACTTTTAGCAGACTTTTTTGTCCTCAGGTGTATATGTGGTTTTGGTATTGCTAGGACAAAAATATGAAGAATCATATCACTTTTCTTACATAATTCTCAATAATTTCCCTCAATTTTTGGGCCAATTCTCTTCTCCACCAATATTGTTTTAGTGTAGTATGCATGTTTTCTTATTTCCCCTCAGTACTGGCTACTTCCTTTTTTTAATATTGTTTGCACGATCTTGTAAATTTTAAGGCCTTATATATGGCAAATTCTAACTATGATTATTCATTATTATCATTCTTAACAAATTATTTGATCCACAACAAAACTTGGAGGTGTTTTAATTTTGATTCATAGGATTTTTTGTATTTCTTTCTTTTGGTCATTGTTAGCTTGCAATACTTTGGAACTTCATATCTTTCAATATTTTTATCTATTGGGAAATAGCTTTTAGACATGTATATATGCATATATCTGTGTAACTGCATGTTTGTATGGATGCTGAATTCTATAGATAGATGATTAGATAGATAGATAGATAGATAGATAGATAGAGAATTGGAGGAAACTTCTGTATCATCTAGTATAAAACTTTCATATTATATATAAATAAACTTTGGCTGAGAAACTTTTCCCAGTTCATCCAGATAGCAATTAGTAGGGCTGGGAAATGTACCTTGATCTACTTCTAAATTTAATATTACATTCTATATGGAATTAGTCTCCAAAGTAGTCTCTAGGGAAACTATGTTGCACAGCGGATAGATTGCTGGGCTAAGAATCAAGAAGACCTAAGTTCAAATCCAGCTTCGGACTCATACATTTTGTTTGACCCTGAACAAAGGTAAAGCCAATCACTGGAAGCTCTCTTGAGCAAGGCTGCTGTGAATAGCTTTAATGTTCTAATTGTATAGTATAATGAACTCTCTCTTTATTAAGCAATAAACTAAAGCATAACATTTAAGGAACTAAAGAATAACATTCACAATAACATAACAAATTATTACTAAGGTGGCCATGTAATCTTAAACAAAGCATATCATTCAGTATATCTTACAGTCATCTTAAAGGGGTAGCAGGAAAAAAACAAAACACCATACCCCTCCTAAGTCACTGTAAGTCAGGATTTCCTCATTCAATACAAAGTGTTTAAGTAAAGTCCTCTTTCATGTTGACTGGAGTCTGGCTTTCAATCATCCTTAAGTCAATCATCCTTTTTTGGTAAGCTCCTTCAACTGTGGGCTCTATGTGATTATGTTAGGTCTATTCAGGACACAGAAGGCTTTTAAATGTCCTTTGGCCTATTAAGGGCAACACAATGTGTACTGTTTCCAGCAAATACTCTTGATACATTCATAGGTACTTGAATAGCTAAAACAAGCAAAGTACCATTTTGCTTGCCATTGCAAGTGACTTAACCTCTGCTTCAGTTTCTTCCTCTATAAAATAGAGATAATAATGGCACTTACCTCATAGATATATTTGAATATCAAGTTAAATGATATGTATAAAGTAATTCAGTGCATAGCACATAGTAGGTGTTTAGCAAATGATAATTTCCTTAATAAATGATGATGTCCTTCCTTCTAAAGTGAAACACACACAACAATCAATTGTAACTCAGAAAAGATAGGACAAGCATTTATTTTTATTGAAACACTGAAAAATGAATCAAAAAATTAATATTTAATATATGGATCAACATTATTCCAATTGATTCCTGTGTAAGATTATTGTGTATCTGATATTATGCACAAAATTTCTAAGGGAAGAGTGGAAGGTCCATAACACAGACAGGGTAACAGTGGTGCCCTCAGTTGCTTTCAGCTTATTATGACATACTGCAATTTCAATTAATATATACATGATAAAATAGATTTATGAATTATGTGATCTAGAAAAAGCAAATGGCTCAAAATATCCTTATAATTTAACTGAGAAATGAAGATTATAATAATAATAATGTCAGTGTAGAGGAAACCATTAGAAAATGGATGAACTGATGGTTTCCTAATTTCTAATATTAATTCTTCATGAATCACAATATAAGGTAGAAACAATGATAATTTAATTAAATTTAACCAGATGTTGGATAATGATGATAATGAAGATTACCCAAAATTTATGTCCATTTTTTTTAATGATGAACCTTGTCCTATACCATATTATGTGTATCCTAATAGGAAATGTGTATATTATGCCTTGAATGTTATGTGTATACTATTCTGTAAGAAATGGAGTAATAGGAGGAGTAAAAGCAGTGACTCACTTGAGATTTCCTCCAAATGTCTCCAAATACCTGTAAAAATAACTCTAAACAAATTCTAGAGTCTCAGAACCCTCAAAACAAAAAAGTGAAATACGTCTATAACTCAAGACAGCCTGAAAGTTCAAAAGGAAGTGTATATCAGACCAGACTGGAAACAAATCACAGTCTGGTACCAGTGTAGTCAGTGGAGATTGGGTCAGAGCCGGTCTTAGTGGACTGAATTGCTGGCGGCTGTGGCATTTTCCAGGCTTTTCAATCTACAAATACCAAGAGCAGCATGGAAAGTCAGAGGGGGATCTTGGTGGGACCAGGGTAAAAAAGAATTGTGAGAAGTCTGGCCCCAGGCCCAGGGTGGCAGAGGTGGTGGAAGCAGGAGAAGCAGTTTCTTCGAGAGCTTTGGTCCACAGATCATGGGGGATTGAACAACTGACATAAATTCCCTGAAGCCTGGGAGAGTACACTCCTACCCACCCCCACCCCCACATGAAGCAGAGTCCTACCTTGACAAAGAGTTAGAAAATCAAGTATTTGGCCCAGAAAGATGAGTAAACAGTAGATAAAAAAAAAGTCATACTGTAGAATATTACTTTGGTGACAAAGAAGATCAAAACATTCAAACAAAAGACAACAAAATAAAAGCTCCTGCATCAAAAGCCTCAAAGACAAGTATGAATTGGTCACAGGCCATGAAAGACATCAAAAAGGATTTTGAAAATCAAGTAAGAGAAGTAGAGGAAAAAATAGGAAGATATATTTGAGAGTTATGGAAGAAAATCATGACAAATGAGTCAACAGCTTGCTAAAGGAGACTCTCAAAAATGCTGAAGAACATAACACTTTAAAAAAAGAAACAATCCAAATGAAAAAAGAGGTCCAAAAAACCAATGAGGAAAGGAATGCCTTAAAAAAAAGAATTGACCAAATGGAAAAGGAAGTCAAAAGCTCACTGATTAAAATGATTCCTTAAAAATTAGAATGGAGCGAATAGAAGCTAATGACTTTATGAGAAATGGAGATATTATAAAACAGATCCAAAAGAATGAAAAAATAGAAGACAATATGAATTGTCATTGGTAAAACCACTCACATGGAACATAGATCCAGGACAGATAATAAAAAAAAAATATTGGACTACCTGAAAGACATGATAAAAAAAGGAGCCTAGACATCTTCTTTTAAGAAATTATCAAGGAAAACTGCCCCAATGTTCTAGAACCAGAAGATAAAATAAAAATTGTAAGAATCCACTGATTGCTTCTTATAAGAAATCCTGAAAGGAAAACGCCTAAGAATAGCATAGCCAAATTCCAGAGTTCCCAGGTAAAGGAGAAAATATTGTAAGCAGCCAGAAAAAATTCAAGTATTGTTGAAATATAATCAGGATAACACAAGACCTAGCAGCTTCTACATTAAGGGATCAAGGGGCATGGAATATGGTATTCTGGAGGTCGGTGAAGCTAGGATTGAAACCAAGAATCACCTACCAAAAAAAACTGAGTATAATACTTCAGAAGAAAAATGGATATTCATTGAAATGGAGGACTTTCAATCATTCTAGCTGAAAAGATCAGAGCTGAATAGAAAATATGACTTTCAAATACAATAATCAAATAAAGCATGGAAATGTAAAGAGGAAAGAGAAATCATAATGGACCTATTAAGGTTGAACTGTTTACATTCCTACATGGAAAGGTGGGATTTGTAACTCATGAGACCTTTCTCAGTATCAGAGTACCAATTCCTTTTCCTGATACTAAAATCTATGATATCCTACTTACAATAACCTTTACAGAATGCTTACAAATTACTCTGTCAAAAGTACTCTATGTTCAAGCCAAATTTTTGTCTTCAATTTTAACTATATATGATACTCTAACTCTTACCCCAAGAGTTTGAACAAGTTGTCCCATCTTCCTTTATTTCTGTAAAACATGATTTTTTACTGTATTTGTATAAATCTTAAGTGTATCTTGCTAGATAATTCCCAATTATTTTATGAATATAAATTTTTTTCTGTAATTTTTCATACTATTTTCCTTTCATGTTTTTTGTTAGTTATGCATAGTAATAATGTATGTCTCTTTCTTTGTCTCCAAATGGAGATCCTAGCCTTATTTCTCACCCAATTTATTACTCCCCTCTACACTTTCCATGACTCATTGAAACAGAGCTACAACGTTTCATTAAGGCTAAGCTGGGGTTGGGGAAGACAACTGTTGTGATCAGCATTATAGGGGTAGGAGTAAATATTCTCATCATTGAGGTCACAGATTCTTTCCTTGGAATTATATGTTATAGTTCACTAAATTAATTGATGTAATAAATTCTTCTTTCAGTAAAACAGTACAAATGAACATTTTCTTCTGTGTGGTTTTCTGAAGTTTACTAATGTTGTGTAGAGAATAAGAGTGAGCTGAGACATGTGTTCAAAGTAAATTTAGGTGTGGATTTATTAAGCAAGTGTGTAACTACCTTAGTATTCACTCAAATCAGTAGTCATCCATTGGGGGTACAGGCATTGGTTATAAAGGCTAAAACCACAAAAACTACAGTCAGGGAGGGGAGCTAGCAAAAACCATGATGTACAGAAGCAAAGAACATCCATTGGTTAGAGCTGTAGCTCAGAGCTAATTTGAGAGTATGGTGCAAGGGTACAAGGGTGCAATCTTTCTGTGACTTAGGGGTCACTCCTAGAACAGGTTGGAGGGCACAGGGTGGAGTGTTATAGTCAGTGCTTTCCAGAACAGGGTGGAGAGTCATGGGGTAAGGGAGACTGGAATTCCCCAGAACAGTCCAGGGTCATGCTCTGGGTGAAGGGTGTGGGGACCCTGCTTGGTCAGTGGAAAAGGATAGTGTGGTCTTCACCATAATCCTGAGTTGAACCTTGTACACTTATGCTGATTCAAGGAGAATATATAGAATGCTGATTCAAGGAAGGAGGGGGTGAGGGCACTATGCCTTGAGCAATGGCCAGGAATGCCTTTAAGCAGTTTCAAGCTATTACAGGGTATAGGATAGACACAAAGACAGAAATATAGAAGGGGCTTAATGGTGGGCCATAAATCAGGTGGTGTGTAGTGACCTGGGATTTGGGTTTGGGTACAACATTCCCCACTTCTTTTCATGAGAGTGTCAAACCATTGACTCACCCTCAACAATAAGGTCAAAGGTAGAGAAGGCATGACAATATGGGTATGGGAGCTTCCTCACAGCTCAGTGTGACAAGGGTAACAGCCACCAAGCAAGCTGTGGTCCCCCACAAACCTAATAAGGTGTCACATTAAGGGTCTGGGTTATAGTTTCCATTAATGGGGTATCAACACAATAGGAATAATAACATATAACAAATAGGTTACCTAAAAAGATTCCAATGACATCACCATTATCACAGATAAAATGATTAAATACAAATTGAAAGTAAATACAAGCCAAAAGGTGAAGTACAAAAACTATTAAAGGCAGCACAGTAAAAAATCACATTCATAACAATCAAAATCCTCACACCAGAAAGAGGGTTTATAGGGGGAGGAACATATGGGCTGGGTCCTTAAAAGTCCAGAACACTCCATCATCCAAGATGACCTCCCAGTGGGGGGATTGGAGGGTCACAGGACAAGGCAGAATGAGAGGGAGATGGCTTAAACAATCTTAGCTTATGAGGGTCCTTGAGGGGCTCTGCTTTCCATTCCGGGGTTGGAGCTGCTTTCACTCAGTTGTGGTGGAGCTGCTTTCACTGCAAATGGGGTGGTCAGGATGACAGCATAAGGGCCTTTTCACTTGTGTTCAAGACCAGAAGCTGTATGTTTCTGAATCAGAACAGAATCCCTGGGCAGGAAGTGATGGAGTGGCTCAAAGATCGGGACAGGCAGGGCTTCTTGAAGTGAGTTATGGAGCTTAGACCATGTGTGCTGTAATGATGGACGTATTAGTAAAATGGAGTACAGCAACTATGGAGGAGGGCTAGAGGGAGTAGAGTGACCCAGTTCTCATGGGTTTCTAAAGTAACAACCAACAGAGACATTTCCTTTCTGCAGAAAGTATCTACAAACACTGAACCAGCAGCTTTTGGTTTTACTTCAGTAAAATATACTTTCCAATCACAGGTTGAGTTCCCCTCAGTTTCACTTCTAGTGGGGCTATAATGTTATCTAGATGGGGAATATGATACCTGTCTCTTAATAATTCCCCAAGTTCTTGGGACCCAAGGTGCATGATCTAATAAAGTCTGCCTATCCAGTCCCTTCCCAACTGACTGTCTCCTCTCTCCTTCTTCAGCCACGTAGGAATCATCTCAGAGTGAGTAAGGAGGAGGAGGCAGCGACAGGGAAAAGGGGAAGCTGTGATGGGGGGGGGGGGCAGCCCCAGAGAGGGAAGCAGCACGGGCTGCAGCAGCAAGACCTGCATTTTTTTTCACAAGGGCACCTCCACTGAATTCTAAAACTTTTGATTATTGAAGCTTGTCACCAAGAATAGGGACAAAAAAATAAGGGAACCACAATTCCCTAACTTTAGAATGTCAACTCCAGGCAAGCCATATACCAAGCTGCAAACAGCATAGAGCGAAGTGTGAGATTTGCCAGGTGCCTGTGAGGAAATTAAATCAGGGGAACACTACCTCGGGTCATGCAGAACAGTTGTTCTCCCAACCTTCCTTTGCACCTTATACCTGTATCTTACAGGATCTGGCATCACGAGTCAGTGGCTCGGGCAGCTCTTCTTAATACTTATACCTGGAGTTTGACTCAAAGAAATAGCCAATTAATAGTCCCATCAAATCTTTAAGGAACATTCTCCAATAATCAACTTAAAATAGGTTTCTAATTTTACAGTCTTATATTGGTTAAAGAACATATGAAGAACATTTATAATTCTGAGGAACATCTGTAATTCTTGGTTTTTGTTCTCACAACTATATTTAATACAAGCCCTCAACAAAATTTTAGGATTAAATTGTAACAAGTAATCTAGTCAATTGCATTAATACCTAATTGTTGTGTTATCACTTTGAAATGCCCAATTATTCTATGTCATGCAAAAACACAAATACACTTTACCTCTATTACTTCAAAAGTTTAACCTTAATCTATGGGATAATGTTTCGTTATTATACTGTATACTGGACTCTGGAAAAGAGGGTGTTTAAAGGTTTTACTTTTTGAGGCCAAATCTTTATTCTTTATGACCATACAGAGGTCTTGGTTCTAATTTTATACAGTCATTAATCATATCTACATATTTACATAACACTCAGAAAAATATCTCTAAAACAACAATATCTTAAACATTTCCCAAAATCTTGTATTTCACCAAAAGTCTTTTGCCATGGCTCTATGACCTTGCCCCCTTTTCAATACACATGAACAATTCCCAATTATACAAAAGCTACAAGATCTACAGGGTCTGTTCTTAAATAGTTGCCAATAAATACTTAACAGTTAACAATTGCACACTTCATAGAATGGAAACCCCTTATTTTGAAACAAAGACAAACTTTACATTTATAATCTTGTACATAATTAAAATGTCCTAAAATTTTGCCTATAATAAAATCCAGAATTTAGTAGCATTTATAATTCTTTTATAAAATAATCTCAGATTTAGCAGCATTTATACCAAACTGTATTTAAAAAATTTCAAGAATGTTATAAGCACATACCTAATACATGAAATTCAAATTTCTGAGAGCAATGACCAATTTGATAATCTTAAACTAATGAGTACCAGATTGCCTTACACAAAAATCACTTATAGCATGAATTTTACACTTTAAAAGAAAACTTTACATTGTACAATTAACATTTTCCATTCCAGTTTTTACCCAAACACACATTTTACTTAATACAGGCTGTTTGAATGAGTTTTGTACAAAACAAAACCAGAACACTTTTACAAATTTACTAGGACATGGATTGTACCTTACAACACATTTTAGGGGGAGGTGGAGGTTATAGAAACCATGCTATAACACCATGCACAAGCAACTTCCCAAAAGAATGCTATTGTGAATAGCTTTTAAGTTTCTGATTACACAGTATAGCAAACACTCTATTTATTAAAAAACAAATCAAAGGAAAACATTCACAACAAATCAAGATACGGTATTCACAATATTACATCTTATCACAAAAAATCACAATATAGTGTTCACAACAGCTTAGTATTAAAATGGCCACATGGTTTTCACCAAAGTGGTCACAGTATTTAGAACAAAGAACAAAAGAATAATCTGGTATCCCTAAGGAGGTTTGCCTCCTTACTTAGTCATTAGATCATCTCAGAATACAAGTCAGTCTTCCACTCATGGGGCAACTAGGTTAACTTAATCTTTCACTTATTTAGCAATCAGTTACTAAGTATAGCTATTCACTAAATATGATCATTAGAAAATACACAACCCCCCCACCCCTGGGTCACTGGTAAACCAGGTTATCATCACAGGATTCAATATCCAAGGAGAGATCTTTTCTTCATCTTGACTTGGGGTGGTTTCCCAGATCCCCTGGATCTTGTTTCATGGTCCCAGCTCCTACCTAAATCCACCAAACAGTCAGCTGGATTCAGAGGCAGACAACTCCCAGGTCTTTTTCCAGTCCTCTGGGCAGTTCCTGCTACACGCTGAACTTCGCAGGGTCCAGTACATCTCAAAACCTTCATAATTTCTCTTTCTGGGAATTCAAGGATCAACCAAGCAACAAACAAACAAAATCTTAGCATCCTGGTCATGCTTCCTCAGTCCTCCAGCAGTTTGGCTAGCCCTAGGTCCCAGAAGAAATCTCAGCCTTCCAGGTGGCAGCAGCAACACTGGCCTTCCAGGACACAACAGCAACACTGGATTTCCAGGAAGCTGCAACTGCTTTGGCCTTCCAGGCAGTCTTCTTGGCAGCAACTTCAGCCTTCACCAGATTCTGGTCTCAAGAAAATTCTCTCTCAGTTCTTAGTCAGCTTCTAGATGCTCACTGAGAGAAATTCTCTCTCTCTCTCTCTCTCTCTCTCTCTCTCTCTCTCTCTCTCTCTCTCTGCCTCCACCAGAACAGTTTTTTCTACCAGGATCTTGTCAGGAAAAAATTCTGAATGTGCCTTTCTGGGGCTTTTCTTACACACACACACACACACACACACACACACACACACACACACACACACACAAACACACACACACATAGGCTTTGATTTCAACCAACCCCTTCCTGTTATGTCAGCAACAGGAGATAGAATTCGCACCTTCTCTTTCTTTCACAGTTTGATTAGTCAATAAGGGCTAAGTACCTGCTTACTTGCCATAACAAAAAGGGGTCTTCAAATTTAAATTAATTACCATTACTTATGCAAATCCCTCTGCTTCAACCAAAGCAAATATCCCTAGAACCATGCACTTCAATAATAATGCTTGATGTTAATATAGCACTTTAAAATGTACAAATACTTATATCTTTGTTGTTACTGTTCAGTTGATTCAGTCATGTCTGAATCTTCATGACTTCAGGGACCATACTGTCCATGGCATTTTCTTGGAAAAGATACTGGTGTGGTGACTTGCCCAGGGTGACATAGCTAGTTTCTAAGGTTGGATTTGAACTCAATTCTGTGATGACTCTGGGTCCCATACTCTGTCCACTGGGCAACTTAGCTGCTTCTACACCATATATATATAGTACCTCCATTTCATCTTGATATAATAGTATAAGCTAGATATTATAATTTGTTTTAAATTTTGTAAAACATGATAGCATGGCAGTGAGAAATTAAATGCTTTGACTGTGACTATATAGCAAGTAATGTTGGAGGTCTCACTTGAGTTTCAGTATCTCAGGACTCCAAGTCAGTCACTATATCTATAGCCCCACAATGCCCTCTCACCTCAATACTTGTAATGGCAATGTAATTTGAATTTGAAGACCCCTTTTTGTATTGGCAAGTAAGTAGCTACTTAGCACCTTGTTTCACGTTAAGCAAAAATAGCAGGTACTTAGCACTTTGATCAAGCCATTGCTGGGGAAACAAAAGGTATGAACTCCTGTCTCCTGTTACTTGTATAATAGGAAAAGGTTGGGCTTCTGGGCTCCTGGGCTCCTGAGCTTCTAGGCTCCTCTTCAAAAGAAACTCTGTCACCACAAGTTCTCATGAAATTCTGGCTCAATTCTTGATTCTCATTTCTCTTCTCTAGCTGCTCTGCCTCCAAGTGCTGGTCCTAAGAAATTTTGACCCTTCCTCTGTAGGGCTTTTATAGACACACAGCATTAGCTTCCTGTTTCAGCCAACCCCTTCCTGTTATGTCAGTAACAGGAGAGAGGAGTTCATACTGTTATGGTCAAGAAATAGTTAAGAAATATTTTCTGAAGTTAGTGGTCAGCCTAGTGAAACTCTATGGTATACAGCCAAGTGAAACTTTAGAAATCTCGAAGTGAAACTGTATGAACCTGGGAAGCCTCCCTAGAGTGATTTATCTGTACCTGGGAGGCTGGCCTAGGATAATCTATCTTTCCCTTAGCTTCCCCCCTCTGTTTTCCTTTGTAACCACTTGTTTGCATCTATATGACAAATTGCTTAGCAACAAATGATGTTAGTTAGATATACAAACCTAATGAAATGTGTAAAAGGTTCTACATCTCTGAACTTGGGGCTGCTCCCCCTTTAATTGGTATAGAGTAGCCCCAGCTGGTAAATTAAAGCTCCTTAAAACTTTTAATTCGGCCTCTGTGGTCACTTTGTTAAGACTCATCAAGTCATGTCATTTCAATACTTTCTGTTTCCCCAACAGTGATCAATTACTAAGTGCTAAGTACCTGCTACCTTTGCTTCACTTGAAGCAAGGTGCTAAGTACCTGCTTACTTGACAGTACAAATACAGGTCTTCAAATTCAAATGAATTACCATTACAATACTACCACATCAGAATTTATTGCTGTGCCTCAAACCCTCTCCCTTTTACCCTGGAGATGGCTCTATCCCTGAATATCTCCCTATTATCATTGGTGATTTCTTACCTAGCACCACCATCTTAAGAAATACCTGGCTATTTATAGTTATTTCTCTTCAAAGCTTCATGTAATAAATCAATTAATGAAGCTTATCAAGCACCTACTGTATGCTATGCACTCAAGTGGTGAGGATTAAAAAGAGACAGAAGACAGCCCCTGCACTCAAGGAGCTCACAATCTAACAACTTTCAGACTTCAGATTTTCCCACCTTACCCGTACCTGGGTATTGTTGCCCCTATCTGACTTTCTAGCTCCCCTTTATGTGTTAACTTTTCCTACCAGAATGTAAGTTTCTTAATAGTAGGGTCCATAGTTTGTATTTTTATTCCTAGAATTTAGCATAATGTCTGGGACATAGTAAGCACTTTGCAAATGGCTTATCTATCTGTCTGTAACAGAGCAAAGGGAGAAGTATATTTCATGACTTATCCTACCTCAGCCTCAGTTTCATCTTTTATATCTTTTATAAATTTAGGAGGTGATTTTGCTTTCCCTCTTTTCTGCATAGGGAAAATAAACTGCACATAACTTGTAGGTTATGTCAGTATCCTTGGAAAATTCTTTTAGGAATACTAATACTTTCCATACATGTAAAAAAGTTGTTGTTCAGTCATGTCCAATTCTTTGTGATGCCATTTCAAGTCTTGTCATTCTTTTTGCAAAGATATTGGAGTGGTTTGTCATTTCCACCTCTAGATCACTTTAGAGATTAGGAAACTGAGGCGAACAGGGTTAAGCAACTTGCTCAATGTTATAAAACTAGTATCTGAGACTGGATTTCAACCCAAGTCAGCCTGACTCCAGATCTGGTGCTTTATCCATTGTGCCAACTAGTTTTCACATTTAAAAAGAACATACTAAAATTTTGGAGAAAGTGAGAGCTCAATATAAACTGCAAAACTGATAACCAAGGAGAAAAAAAATAGAATTTTCTTAACTATTCAGATGGTTCTGTTTCATTGGTTTCAGTTTAATTACATGGTATTGTGTGACCGTGGACAAATCATTGAACCTTTCTGAGTTTCATTTTCTCTAACTATAAAAAAGAGAATACCTGAAGGAACTGCTTCATATGTTTGTCTTTATGCTCAAATGAGATAATGGTTCCATAGTACATTGAAAACATATGCTCAATGTGGACTATTTTGATTGTTTTTATTACTTCCCTTAGTGTAATTGCAACTCTTTCAGACCTTTTCATTTTTTCATATATTTCTGTAAATTCTCCATGGATAAGTCAGTGGTACACTGAAAGCATCCTCTGATTCATTTAATATTTGAAATAGATATTACATATGAAAATAAAAACATAGTAGAGACAACCATAAGGCAAGGGTTGTTTTAGGAATCAGGAGAACTGAGTTCCTGGAAGGTAAAATTATATGATCACAAACCTAGAAAGGTCTTAGAGGGCTCCTCATTCATGCCTTTTATTTTACATATGAGAAAACTGAAATGCTAAGAAATAAAGTGATTATTTAAGGCCATGCAGAACCAACATTCACATCTAATTCTTTTAAATCCAATGTTGTCATCCTTTTCACTATGCAATACTACTTCATATATTTAGAAGCATCACCTTGGGCCAGTCCAACAGCTGTTTATTTAACTCATCTATGAAATGTGTGGATTAGATGAGATGAACTCTAAGATGCCTCGCAGTTCTAAAAGTCAATGATTCTTTGCTTAAAGTTTATCCTGAGGACACAATATGATAGTTCAAGAATAATTCTTTTAGTCTCAAATGTTCACATGTGAAGAGTATGAATAATAGATAAAGTGAACATAAAAATTTTGCACAAGTAGACAAATAGAATCTCAGAGCAATTGCTCAGAGGTGATGAGACCTATGGCAATGAAAGGGTATGTCTTATTAAAAATAAACAGATGGAATGGTTCTCATTATGTCTCACCTGGACTGTTGCAATAGCCTCCTAATTGGTCTCCCTGAATCCTACCTTTCCTCTTAGCACCTCATCTTACACCCAGCCACCAAATTGATATTCCTAAAGCACAGACATACAGCTTCCCTAATCAAAAATCCTCAGTGGCTCCCCCTTGGCTCTAAGATAAAATACCAAGTATTTTATTTTTTTATTTGAAAGTCTCCCTAATTTGTCTCCTACTGACTCTTCTAGTTTTGTTTCCTAATTCTTGTCTTGATGCTCTCTCTACTCTAGCAAAAATGGCCAACTTACTTGCCATACACAACATTCAATTTCCCGATTTTATACAAAGGCTTTCACACGTATCTGGAATACACTACTCCCCAACTTACCTTCCCCTATTAGAATTCTAAGTGTTCTTCAAAGTACATCTCAGGAGTCACTTTCTACATGGTAACTTTTAATCTCCCCAAGTTTCTTTTTGTTATTTCTTTCTTTTGATAGAAAATACACAATGCAGAATATGTAGGTGCATATGTATGTATGTATCTATCTATCCAAATGTATTCTCTGCATTATTTTGTGCATAATTTTGTTAATTTATTTAATTATATACTATTATTCTACCCATAGAATATGTACTTAAAGGTAGAAAAGTTTCTGTTACTAAGGAAAATAAATGAACAAAGAAAATACAGCCCCTATTATTTCCTATATACTAGCAAGTGACGAGAGATGGCATCAGTATATAGCAGTTTTAAAAATTCTTTTTCATGATGGATAATAATTTTTCATAATAGGAGTGGACAAAACATCATTAAGAGGACAGTGGGTACAAAGAAAGAGACAAAAGAACATTATCAAGTTCTATATTGCAAATAAATTAAAGTTCCCATGTCCACCTAATTATATCCTAAGTCAAGAGTTATAATTGTATTTGAGTCATGGGTCTATTTTGTTAAAGCCTGTGGACTGTTAAGAATAATATTTTAAGTGAATAAATTATAATGCATAGAATTGCATAGGAAATTAATTGTATTGCCATACTTTTTTTTTTTTTAAGATTTCAGACACCAGTTTATGAAATTCTATTGGAGGGTGCTTTTTAAATGCAGAGGTACTCAGGAAATTATGAGGAGTTACATTTAAGAGATCACTAACAGAAAAATAATCATTCATTAACTACTTTGTTTCACATGCTATAGTGAATAGAGAGCTGCTTCTGGGACATATGGGCTGTGTGCTGCTAAACAATTTCTCAATGTTCTAGGAATCGCTTCAAGATTATAAGTATCAGAAAAGGTGTCTATTTGTTTTCATAGAGTTTCCCTAATTATTTAAATCCCATGTCCAGTTGTTATCTTATGTCTATGTGCAAGGCACTGTTCTAGGTACAGAGAGTAAAATGAGAAAAATGAAATTGCATTTGTCTTTGATATATTCTACTGGTGGCAAATACTATATACTCCTATTTACAACACAAAATTTATAAAAGTTATTTAAGGAAAGGGGAGGTCACAAATGACTCAGGCAATTAGGAAAGAATTCCTATAACAGGGATCATTTGAGATCAACCTTCATAGAAGCTTGAGATTATAAGTAGAGGTAAGGAATGGCTCCATTCCCAGTATGGATGATAGCCTGTGCTAAATCATGGAAGAAGAACATGGAATGTCATGACAGAAAAAGGATAGTCTTACTGCAATGTATTTGAGAGACAATAAGTGAATTTTATCTAGAAAAATAGGTTGGGGTCAGATTATAAAGATGGAAATGTATAAATTATCTTTAATGAAATTTGGAGCCCATGAAAACTTCTTGAACAGGAGAGTAACATAGGTAGGCAGGTCTATCCATTTGGTCACAGTATGGAAAATAAGATAAGGGAAAAAATTTAGAAAGGAAGACCATGCAAAAGGCTATTACAGTACTCTAATGTCTCTCCTAGAGTGATGAAAATTAAGAAGAAATATTAATATTTAAGAATGTATAGATCACATATGAAATAATAGTCACACTGTTGTCAATCTAGCCAAATATGATCCAACCACATCTGAAATATTCTGTTCACCTCTTGGCTTATATGGTAAGAGGGACATTGACAAACTGGAGTATATTCAAAAGACAGTCAACTAAGTTAGAGGAAATTTTGAAAATCTTGGTATAAAATTAAATTTCTCCATACAGGGAATGTTTAGTAAGGAAATTCCATTGATGCAATCATACTGAATTCTGAAACTTATAGTGTTAGAGAGTTACATAGAGGGACTGAAATCTTAAAATGATTTATCCAATGTCTGTAGCCACTATTGTCAGACAGGATGTGAACCTTGAACTTTTGAACACCAAGGCTGTCTCCCTATCCATTATGACAGTTCTCCTATTAAAAGTAAATTAAGAAATTTTAAATATTGATCTTAGAAAAGGCTTAAAAAGACATGATATTCTTTTACATAATTTTAATAACTTCCAGGTAGTAGTAGAAGATATTTTATATTGCTTTAGGAGAAATAATTACAATCAACAGGTTTAAATTAGGAAAAAGATCAATTATAACGGAAAGGGTATTTTGGTTCAAGTTAAGGAAACTTTTTTTTTTTAAACAGTGAAAGCTGCCTTATACTGATATTAACTGCAACGTAAAGTGGTGAGTTGCCCATCACTAAAAATATTTAAGTAGAGGCTGGAATGAGCATCTATGTGGGCTATTATTGGGGGGATTTTTCACTGGGTAGAAAGTCCTCTAAAATTCTTCTAATTATAAAATTCTATAATTTTATAATAAATTAAAATAAGTTGATTATATTTCAGTGACTAAGGAAGAGATGGGGGTTTCATGAAGAGAATATCATAAATGAAGTTAGATTCTTCTAAAAATATTAATTGTAAGACATAAAGGCAGGATCACAATTCAGGAGAGAGTGTGTGAATGTTAAGAATTGAAAGTTTATAATCTTAAATTAACTTGATGGATGTTAATGCTTAAGTTTAAATTGGATTCCTGCCCTAATTGTGAGCTGCTTTTTATCACTATCTCAACAATTAAATCTTCTAACCTATTCATTATTAAAATATATCATTTAGAACTAGCCATGATCTGAATGTTATTAAGACCCTTTGAAAATCAGGGGACTGTAATGAAAACTTGGGTCTTCTTACAGAATCATTGCATGAAGTTGCACAATCACATTTTTCTACTAGTATCAGAAAAAAAAAAAAGATTATCATGAAAAAAGGGGCCTGGGGAAGTGTAAGGGTCCCTTGATATGAAGTAACAGGAGATAGAGAAGGGAAGGAGAAGAAAGGGATAGAGGTAGGGAGTGTCACCTGGCATAGTTTTTGTGTCTCTATCATGCCTAAGAGGATTTTGCTATGCAAATTATATACATAGCCATCTGGGAAGCAGAAATTCTAGGTACTGAGAGCAGCTGAGCTATTCTCAATAAAAGAGCTTCACAGCTTCTACATATCAGAGATCACAAAGAAGGGGATTAAATAAGGAGTCAGCATAGTATAGTGGAAACTATTATTCCGAGGAAATTTGGTTTCAATACTCTAGGACCTGCTACACAAGTGACTTTGGGTGAGTCACTTAATCTTTCTTCAGCTATAAAATGAAAGCATTTGCCTAGATGATTTTCAAATTCTTTTCTGGCTCTATGATTCTAAGTATTGGTCTCTTATCAGCAAACTAGGCAGGCTTTGTTGCTTTAAACTTAAATGGGAAAAAAAAAGGATCCCATTATTTTAATGTCTCTGGCTTCTCTGAATCAAGTATGTGCTTCATCATTGTGGTTCAAAGGGAAATTTTCACTGTCAGTTATTCATCTGCCCTACAGCCTAAAACTCCTTTTCACCACCTACTTCCATGCAGAAACTGGAGGTTTAGCAAGGAATACAGTATGGAGAACAAAGGACTTAGACACTTGACTCCAGTATTACTGTGTTTCTAAATAGCTATATCTTAAAGAGCAAGTCCTTGAAGCAGGAGGGAAAAAATATTACAGCTTGGACCATCATATTCATCACACAGTGGCACTTAGAATTAGATTAATGATGCTGCTCCTAACTAATGCAAGGATGTGAAGAACAAGCATGTTCAAGTGCTACACCCATGGCACTGATATTTAGGAAAGTAGGCTTAGAAAAACAAAATAGGCAATTGTAGAAATAAACTGACAGCAACTTTGTCAACGTAAAAATATGAATTAATAAATATGACTACTTAAAGTTGGCAAGAAGTTGTTTAGGGAATATGACATTTCTGAAAAATAAGTTTGAAAAACCAGGAAGAGGAAATTTCACAGACAGACTACATAGCCCCTAATCATATAAAGTATGTTTTTGATTAATGCCAATTTTTTTAGAGTTCTATTGTATTCGTGAGTCATTATAGGCCTACAACGGGCAAGGCATACCTCAGATACTAAGAATGGTGATGACAGGTAAAAGAATTGTAGAAACTGGAAAATTTGTATATATTTTTACTGTTCTGTTTAGCTAGCAAAATATTAAGGAGCAGGCTAATTGATTGAGTATAGAGACATTTAAAAAAAAGGTCATCTTCAGCTATCATTTCTTTATCTCATTCTCTTCTGCTATATCCCTACAAGTCCTTCATTGTTGTTTCTCTGTGAAGGTATTGAAGTCTCTGCATTGGAAGTACCAGAACTCAAGAGGACAAGCCATGGGGAGGTAGGAGTCAAATTCCAGGCTTAGTAAGATAGTCAGTCCAGCATCAATGCCCAGGGAGAAAGGAATAATACTGAGGAAGTCCTCATAGGCTCTTCTTTCCTCAGAGAAAGCTGAGGTAAGATGTTGCTTTTGGGACTGATGTTATGTAAGAGTTTCACTATGGCGACACTCCTCTTTACCAGAGACTGGGATGGCATGGGAAGAATATGCCTTAGAGGTGTTATGGGAAATGTTTACATGATTTCTCTTTTTTTCTCTCTATGTATGTATGTATGTATGTGTGTATAATATTTTAATATTTGAAGTAAACATCCTTTTTAAAAAGTAATTGAGGATTTATAGTTACATAGAGCTGAAGGGCTAGTCAATGGAAGCTCAAAATAATGGCAGGAGAGAAAAAAATCCACCACAAAATCCTCAGTGTAACTGGGACCCCGAGGGTGATGGAGCCTTTTGGTGTCTCAGAAAGAATGTAAACAACACTTGATACACAAAATTTGGAGAATAAAAGGCACTACAGGGAACATTTGCAATCATTCTGAAGAACAATTAGAACTATATTCAATGGGCTATAAAACTGTGTTTATTCCTTGACTCAGCAATATCACTACTAGGTCAATATCCTAAAGAGATTAAAGAAAAAGGGAAAGCACCTATCTGTAGTGGTACAAATGGGAAATCAAATGGATGCTCATCATTTGGGAGATGGATGAACAAGTTGTGGCCTATGGATGTGATGGAATACTATTGTGTTATAAGAACTGATGAGTAGAAGGGGCACAGAAAAACCCTTGAATAACTATATGAACTAATGCAAAGTGAAGTGAGGAGAATCAGGACAACGTCATATAAAATAACAGCAATATTGATCAATAGTGAACAGTTTATCTGTTCTAACCAATAGAGTAATCCAAGACAATTTCAAAGGATCCATGATGAAAAAGGTTATCTGTCTCCAGAGAGTGAACAGATGAACTCTTGAGTACAGACTGAGGCACACTTTTTATACTTCCTTTTTTTTTTTTGGTAAAATGACTAATATAGAAGTATATATTGAATGACTTCAAATATAAATCAATATCCTCTTGCTGCCTTCTCACTGGGTAGAAGATGGACAGGGAGGAGAGAATATGGAACTTAAAGGTAAAAAAAAAAGTTAATTTTATTTTATAAAGGAAAGGAAAACATATATAGATGGTTTAGGACATTCAAAAAGACTATGAAACAACCTGGAAAATTACTTTTTCTACTAAACCTAATTAAGGATACCCCCACCCCCAAATAAATTTGTATGGCTAAGAAAAAAAGTACCACGATTATTACAGGAAACTTCTTTGTTTTCTTAAAGGCTATCTTCTTATACCTTAGCTTTTTTATAGCCAAATTTAGCATATTTAAATCCAAAGAAACAAAGGTTAAAGGGAAAACTTGTAACTTTACTGCTTACAGGGAGGTATTATTTTGAAAATACATCAAAGAACACAGAATTTGAGTTATGTCCAAATAGTCCAAATTTGTTAATTGCTCAAGAAACATAATAAATTGGATTGAATTTAATTATCAGGGTATAATTTTATCATTTTTTTTCATATTTTTAACAAAGTGTGAGAGGTACTTGGTGTAACACCATGCATGAAAAGCTTTCCAGAGGACTGCTGCCGTAAACGGCTTTCAAAGTTCTGATTACATAGTATAGCAAATTCTCTATTTATTCAATAACAAATCAAAGCAAAACTCACAGTACTCACAATGTTACAACTTATTACAGCAAATCAAAATACAGGATTCAACATGTCACAACTCAACAACTTATCATTAAAATGGCCACATAGTTTTCACCAAAGTGGTCGCATAGTTTTCAACAAAACACAATCATTTAGTAACTCAATTGTTCAGCGGTTCCCTTTTAAATAAGGTGCATTCATTTAGACAATCAATCATTTAGTTAAGTCCTTAATTAAATCAGTCTTAGGGAGGGGAGCCTCCTTAATCCTTAACTCACTCATCCTCAAGGAAGGGAAACAAAGTACAATAGTCAAAGTTCTCCACCCATGGGGTGCAATTAAGTTACAATATCAGTCACTACTCAGAACTCTCTTGAGTAGTAGTGGAAAATACACAGGCTTTACACCCCTAGGTCACAAGTAAGTTATAATTTTATCAGTCACTACTGAGTATCCATGGAGAGGATTTTTTCATCTCAACCTGAGTTAGGCTCTCAGATTCCCTGGTTCCCCTTCCATGGTTCTAGCTCCTACCTAAATTCACCAAACTGTCACCTGGGTTCAAAGGCAGACAGCTCCCAGCTCCTTTTCCAGCTTTCCATGCAGTTCTTGTTCCACACTGAAGCTCAGAGTGTCCAGTCCACCTTAAGTCCTTCACAGTCTCCATTCCTGGGAAGTCAAGGCTTAAAAAAGCCACAATCATGCTTCCTCTGGCAACTCCAGGCTGGCCCTCAGAAGTCTTCAGCAGAAGTTTCCAAGAAAGATCTAAGTGAAAGTTATGCCATCTCAAGTTTGGGTTTTGCATTCTCCTCTCAGTTCTTCTCAATTATTAGTTCAGTCTTCAATCCAGCAGCAGCTGCCCTACCTCCATAGTTTACCCAAGGAAATTCTGATTTTCCAGGTTGGGCTCTTCCTTATATATGGTATAGCTCCTCCCTGTTCAGCCCCTTCCTGTCATGTCAGCAAAAGGGGTTCCTTGTTTAGCCCTGTCCTGTTATGTTAGCACAGGGGTTCATATCTCCTGTTTCTTTACAGAGGCTTCATTTGAAACTAGGTGCTAAGTACCTGTCAGCTTTCTAATACAAAGGGATCTTCAAATTCCATTACCATTACACTGGGAAGCATAATTTTGGAAAAGTTGTTTTAAAATATAGAAATCTATCTCTTTTTTTTCAATATAAAGGAACAATTTATTTGCTGAAAAAATAAATGAATAAACTAATTGACAACAAAAAAATTACATGATGGGGAAATTTACCCCTTTCTAATATGTTAAAAAGTCTTGCCATGAAAGCTACTGCTATAGGGAATGAGTACAAGACTGTGAAATTCTGAGAGAGTTATATATATGACTGCTACCAAGTTCAGCATTCATCATGTATACTTAATTAATATTTTTTTCTCTTTTTCATTTAAGCAATGATACACTTAGCTTTATTGAAATCTATGTTCATTCAAGAAGAATATGGACCTGGGACCCCTCAGGCTAATTAACACATATTAAATTTGTACCCATTGTGCTAGCTTATCAAGGTCTTTTTGAATTCTGTGTCATCTAGTGTGTGTCACTTGCTCTAGCTTTATTCCACCTCCAAATTCAATTAGTTTCCCATCTATTATGTTATATAAATAGAAGATAAAATTTTAAAACAGCTAAATCCAAGCAGCTATCCCTGGGATTTTCTTGATGAACTTAAAAAGATTGTTATTAACTATTAATAACTTACTCTTTAGGTCATGTCATTCAACAAGAATTGGATTCATGAAATTATAAGTTCATCTTACTTACAACTTTCCGAAGCTCACACAGAAATGAAATATGATACATGGTGTCCATTTGTAGGTGAGAAGACCTACCACCCAGCAAGCCACTAGAAAGAAGGAACAAAATTTTGCCAATCCAGTAGTTTTAATGATACATTCATTTCTGGTCATACAGCCAATGAGAAGAATCTGCCGCTATGTACATGGTCAATACATACAGAATGTCTTCTATGTGAGGCAGGTGCCTACTATCTTCTTTTGATTTTGTTTTAATGGATCCTCACTCAAATGGTCTCCATCATACTAAATTATTTTAGTTCCTAGATTTCCACACTTGAGTCTCTCCTTTCAATTTACAATGGTACTAACTTTACCATTTTCCCAATTTCTTAAAAAAAGGCCATATTTATCCTGAGCTATATTTCATTCCTGGGGTTCATTGCATGCATTCCCACTGCTACCTATGTGGTAAGTTTGCTTTTTTGTATTAGCAATTCTAGTTTATCTTGTTACCTATACTTCATGAAATTGTGAATAGACACTGGAAACAATAGACTATCACTAATTCTGTCTTTGAACTAAAGCCTATCATTTTTGTATTTTAAGCCATGATACAGAAATTCATATATGTTTTTTTTTTCCTTCTACAATCTTTGCTTGCAGTGGACAATGGTGATGAAACCATCTGTGTCTTCAATTTAATGCTCAAGGGAACCCATCTAGGTTTTTCTGACAAGATCATTGGTGACCATTTCAATCATCAGTCTTGTACTTCAAGAGTATGCCCCCAGGAATCTGCCACCACTTAGTGTTACGAGAATGAGTGAATAGCTGAATAAATGAATGGATGAAAACATAATCAACACTATGTTCCTAGCTTTGTGCAAAGCTTAGAAAAAGCAAAAAGGAGAGAATTTTATTCTCAAGGAAATTCCAAAAAGCAGAGATATCTATGGGATGATGGAACAAAAGCGAAATTGATATGTGGTGATAGTGTCGATTAATTATAGCTCCAAGAGAAAGTAATGAAAAAACATAAAATTAATAGGGATGTTTGGGAAGGGAGGATGGTCAACATGAAGAAACATGATCCAGTATGGATTGAATTAGATATTATTAGATATAACAATAATGTCAATGAGTAGCATGCTCAGTCATCCTCAGTAGGGAATCGCAAAATGTAATTACTTTATTATTCTTATAACCCTTATTGGATAACTGGAAAAATTGTAGAATTGAAGAAAGACTGTTGGTTTAGAATGAATTAATTAACTAAAAATAGCTATTTATTAAGTACTTATGGTGTATCCAGTATTGTGTTTAGCAATGGGGATACAAATGAAAAGAAAACCAATCCCTACCTTCAATGAGCTTACATTCTAGTATAAGAAGACACATATAAAAGAATGATGGCAAAGAAAAGATGTTTTTAACTGCCTTGTAAGATGATACATTAATGCTGCCACAGATCAATTGATTAGCTTGCTCTTTTTAAGATTGGTAGTGTTGATTTTATTAGTATTCCCAAAGCTAGAAATGGAAAGTGATGTAGATAAACTTTCAGGGAAGTGACATGGAATATATAGATATGGATGAATATAGATATATCCAGAGAGCAGCATCTGAGTAGTTTGGATAGTATGGGAATTTTCACTGACCATAGCTCTGGGACCAATCATAAGAGTAGGGACTGGGAGAACATTGTGGGAGGCAAGAGGCATAATACAAAGATAGTTAGAAACAGCAGTATGTGGGTTTGGGTAAAGTTCATTATGGAGAAATTTTTGCCATTCAAGGTCCAGAGCAGAAACTGGAGGACTGGTTGCAAGGATGAGGCAAGACCTGAAGATGGGGACATAATATTGTAGTTCAGATCTCATCTCTGCTATTTTTGTTAATTATCTGTTGTCAGACCAACTATTTATTCTCTAAGGACCTCAATCTTCTCATTTGCAAAATGAAGGGGTTGGATTAAGAACTCTCTGAGATCCTTTCTGACTCTAGTTTTATAATCTTATTTTCTCTCATGTAACTGCTCCTATAATTATACTTAATCATGATAGGCTAACTAAAGTCTCAAGGCAAACTGGTAGAGATAAAGAAGATTAAAGTGCTAAATAAATGAAACCAATACCACCACCTTGACCACCATCTTTTCTCAAATCCCATTAGAGATAGCTCGGGACCCTTTTAATGGCAAGAAAAGGAGTACTTTTCTCATTGTTTCATTTATTCAAGTGCCTTTGAGCCTGTCTCTGATTATGTCAAGTCTTTTTTGGAAACAATATATGTTGTGTTGCCCTTAATAGACGTAAGGGTGTTTGGAGACCTATCCTGCCCTTAATAGGTCTAACATGATCACATGGAGCCCACAGTGGGAGGAAATTTCTAAAAGGGGAGAACAGGAAGGAGCAGAGCAGAACTGGGAGGAAGGACACCTGTGGTGTTGGCACTCTGTCTGTCCTGTCTGTGTTGACGTTACTTTGTCAGAACAAAGCATCTTGCTTGCTGACATAGGATGTTGCTGCTGTTACAGAAGCTCTGGGACTTTACTGCTGGTTCAGAAGCCCTGAAAGAGGAATTTACTGCTCTGTTTACACAAGTCCTGAAAGAGGGCTTTACTGCTGTTTTCAGAAGAATTAGGATTTTATTGCTGATTTGTTTTTGGTTTCTCAGACAGAAGTCCTGTCTGTTCATCCGTGTCAATTTCTCAGACAGTGGTCCTGTTTTTTGGTCTTTGTTAATTTCTCAGAAAAAATCCCTGTCTGTTGTTTTGTACTGGTTTCTCAGAAAGAAGCCATGTCTATTGGTCTGTTAATTTGTCAGACAGAAAGCAAATTGAGATGATAGTGACAACAATGCGAATAAATATTTTCATAGCCCCATTGAGCACCATTTTCCTAGAAACAGAAGCTGTGAAGAGCTTGGGGTGGAGCAGTTCCTGTGAACTGCATTAGAGAGCTGCCTACCTGGGAATCCAGGTGACAGCCAGAAAATCCAGGCAAGAGCTGGGAGCACTGTAAAGATACTGGGATTTGAAGATCTTCCATGCCACTTGAACTTGCTGACATAGCAGGAAGGCTGGAGCAAGAGAACACCGTAACCAAGCTAGCTTTCCTGCTGTTGCAACTGGAAGCAGCAGCAGTGGGAGAGGCTGCAGTTGTGGCACAAACTCCTTTTTCTTTGAGCCTGCCAGAATCTCTGCTGGGGACTCCTGCTGGGGACTGCCTGGGACCAGAACTGCAGGGGGGGAGGGAAGGGGGAAGGGCAAGCTGCTGGCAGCAAGCTGCCTGGATGCTAAGCAGTTGTTTTGAGTGAGGAGAGGAGGATCTTTGCCTGAGGTACCCTGTCCTGTTTTGAAGGCTTGAGAATGTGAGTGTTTACTACTTTAACTACATGTGTCAACTTCATAACTACTGTGTTGGCTTTGACTTTCTGGTTTTGGGACTCATTTATCTGGTACTTAAATAAATGCTCTAGTTATATTTCTCATGTAGAGAGCCTGTTACATTTGTGATTAATAACCATATCAGCATACTTATAGTTACTGTAGGCATTGTGAATGCTACATTGCTGATACAAGCACTAGTCCATAGAAGAAGAGGAAGATGAGCTGTGGAGTTTGGAAGTGAGCCTGAAATCAAAAAGAAAAAAAAATCAAGATCAAAAAAATCAAAAATAAAGAAAAAAGCACTTGGGTACTCAATACTGACTGATGAGATTTGTGATTTACTTGTGACCTAGGGTGGGTTGCCTTTGTACTTTCCACTGTCCCTTAAGGGAGTACTTAGTACTTAGTAGTGACTGATGAAATTGTAACTTAATTGTGACCCTGGGGTGGGTGGCCTTTGTACTTCTACTGCCCCTTAAGGACAATTAATTTAAAGATGATTACCCCTTGAGTATGATTGGCTTAAGTATGATTGGAAGCCAGCTTCCATTCAAGATGAAAGAAGATTTTTCTAGGGTACTCTAAATTGATTGAGGAGATTATAACTTACTGAATGATTTGTTTTGTTGAGAACTTTAGTAATAAGTTGTTATGCCATATTGTTCTGAATATTGTACTGCAGTTTCTGGAATGGTTTGCTATAGTTTATTGCTTAATAAATAGAAAGTTCACTATACTATGTGATCAGAACCTTAAAGTTATTCACAGCAGCAGTTCTCAGTAGAGTTGCTTGTGGTTGGCTTTACAAACCTGAATCCAAGAACTTTCAGAAAAGCAAAGCTTCCAGCACAGTGACCACATTCATCATTCTAAGAAGTGATAGCTGTTGAGATGCAGCCTTGCAAATGTTCCTGTAGATGTTACTGCCAAAGCTACTGAAGCTTCATGAAAGAATGTTCTTGCCACCAAAGTCCTGGGACTTTCAAGTAGCTCAACATCAATAAGTCATATTATTTTATAAATGGAAATATCATTAAAGTGAAGCATTCCTAACTGCTTTATCACTGTGCCCTAAGGAACATGGGATCTTCCAGCTGCCTTGCTACTTGAAACCTTTCATATATGTTGTATCTCCTAACAGAATATTAGCTACTTGAGAGCTAGGACTGCCTTACTTTTCTATTTGTATGCCCAGTTCTTTGCACAGAGGGAGCACTTGGTGAACTCTTAATTCATTCTTTAATATTTGGATCAAAAACAGCTTTTACTTCCTCTTAAGCAAGAAATGCCACTGTGTTTTTAATTCCAGGCATTAAGGGAAATGAAGCATTCCTAATAATTAGAAGAGGGATTTCAATGTGAAAAGAAAGGAATCAAAAGATATAAAGAGAAAGATGGGCATAGTAACCTCATGAGTAAGATATTAGTGAAAGAAAAAAGGTGAGTATGGCTTAGCAAGTTGTTAACTGCTAACTATACTGTCAAGGTGTGAATAAAGTGCTAAAAGTAATCACTCACAATCAGTTTTTAAGGCAAAAATTTTTGCATGACCATAAATTGAGGGAAGTCACTATTGGTGTACTTCTTCAGGGATCTGCCCTTGGTTCTGATATTTCAAAAATGTTAACAGTGAATTGGGTGCATATCAAATTAGTAATGGATGTAAATTTGGAAGACTGGGAAATAGAGATGAACTACTGAGAGAAAGTAATAATCTGAAGAAATATCAATAGGCTAAAATGATAGGAATTTTAATAGGCGTATGTGTGAAAACATTCCCCTGATAGCCTTTCTTTCTAGTTAATATAGTGAGATTATAAGTAGATAATATAAAGCAAAAATAGAAGCAGAAAGTAAGAAAGCAAAGGGTAACTTAGAAGTCATGGGTTGCCCCATAAATAAAGGGAATATAATACTAGCAAATTTTCTCACAAAATTAATAAAAAGTCATATCCTAAGACTATGCATTAAATCAAGGGAAGTCAGAGAGGCTTTACTGTAGGGGCCCTTTGGTCCAACTAACTGTTCATGATCTGTAAGGGTCAAACTAGCTCCAGACTTCTACAGTAAGACCAATAGAACACAGATGTTTGGGTATGTTAGTGAACTAACTTTAAAGTGCTAGAGATTAGAGATAGTCTATTCCCACCAAAACCCTATAAAATGAGACCCTAAACTCTTGCCTCTGAGCATTCTTCCACATTCTGGGGATCCATGCTGCCTGAGTGCTCCCAACTCTGATATATAGTTAAGTAATTGACTCTCTGGCTCTCTTCTCCAGTGGAACCATCCTACCTGTAAACAAACACTTTAGATCTTTCAACAGAGGCTGGTTGTAGAGAGAATTTGTATTCAGGTAAATTTTTATTCATTCTATTCAATGGCTTCTGAAGCACTCTATAATCCTGAAATTTTGTGAAATATTCAAAAGCAACAGCATTATATGCCAAAGAGATTATAACACAGAACGATATTTTCTTGTTGTTTAGTCATTTTTAGTCAAGTCTGACTCTTCTGGAATCCATCTGGAGTTGTCTTGATAAAGATACTTTAATGATTTGCCATTTCTCTCTCCAGCCCATGTTGCAGATGATAAAACTGAAGCAAATAAGATTAAATGTTTTGCCAGGGTCACACAAGTACTAAGTGTCCGAAGCAAGATTTAAACTCACAAAGACTGGACCTATATTGAGCCTCACAAAGATTAAATTCACTGGGCCTTACTCCAGGCCCTGCACTCTATCCATTGCATTACCTAGCAGTCCCATACAGGCAAATTGTTACTATTATAACCAAGAACTTTGACAAACATATCATAACGAGTATTTTATAGAAAGAATACTAAGGAATAAGGACATTTATATACCAATAAAACTTAAAGAGCTATCCACAAAAAAACATATTGAATGCAGGTTGACAATCAATTTTTACTTTCTATCAAAAAGAAAATTGAATTTGTGATTTTTATAACATGATTTCTTCCAAAATGTTCTGGTCAGTTTAATTTGGGAAAAAAATACACTCAGAGAACTATTCTCTTCTTCTAATCTCTGCTATTTTAAAGACCTTTGGGATTCAATGAAAAGCTCTAATGGTAAGTTAAAAATCTATTTTACAACCAGTTATATCCATCTTGAACATGATATTTTTCAAAATAAAAGCCATATACGTCTGGACATTCAAATATATTAAAGGATTTTTTTGTGTGTCTGCGAAATTAAATGGTCTTTCCAAGAAAATAGACTTTAATGAAAGTATTTGAAATGGTGATTTTTCAAAAGCTTTACCCTTAAGGAGAAATCTTATATATTCCTCTGAGCAGAGTAAAAATTTTTATCCTTTTGTTACAATTGGCTCCTAAAATATGTACAACCAACAGGATATGAGAATATTAAAAACCATTCCCCAGATGAGTTGCAAAAATAGAAAATTAGTTAAAGAAATTCTTTCAGTATTGAATATTTTTGATACATTAAAAATAATTCTTGAAAAGGTAAGGCATTTTTTTTAAATGTCACCTTGATTTTAGAGAATTACAGAATTTAATAATCATAAAGGTTCTGCAAAGTTATCTACAGTAGGTACATTTAACAAGTGTCTGAGGAAGTGAGCAAAATAGGTTCTCTTATTCACAACTTTAAGATTGTATTCATAATGCTATGTTGCCTTAACTGTTGACAGTAGAGGTTAGTTGCATTGAAAAGAAGTAAGATAAGTAAGAAATGAACCAGGATATTTTTCACTGTTCCAACATTTTCCCTACAAGTTTAGTTTAGCAAAAAGTAGACTAGATTTGAGTCTAGAGACAAGGGTTTGAATCAGCCTCTGAAAGTCATTAGCCTATAACTTCAGGCAATTCAATTTAATAAATATTAATTAAGTGCCTAATGTATGTAAGATATTGTTCTAAACATAAAAACTAAGCATAGTCAATTAACTGGCCAAGGGAATTCAAACTGTTAGCTGTCAAAAGTTTGATCACATTTCACCATCTGATGGGGGAATTGCACATTAAACCAATATAGGATAGAACATAATTTAATCTGTATTGATTCCTCAACTTACTGAGTATTTTCCCATCAAAATTTTTATATGAAATACATGTGCTATTTTGCTTCAATAAACTTTGCCAGGAAAAAAATTAAAATCTATGAAAATCAAATAATCACAGAATTTTAGAGTTGGAAGAAAAATATGGTTTGCTCATCAGGGCTAGTTGGCTTCAAACATTTTTTTTTTAATAACACATTCCTTTCTTCCAGCAAACAAACAAAAACAATGCTCAACTTGTTATATCTATGGATATTTGTATTTATGATTGCATGAATGCTTATATGTGTGTAGTTATATAGATAGTTATAGTTATATAGATGTTTTATATATGTCCTACTGTACAAATATATTTGATAAGTTTTTAAAGATAGAAATTAAAATGTAAAAGGATTCAATTGAGAAAAAAGTGTATAATATTTTTAAATTTTATTAATTGTCTATACTGTTTTGTCTTAATAAAATGTACATAAAATTATTAGTAGGAGCAATATGATTCACTACCCTTGATTTTTTTCCCCTTTTGACCACTCACCCCTTCACATTCTTCATTCCATTGGGGTTTTGGCTGATAATGACAAATTTCTTACTGATCTTATCATCCCTCTCATACCTCACTAGCTTCTCTCCTTCAACCTTCCCATTTCCTGATTAAATTTAATATATTTCTATGTTAAATATTTAGTGTCTGTGAGTATGGGTGTTCATGAGATACCCATTTCCTACCTCCCCCCCCCAGCTTTGTATTTGTATATTTCTCATCTTAGGCAAACCTATTGTGTGATTTAGTAAGTTCCTTTCAATTATTCTTTTCATTTCTAGTGAATTCTTTTTTTTCCCCCTTCCATTTTGTCTTTTCTCTTAAAAAAACTACAACTCCGATATTAGATGACTGAAGCCAGAGGCCAACTTGGTGATTGGTAATCTCTTGTACAGAAGTCCCAGCCATGTTGTTCATTTAACCCTGTCTCACATTCCACAATGGTTTGCTCCACTTCCCAATATCCAAGGATGACTCTGCTCTGAGAACAACTCAATTATTAGTCAGTTCTTTCTCAGAACCACCATACCATGAGAAGTTGCAGTCATGCTACTCATTGTCCACACTAGAAGCTTTATTCCCATGTAAGCACTCCCCTCCATCTCCTCTTTTCAATTCCCCTTTGTGTATTATCTTACCACAATTAAATATAAATTCTATGATAGTAAGAATAATTTTATTATTCTTGAATGACTAGATTTGAACATATTACCTTGCACATAATAAGCCTTAATATCTACCTATCTGGCTATCTATCTATCTATCTATAATCAAATTATAGCTAATCATGACATCAACACAAACCATAAAAGTAAAACGGAACCATCCCTAACCATCAAAGAACCCCTTTGCTATGGCCAAATTTATATGCCTTTCTGGTTTACTTTTAACTTCCATATTCCTATTTTAAAATTTCTTCTTATTTTCTGGTATTTTCATTGAAAATTTGACAGTCTTACCTTCTATTAAATTTCACTTTCCTAATGGAATCATGCTCAAATTTTCAGGATGATTTATTCATGTTTTTAAACAACACACACATGTGTGTATGTATGTATATGTATGTTTATGTCTATATTTCCTTTTGGAATATCATTCCAAGATTTCCTTTTCTTTGTAGTATAGCTGTCAAGTTTTGTTGAATCCTGGCCATGAATCCTTTATGATTCTTTCTGGCTCTTTCTTTCTGGCTGCTTGTAGTATTATAATATTATTTTCATTATCCTAGAAGTTCTTAATTTTTGTTGTAACATTCATGGGGATATTCATTTTAAAGTTTCTTTCCGATAGGTACCAATGGATTCTTTCTATTTTTATTTTGTCTTCTGGTTCTGATAGCCATGGATATTTCTAGGATCTTTCACTTATTTATGTATTCATTCATTAATCATTTTTTTACTTACATATTTTATTTTTTAAATTTATTTATTTTTAGTTTTCAACATTCTCTTTTATAAAATTTTGAGTTCTAAAATTTCCTCTTCCCTCCCCAAGATGACATGCAATCTGATACAGGCTATACATGTATGATCATATTAAGCATAGTTCCATATTAGTCATTTTGTGAAAGAAGAACCAGAACAAAAGGGGGAAACCATGAGATTAGGGGAAAAAAAAGTAAAGAGAAAATAGTATGCTTTAATCTGCATTCAGACTCCACAGTTCTTTTTCTGGATGTGGATAGCATTTTTTTTATCATGAGTCTTTCAGAATTATTTTAGATCATTGCTTTTCTTATAAGAGTTAAGTCTAACAGTTAGTCATTGCACAATGTTGCTATTACTTTATACAGTGTTCTTCCCCTGCTCACTTCACTAAGCATTAGTTCATATAAATCTTTGCAGGCTTTTCAGAAGTTTTCCTGCTCATCATTTCTTATACAACAATAGTATTCCATTATATTCATATACCACAACTTGTCCAGCCTTTCCCCAGTTGATGGGCATCTCTTCAATTTCCAGTTCTTGGCCATCACAAAACAAGCCATTGTAAATATCTTTGTACATGTGGGTCATTTTGCTTTTTTATGATTTCTTTGCGATACAGATCTGGTGGTGTTTTTTTCTGGATCAAAGATATGCACAGTTTTACAGACCTTTATGCATAGTTCCAAATTGTTCTCCAGAATGGTTGAATCAGTTCACCACTCCACCAACAATACACTGGTGTTTCAATTTTTCCAAATCTTCTCCAACATTTATCATTTACCTGTTTTATTATGTTAGCCAATCTGATAAATATGATGTAGCACCTCAGAGTTTTTTTTAATTTGCATTTTTCTAATTGGTAGTGATTTAGAGTATTTTTATATGGCTATACATAGCTTTAATCATCCAAAGACTGTCTTTTCATATCCTTTGACCATGTATCAATTGGGGAAGCTTATTTTATTTATTAGTCATGATCATTGCATGGTTTGATTCTTAGATTTCTTCTTCTTGATCTTTGTTCCAGGTCACTTCTTTTTTATAGCGCAACATTTGTATTTTTGTAATTAAAAAAAAATTTATTTTGTTTTGCTACTTCTTTTCATCTCACAGACTCATAGCATTCTTTTTGGCTATTTCCAAATATTAGAATCCACTTTTTTAAAGGTTACTAACTTCTCTTCCAAGCTAGTAATTCTCCTTCTTACCCTTTCTTCTCTTTCTGTCCTTTCATTTTAAATTACTGTTTTATATCTCTTTTTTTTTCATTTATTGCAGATACTCTTTTAGTTCTTATGGTAAAGTCTTTTTTCTATGATGTGTTGTATGGAATTGTTGTTGAATTAATTTCTTTATTTAAGCTTACCTCTTTTTTGTTGTTGTTGTTTTTACTAGTCTACGTTATCAATTATTGTATTTGGCATTTTATTCTACTTAATATTATCTACAGTATCTTGACAGGTCCTTGGGCATGACTTATTCTCTGCTCATTTCCATAGTCTTGGATGTTAGTAGAAGACTCTTATTTGTACTAATTATGATGACTAGGACTAGTCCTGATATTCAGTAGGAAGTTCAGGCTCAGGTTCCTGGGCAAGTGATTTAGATTCTGACTTTGTTTACTTCTGTTTTTCCCTTTTATAGCCCTTAACCCAACAGTTTATAATGGTTTGATCTTGTCTCCTGTTTTGGTTGCTGATGTTTTACTTGTTGTTGATCCTTCCTTCCCTTGTGCTCTGACTTCTCCTTTTCTATGTGTGCACTATCAATTCTCTGCTGCTTATGCTAATTTTGGCCTAACAATTAATACCAAGAAAACACAAGTGCTCCATCAGCCACCACCACACTATCCTTATGTGGTGCCTTTGGTTACAGCAAATGGAGAAATTTTGAATACTGTGGATAAATTCACTTACTTTGGTAGTGTACTTCTGAAGGATGCGTACATTGATAATGAGGTTGACACATCCATTGCCAGAACTACCTCAGTGTTTGGGCAGCTCCAGTGGAAAGTATGGTAGAGAAGAGGTATTAGACTGTCTACCAAACTGAAGGTCTACAGAGACATTGTGCTTACCTCATTGTTGTATGTGTAAACCTGGACAGTCTTCCAATGCTATGCCAGGAAACTGAATCACTTCCATTTGAATTGTCTTAAGAAGATTCTGAAGATCACCTGGCATGCTAAGGTACCAGGCACTGAGGCCTTTACTTGAACTAAACTGCCAAGTATTCAAACTCTGCTTCAGAGAGCATAACTCTGATGGGCTGACCATGTTGTTCAAATGCAAAACATACACTTGCCAAAAAGACTTTTTATGTAGAACTCACACAGGGCAAGTGTTTACATTGTGGTCAGCAGAAAAAATACAAGGACACTCTCAAGGTCTCTCTCAATAACTTTGGAATTAATTGTATGATATGGGAAACACTGGCAAAGGACCATTCAGCAAGGTATGTCCACATGAGACAAGGTGAAGCCCTTTATGAGAAAAGCAGAACTGAAATGGCTTAAAGGAAATGCAGGATGTGCAGATTTATAGAATAAATTCCAAATGTTCTCGTGGGCTATTTGTACCTGACCTATGGTAGAGCATTCCAAACTTATTTTGGTCTGATCAGTCACAGTGGGATACATTGAAACTTGACTTTAACCTAGTAATGTCATTTTGGTCCACTTCAAGAACAAAAAACAACAACCAACCAACCATCTGTACACAGTGCCTTTTTTCTGCCTACCTTGTCTCTGCTTCCATATTTCTGATAGTCTTTTTGTGCTGTCTCTGACTGGATGGAGGTGCATATGTCTTTATTCATAATGGTCCTTCTGGTGTGATTTTAGAGCTTTACTAAGGTATTTTTTTTATATCCTTCAAGATATAACATGCCTCTTTGTAGAAGGGATTTTTTCAAGGGTGGATTGGATTAGGCAGTGGCTGAGGATAGCTCTGACTGTATTTCTGTGACTTTTTGTATCTAGACATGGGGAGGACATAAACATCACAAGTACACCACTTTTACCTTATTCTTTTGCTAAGCCATAGTAGGTAAAGTGTGGAGAATGTTTGCAAAATTATTTTTGACTTTTTGTGCTTAAAATCTTTTCTTCTTTTATACAGAGCTAGACTATGCCTTATTATTTTATAGATACTATATAATGACACAGAATATAAATGTAGAGAGCATCTCCATATTCTTTTATTTTCCATTAGGAATTATTTTCCCACACTCCTGCAAACTAATATCCCCTAAATTTATATGTCTATTTTCAATAAAAGAAGCTTTGTTGGCTGCAGAATTCTTTTCTGATTCTTTTTTTTAATAACCAGAAAACTTTCCTACCTGCTTCCTCAGCAGAGAATACTATTTAGCAAGGTTAGTTCTAAATTCCATTTGAAATTGCCACCTCAGGGCACATTGTAATTTTATAGAAATGTAATAGAAGGTGGAAAAAGACTTATTAAAAGAATGTGTTTAGAGTGAGATTTTTTTTTTCAGTACAAGTCTAACATGGAAAATGTCCCTTTTTTAGTATTATCACATATATCAGAATGCATTGCTCTGTAGCCATCCATTACTGGAGAAATAGAAATATTAGGTGGGGTATGAGATGGTCTTGCAGTAGGGGAAGAGGGATAGAAGTATGTGAAAGCTGGGATTTTAATATTAGGAAGTTTTCATTTACTTTGAAACTTTTATTATTTAATGAGGTATCTTTATCTCTATGCAAAATAATTTATGTATCAGTTAGTGTGCCTAAATGAGAACATGTCTTATTCCACATCATAACAAGCTAAGCAATTTTTGTTACTGGCAGAGTGAGATGGAAAGATGTTGACATTTCCATGTTATATATCCATAATAAAATTGGGACCATTAAGCACTTGGTTGTATTGAAATTACATAACTATGTTAGAAAAGAACACTCAGTTTGGTTCTTAGAATGTAGAATAGATATTTTCTACTGGCCAAATATGAACCCTGAAAATATTACTTAAATAATTAAAGAACACTGAATTAGTGATGTCAAGGTATGTAGTTTAAGACAGCTACAAGATATTTTATAAACATTTGCCATGTTTTGAGATATTTAAGAAAAATTCATCTTATGCTCTTATTCTTTTCTCTAATCTGTCATAAAAAAACACAAAACCTTTATCAAGTGAGTTCATAAATTTTAGGCCACCAATATGTATCTTATCCTCTTGTTTTCTGGTTTAGTTACCCTATCAAAAAAGGAAGTAAATTTATTCTGGAATGGTTTTGTTTCTCATTCTAACTATTCTGTCACACTGGTATCACTATTTCCTTATCTAGATAGACGTTCACTAACCATTTTTTTTTCTGGGAAATGTAGTCAAGATCACTGCATTTTAGATTTTATTCTCTTACTTTTTTTTAAACAGTGATATATTTGCCTTCAATGATGCCTCTTTCATTCCTTACTCTCTTTCAAAGATCATTAACAGTTGTTAAGCTATCACATTTATTAGTTCTTTCAGGAATTGGGAATATACTTTCTCTGTGACAGATGATTTGAACTCTTAAAGTGATATCTAACTCATGTTGTATTACCCAGTTTGGGGTATTTTCCAATCCTATATTAGCCATCCTTGTTCATTCTTTTTAGTTCAATAGCCATGCTCTCTGACAGAGAAAATAGAAGGAAAAGAAGATTTTAATAGCTCTGATTTTCTTCTGATATCAATCATCACTGTTTTCTCCATCCTTAATGCAGTCATGTACTTTTTTTCACATTGCCCCTTCTACTCTTTAGTTAAACAGATTCTTGGTTAGTTTTAGTTTTCCTCAATATCATTGGTTCATTCTGACATTTATTACTTCTGACAGTAATCTTACGGTACTATATTTTGCTTTAGTGTTTTTCTATAATTTGTCCCTGATTCCAGTTTCAGAATGTGTCTTAAAAATCTAAGATTTCCAGACATATATGTACAGAAAGATTTATTAGTAGGTCTTTTAATGGTGGAAAAGAATTGGAATTTGAGAAGATGCCCATCAATTGCAGAATGCCTGAACAAGTTGTTATGTATTATTGTAATGGAATACTACTGTTGTATAATAAATAAGAAGCAGGATACTCTCAGAAAAAAAAAACCTAGAAAGATTTAAATGAACTGATGCTAAGTGAAATGATCAGAACTAGGAGAACATTGTACACTGTCACAGTAATAGTGTACAATGATCAGCTGTGAATGGCTTAATTTTCTCAGCAATGCAATGATACAAGACAATTTCAAAAGATTTATAATAGCAAATGATATATACCTCTAGAGAAAGGAGTGATGACATCTGCATGCAGATTGAATGAATCATACTTTTCCTTTATTTTTCTTGTTTTTTTAAAAATATCATCTGTATTTTTTTTTACCACAACATTACTAACATGGAAAGATGTTTTGCATAACTACACACATATAACATTTGTCAAATTGCTTACCTTCTGAATAGGAGGAGTTGGGAAGAAGGGAAATAATTTGGAACTCATTTTTTTTAAAAGGATGTTTAAAATTGTTTTTCACATAATTAGGAAAAATGTTAAATCATAAAAGCACCACTGAATGGTTATTTTGGGGACCCTCTTGGCTCAAAGTGAATGTAAATAGTACTTGTTTCTCTTTTGACTGGCAACCTTGAGGGTCTTCTCCTCCCAGTTTGCTTTTTTTAATTAAATGGGTCATCCCTTTATTCACTTCTTAAAGTGATTTCTTTTCACTATTCACTGAATGAAGATTCTTTCACTTAAAGTGAGAACTTGAAAAGACCTTAGCTTAAAAAGGTCAAGATCTCCCATTTCATCCTGGGTCATCTCTACTCACCCTTATCAATATCTGGCCACTGGACTCTAACAGCAAGTACCCTAGCATACCCAGGAGAGCTACTAGCCTAGGTTTTTGATCTGCTATACTAAAGGAAAACAACTTTAAAGGGGTCAACAATCTTTAATTAAACATACATACATACATACACACACATGTATACATATATATGTTTAATTATATACATATCTAGATATACATATATAGATATGGATATAGATATATATATTTACATAGAGAGAGATGTACATACACACACACACATAATTTCACTTCATTCAAGGGAAAAAATTAGCAACCTGAACTTCAGAAAATACAAACAGAAATTACAAGCAGACAAATAAAAACAGATAAAATAATACAATTCAATAAACCAACATACAGGGCTTCTAACTGCCTGACCATTACATACATAAATAGTTAAGAGAGAGAAAAACACCAACATCTGGCTTTTCAAAGTTGAGGGGCTCACTGGCTACCCAGAGTCTCATCTGGCTAAATCACAGAACTCTTCCCATAAGTTAGCCCCAAAGCAAAACCTCACCTCAGATTTTATACACCCTTCTTCGGGGTCAGAAGATATCACAACCTTCATGACCCACTGCCTAAGTGCAAAGTAACAAAATGTATGGACCTTCCTGAAAAACAAGCCTCCTCCCAAACAATCCTCTCCTGTTCGGTTCCACGTGAGACCCATTAAAGGGCAGGGAAGATCTACAAATTTCCTTACCATTACATGGACCCAGAAGGCTTTGGAGGAGATAGTAAGACAACCCTCCCTCACTCAAATAAAAGTCAATTGCAAGCCATGTCATCATCTCCTTGTTGTCATGGACCTCTTCAAGAACAAAGGAAAAACCACACACACACACACACACACACACACACCCTGCAGATTAACTGTGGCCCTAATCAAGTCACTTCACCTCCCATAGCTTCACTATCCTCAACTTTAAAATTGTAATAATAATAACACCTACCTCAGAGGGTTGTTGTGAGAATAAAATAAAATATTTGTAAAGCATTTAGCATAATGCTTGACACACAGCAGGTACTTAATAAATGCTTGTTTCCTCCATTCTTTCTTTATCTTTATTTTTCCCCTTTGTAAAATGAAGTGAATGGACTAGAATATCACTAAGGTCTCTCATAATTCTAACATTCTGCTACAGGATGATAGTTTAAGAGGTGAGTGAAAAAGTGGGAGGGAGCAATTGATTTGGTATAAAATTCTTCTTTACCTCCTCACCTAATATATTTAGCTCTTTTCTTTTTTTTTCTGTTCTCTATTATTTTTTTTTTATTTTTTAAATTAAAACATTTATTTATTTTAGTTTACATCATTCATTTCCACGAAATGTTGAGTTACAATTTTTCTCCCCATCTTTCCCCTACCCACCACCCCAAAACAGCCATCCAATTGTATAACCCCTCCCCCAATCTATTCTCTCCTATGTCCTCCCTGCTCACCCCTCTGACTTTCCGGTAGGGCAGGATGGATCTCCCTACCACAGTGCCTGTGTATCTGAGGTTTCAGTTGGATATAGTTAATAATAACAATAATAATAATTGTATATATATA
>CM053585.1:83531461-83555959 GCA_028646515.1 Pseudochirops corinnae
AGAGCACTTGGCCTCTGAATGATCACTTGGTCCCCCTGCAGTCTGCAGGCCTGGAGCTCTGAAGTGGCAGGGTGGAGGTGGGTGCAAAACCTCCACTTCTGCCTCCTTCTTGCCCTGAAGGCAGTTTGGCCAGACCTGCTTTTCTCGCCCAATTTAGCTGAGCTCCACTGACCTAATTCTGGGACTGGCTACAGCTGCTGCAGTTACGCTCTCTCGAAGCTCCAGCTGGGCCTCGGCTCCTCTTGTCCAGCTGCCTCTGGGGCAAAGCTGGGCTTTTAGGCCAGGCTGGTTTTGGCTCACAGGGCTGAGATGGTTCCTTGTTGCCGAGCTGACTTTAGCGGAAAGTATATTTGTGTGCGCTTTGGAGTCCTATAATTTGTTTAGAGTTATATTTTATGGGTATTTTGAGGTGGCTATGTGAGAGCTGCAATATGTTGCTGCTCTTGTGCTGCCATCTTGGCTCTTCCCCCCCTATATTTAACTTTTTTCAGTAAAAGTTACCACTACAGCACAGTCCCCTACAGATCAGAATTCTTGGATGCCAAGTATAAATTAATAGCCCACTTTGGCAGTTAGGCATCAATAATAAAGTTGGAAGACAATAAAAAGGCCAATGTAATCTTCTCAATGTGTCCTCCATTAGGTAATGTTATCCTGGAGCCTTTGTCAGTATCCAGGCTGATATCTACTCTACCCTCTAACTGAGAGTGCGTTTTAAACCATTTGGTTCAAGTAAAAATGTTCCTAAAACAGAGAACTGACCAAGTCATCCCTCCTACCTTTAATGATCTCCAGCAGTTCCCTATTTTTTCTGGCTTTTAAACTCTTTACAATCTTTCCTTTTCTTGCCTGTCGAATCTGCTTAAATGGAAGTAGCATATTTGTTTTTATTCACACACAATGCTCCATTTGCCTTCTCTCTTCCTTGCACTGACCATTCTGTAAGCCTGAAATTCTCTCTTCTCCAGCAACCTATTCTTATTATTTCCTTTAGGAGAATTTTCTTCATTCTCCAACTTTTAGAGTTTTTCTTTCTGCTCTGTGTTTATTTGGCATGTTTTGATTCATCTTTGTATTTTCAATATTTAAATGTGAGCTTCCTAAAAGCAGGCACTCATTTTTATTTTTCTCTGTATCCCAAGTGCTAAGCTCACTGCCTAGAATATAGTAAATACTTAACAAAAGCATTTTAATTATTGTTTGATTACCTCAGGTACAAAGATTCTTCATCTCAGTTATGATATTTATGTAGAAAGGCTGCTCAATGGCATCAAAATTTGAAGTTGGGTAAAGGAGGATGAAGGCTGGAAAACATAGTTCAATTTTTCACGTAAGAGAACATCAAGAAACTTTGAGAGAATTGAAAGAGCTACAGAAGCAAATTGGCCATGAGAAATAAAAAAAAAATGATATAATAGCTTAAGGAGATGGTAAAATAGAGTAAAAGACTGGGAAGATGTTAGAATTGTGCATAAAAAACATTTTTCAGCAAGATTAATGATCATTTCCTCCAGGAAGTCTTCCCCAAGTAAATCTTTTATCAGTTTTTTATTTTTTTATTTTTATTTTTTTCAAAATGTCAGCTAGAATTAGGCCTGGGTTTAGGAAACATTGTGAGTAAAAAAAAAAAAAAAGATTTGCTTTTGGCATCCCAAACTTTCAATATATAGACCTCATCTCTGTTATCTTCTGTACACTCTCTTGTCCCAGATGATCTTCTTCTACCCTTGGCAGGCCTTTCTAGAGTTATATCTATTCCCTTTCCTCAATTATTCTTATTCTTCTCAGGGTTCCTCATTGTACTGCTAGGTTCATACCTTTTTCTGTCTGTGTGGTGTCCACATCCCCAAAATATCACCCAATCTTTAATAATCACTACCTTCCTCTTCTCCTGATTCCCTCAGGATCCTTCCACATATTTGTTTTTTTGTGTACATAAATTCATTTCTGCTGAGATAATGAATACTTTAATGTCTTTTCTTTTCAGAAGAAAATTCCAGGCTCTCTTTCAGACCTAAGATTGTATTTTCCTTTGTTTGCAGTGTGTGTGTGTGTGTGTGTGTGTGTGTGTGTGTGTGTGTGTGTGTGTGTATGTTGGCTCCCTTATTGGCTATTCCTTGGACCAGCTCCCCACCAGTTCTCTGACCCTTCCATTACTTAAATGGCTCCTGAAATCACATAATTCACATGTTTATTATGTATTTGTCTTTATTACCTTATTACATTGAAAATTCCATTAGAGAAAGTAGTATGCCCCTTTCTAAAGAGGTAATATACTTTTAATGACATCTTTTTACTGAAGCCCCTCAACAAACATTAGAATTGTTTTGCTAAAAGGATAACACATACAGTAGAGGGATGTAAAGTTATATTTGAGGTAGAATGCTTCCTTGGACATTAAGTTCTAAGTTATCTTGGACAACATACATTGGGTTTGATACCTGATTTAATTATGCAACAATTAGAGAGGGAATTTTTCTGCCTCCCTTGCCTACCCCCAATATAAGCTAGAATGCCAGATACATGACCTTCCTAATCACAATTCAAATTTTTCTATTAAATGCTATTTACCAAGAAGCAACTTTCCAACTCAGCAACCTGACCTAAGTCTTTAGACTGGTAATCAGCTTCTAAGTGATCAAAGGCAGAAAGAGGTTCTGATCTTTATTACTCATAGTAATCTTTCAGAAATTAACATTATGTTTATAATCTAGAGAAATACCACGCATTGATTTATTGCTGGGGCAAAGTGGAACAAAGGCAGGGCTATGCTAGAGGCAGATGGAATTGGCACAGGAGAGCAGATTATAAGAGTTTCAATGTGGGCATTTACAATTCTGAAAGTGAAAAATGAGACAAAGCAAGATTTGATTTATTGTTTTGCTTTGCTTTGGTTTTGGCCTACACTTAAGGAAGTTATATAGAGAAAGTAAATAATACAGATTAAATTTAAAGTATTACATATATATTTTTCTCATATTGCCAGTTGTTTACATTGACAAGTCGACCACTAGACAAAGATGACCAGTCTCTTCTGTTTTTTTCCAGAATAACTTAGAAGTATCCAAGGAAGAATTCCATTATGTCTCATACATTTACTTGCTTCTTTGTCAGTATTTTGTTAGCCTTTTAACATTCTTCTCCAATCATTATAATTTACATAAAACTGAGAATGATGGGAAAATTTTTAAAGCATTTTCTTCACTAAATCCATTTTCCACCTGGAGAAGTATAAACCTGAAAATACTTACAATTTTACAGTCCCTGGATTAGCACAGAAGACACTTACTGTGTTATTCTGATTGATTAATTAATTGATAAGCTGAAGAAAATCAAAACAGGTAACAAGAATAAGGAAGGACTATTAGTCTATGTAATAAGAAGATTAGTTAGAGGAATTGTAGATTGTTTAGACTCAAGGAGAGAAGAGTTAGTAGCAAATGATCATTGTCTTTGAGTATATGAAGGACTGTCATGTGAAAGAGGTGTTAGACTTGTTCTGTGTGAAAACTGACAAAGTATCAATGGGTAGAAATTACAAAGAGGAAAATGTATGTTTTATGTGAGGGCAAGTCTATATAAGTGGAATAGATTACTTCAAGAAGTGGCAAATTACCCATCTTCTGAGTTTCAAAAAGAAAGGCTAATGGTAGCAATCTGTGGGGTAAGGAAGAAAGGGGGGAAGGAAAAAAAGGGGACAAAAGAAATTTACATGATAACTTTATTATATGTTTCAAAAGAACACAAAGTTGTATATAATAGATTTGCAGTTTCATATGCAATAATCTTTTTAAAAATTGTTAAGTAAATAACCACAGGCTGGATGATGATTTATTAGATATATCATAGTGGGGATTCCTTTTTGTGTATGGTTAGGACCAGGTGTCTGTTGACAAACCTGTGAATCCAATGAAGAGGAGATCAGGGGAAGCAAACATTTCAAGATGAATATGCAATCTTATCCAGAGTATACTGTACTCTCTGTGATCAGCTGGACCAAATTAAACACCTTCATTGTGACTCAAAGAAAGAGTATTTCACAGTCAATGGCTAAAAGTGAGGACTGGAAGAGATGTAGCCCTCCTCTTACGGAAGGAGTCTGACTAAATATGGTATATCACTAAGTTGATGGTGGACAGGATAGTAGCAGAATATAAAGATGGGATTCTGACTGAAGACAACTGAGGTCTAGTGGATAAGTTAAAAAAGCTGATAAATCATGAAACCAGGCTTTTCGGACAAGATATGTTTTCATGAAGAGAGGAACCTACATGTTACTCCATTGCATATCCCTGTTGTATGAGGGCAAAGCAAACATTTGTTTGATAACTGTTCAATGTGTTATAAGTGCCTAATTTTATTGTGACATTGAACCTAAATAAATTAGGTGCTACTCTCTGGACTGACTATTATATGCTTTATACATGTATAATTTTCTTACTGTTCATATATTTGTGGTAAAATAGGTGCTTATTTGGTAGGTTCTGTTCTTACTTCTATTATTATATTATCTTATTTAATGTAATTGCCTTTAACTGTGGGTCCACTATCATGCTCAGTGACAAGAATATTGGACATGGTATTAAGAACTCATTTCAAATCCTGCCTTAGAGAATCACTAGCGGTATCAACCTTGGCAAGCTACTTTTATGTATAAGCCTCATGATCCTCATCTATAGAATGAGAATAACCACAGAATGTACCACATTCTATGTACTGAAGGACTGTCATATGAAAGAGGTATTGGACTTGTTCTGTGTGAAAACTGACATAGTAGCAATGGGTAGAAATTACAGAAAGGAAAATGTATGCTTTATGTGAGGGAAAGTCCTAAAAGGCTATAATACACATAGATAGAATTTGGAAAGTGTTTTACAAACCCTAAGATGCAATATAAGTGATAACTAGTGTCATTATTGTTGATTTGTTGTTGCTATTGGCATTCTTTGACTAATTATTGGAAATAAACATGATAGATTTTTGGGTTATGGTTTTCAGTGTATTCTACCTCACAAAATACCTAGAACCTGAGTTTGCAGGTGAGGTGAACCTTGGTTCCTCAACCAGTACTCAATCACTACCAGAATGACAAGAATAAAGACCTTTGGGTAGCAATGCAGAATGTGAGTTTTACATGAGGTATTCCTTGCTCTTATCATGAATCTGCCCTATCTCTTTTTCTAGACACACATTGCTATGATGATAACCTTTACACTATATCTTCCACAAAATTCTTTATTTGGAATGTGCTAAAGACAATACTAAAAGAAAAAAAAATGTTTATAATGATAGCTGTTGTGATCCCTGATGGTGTTTCTAAGGTTCTTTGGGGTAGCAAAGAACTTCCCTACAATTCACTTGTGGGGTAGACAATAGAATGTTTATCATTTTTATTTCACAGATGAAGAGGCAAAACCATATAGAAAGTAAGAATTTTTTTCCAAAATTATATCAGAAGTAAATTTCAGAGTCAGAACAGAATCCTGGTTATTCATCCAATTTGTTGCCAAATCTTTTTGTTTTTCCCCTTATGACACAACTCAAATATATCATCTCATCTTGTCTTATTATCACCACAATCCTAGTTTAGACGCACAGTATCTCTTACCTAATATATTTAAATAGCCTTTTAACTGGTTGTAATGCTAGCTATGCCATAATGTAATGCCATGCACTAGCAGGTTCAGATTATACAATATAGTGAACACTCCATTTATTTCATTACAAATCAAGGCAAACATTCACAACATATCACAATATAATATTAATAACCTTACATCTTATCACAGAAAATCACAATATAGTGTTCATAACAGCTTAACATTAGAATGGCCACACAGTTTTTACTATAGTGGCCACAATACTTAGACCAAAGCATTCAATAAATTCACAATACAATAATTAGTCTTCCACTAATGGGGCAAATCATTAACTTAATCACTCAATTCATAATACAATAATCCATCTTGCACTTGTGGGGCAATCATACATCAACTCAATCAGTCATTACATACAATCATTAGAAAACCATACAAACTCTCCATCCCTTGGTGTCCAGCAAACCTCAATTTCATCCAAGGGGATGAAATTCCCTTCCTCTTGACTCTGGGTGTTCTCTCTGATTTCCTGGATCCCCTTCCATGGTCCCAGCTCCCTCCTGAATCTACCAAACAGTCACCTGAATTCAGAAGCAGACAGTTCCCAGGTCTTAGTCAAGTCCTCAGGGCAGTCCCTGGTACACACTGAAGTTCACAGGGTCTAGCACATCTCAAACCCTTCACCACTTCTCTTGCCTGGAACTAAAGGATCAGCCAGGCCACAAACAAACAACGTCTTATCCTGGTCATGCTCCTTCAGTCCTCCAGCAGTTCAGCTGGCCCTAGAACCCTGAAGGAATATTGGCTTTCCAGGTGGCCTTCCAGGCAAGCGCTCTTAGCCTCGCAGGAGACCTTCCAGGTAAGCCAGCTCAGCCTTCCAAGTGGCCTTCACAAGATTCTGGTCTCAGGAAAACTCCATCTCAGTTCTCAGTCAGCTTCCTGATGCTGGGAGAGGATCTCTCTCTCTTTCTCTCTCTCTCTCTCTCTCTCTCTCTCTCTCTCTCTCTCTCTCTCTCTGTCTCTGTCTCTCAACTGGCTTCAGTCTCCACAGTTCTTCCTCTACCAGGAGCAACATTCCAATTCTTTCTCTCTGTCTCTAGAATTCTTGCTTTTATACACACACTGGCCCCTTGTCTCAGCGAATCCCCTTCTTCCAAGTCAACAGGGGAGTTCATGCCCTCTCAACAGTGGGACAGAGTTCACACCTTCCTTACTTAGACCCAAGTTACTAAGTGCAAAGCATTTGCCAAATTGATTGCAGTTACACTGGTCTTCCTGCCTCAAGGCTATCCTTTACAATTCTTTACAATACTTCCTCCTCTCAGCCACCATTTTTTCCCTAAAGTATAGTTCTGACCATGCCACACTCCTCCCCAACTCCACCCCCACTACTAGTAGGCTGAAGTGAAGCTCCTAGATAAAATATAAACTTGTATTTTTGCATTCAAATCACTTTAGAAGCTGATCACTTCCTACATTTCCAGATATTTTTACACTTTTCTACTTTCCATGCACTTCATGATTGAGTTACATTGGTCTCCTTGCTATTTGCAGAACATAATGCTATATCTCTGCTCTCTGTTTCTTTGGACTGGTTCTCCCTATGTCTGAAATGTTCTGCCAGATATGTCCTGACATCCCTGGTATCCTTCAAGACCCAATTCAAAGCCCACATCTGCAAAAGGTTTTTCTTAGTGACTAAAAATGATGCCTTCCCTTTTCAGATGATTGTTCATCTGTTCTTCAGTCCTTCATTTTTATAATATCTTTTAAACTTTCTTTAAGTAACTGATTTTAGAATTTGTTAATCTAATCTGTGACTCCATTTACAAATAATTAGATTATTTATGAGAGTTAGGTTTGTTTCCCTTCATTTGTCTCTGATATTTTTTTCAAATTAGGATTTTTTTCCCTTTTTCATTGTGAATACTGTACCATGACTGTTTAATTATTTTAGCTTAATGTGTTTTAAGACACCCTTATTCCCACTGGCTCTCATTGCCTCATTCTCACGTTCTCCCTTATGCATTCTATTTAATAGTCTTTACATAGTTTTGAAGTTTTGCTTATTCATTTTTTTCCTACTTGCTTTAATCAAGTTATTTAATTCTTCCTCTCTTTGTTTTTTGCTTCCCGGTAATCAAGTAGATTCCTCCTTCCTCTGCTCCTTTTTTTTGACACATTTTGTTCATTAACGTTTAAAATTTCATTTTCTCCTCCCTTTAATAAAGAAGTATTTAATCCCCTAGTTTTCTTCATTATTTATCTCCCCTTTTAGTGTATGTGAGATATTTCTTCTCTGTTTCATGAACTTCATATTTATTTAATATTTATTTGAGATTTTCATTTCCCATAGTATTAAAATTTTTGAACTACCAGTTTTGAGATTTCTTCTCCAAATGGTACCTATCAATAGTCTTATAAATCTTTTCACTTGTCCTCTGTCTTCCTAAGGTGCTTTCTATTACGGTTATGGGTTTTTGTTTTTCTTCTTTCAATTTTTCTTCACTTTCTTTTATTTGTATTACCCATGAGTTATCCTATATTTTTTGTGAGGCTCTGTAAAAGCCAATCATGATCAGCTTTCCCTGCCACTGCTGCTGTGAATAACTTTAAGGATCTAATTGCATAATACAGTGAACTCTATTTATTCAGTAATAAACTAAAACAAAACATGCAAAAAACTAAAGCACAACATTCAGAATAATAACTTATTACAAAAGTGGCCACACAGTCTTAAAAAAAAAAAGTAAGTCACACTCTCTTCAGTCAATATAAAGTGCCCAAGTAAAGTCCTCTTGCATCTTGATTACAGGCTGGTTTCCAATCATCCTTAAGGCAGTAGTGGAAAGTACAAAGATCATCCCCCCTTAGATCACAGTAAGTTACAATATCAGTGGTCAGCACTGAGTATCCAAGTACAGTCTCCTTTCATCTTAAGAAGAGGCTGACTTCCAAACACCATGGCTCCTCTTTCACACTCCTAGCTCTTGCCTAGATTCACCTGATTCTTGCCTGGATTCACAGGTAGGCAGTTCTCTGCTCCTGTTTTCTATCACAGTTCATGGGGTCTGCTCCACCCCAAGCTCTTCACAATTTCTGTTTCTAAGAAAATAAAGCTCAACATGGCCACAACAATATTTACACATATTGCTGGCACTATCATCTCAATTCACTTTCTGTCTGAGAAATCAACACACATCATCAGAGAGAGCACTTCTGTCTGACAAAGTAACACTAACACAGAACAACAGAACAGAGTGTGGACATCACAAACATTCTCAGTCTTAGTTCTGCTTAGTCCTAGCTCATGCTCAAGCTTTTATCTTCTCTGTTCCTTCCTCTTCCACCCTTCTTGTTCCTTCCTTCCTGTCCTCATTCTTTTTGGCAAGCTTCTCCCACTATGGGCTCCAAGTGATGATGTTAGGCTTATTAAGGGCAGGGAAGGTCTCTTATGCCTATTAAGGTCAAGACAATGTATACTGTTTCCAAAAAAGTCTTGACACAATCAAAGGTGAGGCTTGAAAGTCACTTGAATTGCTGAAAAAAAGGAACAAAGTATTACTTTCCTTGCCTTTACAAACTTGACAGCATGGATGCATAATTTTCTATTCTGCTGATAATTATAGCAGTGAAATACACGAATTTTCTCTTATAATTTTTATTCCTCTTTTCCATTATTCAGACATACCCATGAGCCAAGATGATGGAGTAAGCAGTAGGTTGCTCTCACTCTCCCTTATTGACCTTGAAAAACCCAGAGAGTATTGCCCCAGGAAAAATACTGGAACAGTAGAGATAGCTTAAATAGAGGAAATTAACAAGAAACATCCCTTTCCCTGTGGTGAAAGATGTGCAGTACAGGAAAGGAGCTGCCTCAGAAAGCTAGCAGCAAGCCCCACCTCAGCAAATCAACAGTAGAGTTTGAGCCCCATGGTGGTAAAACAGGCAAGTGCCAACACCAGAACGCCCCTCCCACACACACTCATGTGCCAGGGCATGGATCTGTAAGAATCCATAGACAATGAAGTAATATCATTACTAAACATATATGCACCAAGTTGTATAGCATCCAAAGTCTTATAGGAGAAATTAAGGGAGTTACAGGAAGAAACAAACAACAAAACTATACTGGTGGTGGACCTTAACTACCCCCTCTCACAACTCTATAAAACTGACCACAATATAAACAAGAAAAAAATTAAGGAGGTGAATAGAATTTTTGAAAAGTTAGACATGGCAGACCTCTGGAGAAAATTGAATGGGGATAAAAAGGAATTACCTTTCTCTCAGTGAAGCATAGCACCTACACAAAAATTGACCATTTATTAGTGCATAAAGACTTCACAGTCCAAAGCAGAAAGGCAGAAATATTAAATAAATCCTTTTAAGATCATAATTCAATAAAAATTACATGTAATAAATGGTCATGTAAAGATAGACTAAAAATTAATTAGAAATTAATAATCTAATTCTAAAGAATGAATGAGTCAAATAACAAATTAAAGAAACAATCACTAACTTCCTCCAAGAGATTGACAATAATGAGACAACATACCGAAACCTATGGAATGCAGCAAAAGTGGTTCTTAGGGGAAGTTTTGTATCTCTCAATGCTTGCAAGAATTAAATAGAGAAAGAAGATATTAATAAATTGAACACACAAGGAAAAAAGCTAGAAAATGAACAAATTAAAAATCCCCAATTAAATATCAAATTAGAAATTCTGAAAACCAAAGCAGAGATTACCAAATTGAAATTAAGAAAACTATTGAACTAATAAATAATGCAAAATATAATAAATAATTAAAGTCTTCCTTAAAATGATAACTAGCAAGTACCTAAAACTATCAACAAGCAATATATGTAATGGAAATAAACTAGAAGCATAACCAATAAAATTGGGGATGAAACAAAGATGCCCATTATTACCACTCTTATTCAACATTTTTCTAGAAATGTTACCTTTAACAATAAAAGAAGAAAAAGAAATTAAAGGAATTAGAATAGGCAAAGAAGAAACAAAGCTATTGCCCTTTGTAGATGATATGATGGTATACTTAGAGAGGCCTAGAGAATCAAGTAAAAAAACTGCTTGAAATAATAAATAAATTTAGGAAAGTTGAAAGATATAAAATAAATCCATACAAATCATTAATATTTCCATATAATAGTAAAAAAGTCTAATAGTATGAGATAGGAAGAGAAACTCCATCTAGATTCACTGTATGCTGCATAAAATATTTGAGATTCTACTTGCTAAAATAAACTCAGGAAGTATATGAACACAATTACAAAACACTTTTCATATAAATAAAATCAGATCTAAATCAGTGTAAAATATCAGTTGCTCATGGGCAGACTCAGCTAATATAATAAAAATGAAAATTCTACCTAAAACAATTTACTTATTCAGAGCCACACCAATTAAAATACAAAAAAACATTATAGAGCTAATAAAATTAATAACAAAGTTCATCTGGAAGAACAAAAGGTCAAGAATATCAAAGGAATTATTGGAAAGAAATACAAGTGAAGGTGGCCTAGCCATAAGAGAACTTAAACTGTATTATAAAGCAGCAATCATCAAAACTACTTGGTACTGGATAAGAAATACAGTGATGCATCAGTGGAAGAGGGTCAATACACATGACACATTATTCAATGACTATAGTAATCTACTGTTTGATAAATCCAAAGATTCTAGCTTCTTGGATAAGAACTCACTATCTGACCAAAAAAAAAAAAACTGCTCAGAAAACTGGAAAATGAGATGGCAGAAACTAAGCGTAGACCCACATCACATACTCTATACCAAGATAAAGTCAAAATGGGCACATGATTTAGAAATACAGGCTGATAAAATAATCATACTGGAAGAAATAGTTTACCTGTCATATTTATGGAGAATGGAAGAAATCATGAGCAAACAAGAGACAGAAAACGGTATGAAATGCAGAATGGATAATTTTGATTTCTTTAAATTAGGAAGTTTTTGCACAGAGTCAGTGCAACCAATTTCAGAAGACATAGCAAGTATTGAAAACCATCTAGTAAATTTGCGGTTTGTGATTTCTTTTGGTAGTAGTGATGGGGTGCTTGGGTGCTCATGTTTGTAACGTCAAATTGTAACATCAGTTTGTAAAATTACAGTTGTGCTTGGGTGCCTATGTTTGTAACCTCAGTTTGTAAAATCAAGTTGTAAAATCACATTTTTTCCCAGCCTCAAAGCATTAACTCTGCCTGTTTCCCCAGCCAGCACTCTGCCTAGCAACAATTACTTTGTACAATAACAAGCTATATCTCTGAATCCTTCACTAAACCTTCTATAAACAATGCTTTTAGCTTAGAGAAATGTATATTTCCCCTTAGTATAATGGTCAGCTACCCCTATGAATCCTTCAATGCACCATCAGTAAGTTAACTCCTCAGCCAATTAGGCATATCCTGAATCCCCTGTGAGCCTAGGTTTCCAGCATCTATCTTGTCAAACAGGACATTGATGGGTAGCAGACTAGGCACATCCCAGTCAGCCCTGACCTCTGGTTGACTTAGTGACATTTCAAGCCTAAAACCACACCTCCATGCAGATCTCCCTTGGGCTATTTCCCAGTGAATTATGGGCAATATGCATGAACAGTAGATATGAAGAGTGCATGTTCCTTTAAGCACTGATGACTCCTTAACTCCTCCATAATCCCACCCTTACTCAACTAGTTAGCATAATTGACATCTGATTTACAGTTGTAAAGCTTTATAATCTATACCTATCACTCCTTTAGGTTGCATGTTCCCTGAGAACTCTTGCCTGCTGTAAAGTGTAACAATAAACTTTTACAATCCTGACTTAAAAGATTGCTTGGGGCCTGTGATTTCATTCCAGACTGCCCACCAGGGACTCTTGTCATTGGGGTCCCTGAAACACCTATCTTTATCTCTTGTCAGTAGTATAGGAAAACAATTTAGTTCCTTGAAATATTGAACTAATTGTTTTCATACAATAAGTTTCTTTCAGTCTTTAAGAAATTTCAGGATATTCTTGTCCCTTTTAAAGTCACTTAATTATGTTGGAGGGCATTTAGACAGGGATATATGTGTATTCTTGGTGGGGCTCTGAATTAGTACAAACAACTCAGGAGTGATTTGTAATTATGCAACTGAAATGACTAAAATGTCCCTACATTTTATTCTGGAAATCCTCCTTTTTTTTTTTTTTTTTTAGGAATCTACTATAAAGCGGATTAATAATGTGTAATGATAGCAAAAAATGTCCTTCTGTTTGAAGTCTATCCCCTTTTTCAGGACCCTCATGTAGTTTCCTATCATTTTTGTATAACTTTGTATTAGACTGATTATAGAAAATTGAAACAGATTTTTCTACATTCTGTCTAGGTTGTCTTTAGTTCACAATACAGACACTGCCTCATGTCACTGAAATTCCAGAAACACTGCTTAGATGACAAAGAGAAGTCCAAAATCTCTGAATGTTCAAAAAAAAAAAAAATCTTCTGTTGATGGGTGGTTGCTGGGGGAGGATGCCCAGCCGTCAAGTGACTAGCTTTCATTAGCTTAACAAGATTGTCTCACCACTAGCTTGTTAAACATTCAAATGCTGTTTTCTTTACTAGTTTGCTATTTTATACAAGATCCACCACATATAGAATAGTCTCTTCCAGCAGTACCAATATACTTCATGTATATTGTCTCTCCATTTTGTCCAATGACTTTCACTTCCTCCAAATCAATCAAGGACATTTTGCTCCTTGTCCTTGATTGACAGCTTAATTCAATAAACCTTTTCTCACCTGGTTAAGGTAATTTAAATTTGGTAGGGTGATTGATTGAATTGCTTACAAATATAAACACTGCATATGGTCAAGACATAAGTCAGTCTAATGTGCCTATTTAATATGGTTCTTAAGAGAATACTTTATGATGAAATATTAATTGTTGCTATATTTCACAATAAGTTAATGCTATTCTATTTTTTGCAGGAGATAGAAAGGTATACAATTATGATAAAATGAATTTTCTAAATGCAAAAAATCATAAATTTAATTAAAACAAAGAAAAGTAATGAGAAAATTTTGCAGTTATTAAAAGTTAAATACAATATCTTGAAAAATATTAGCTAAAATTCTCCTCTAATTGTGGTATGAAAATGAGCTTTGGTTTTGCAAGCTAAACACAACCACTCCCAGGTTTTTATCACACTGCAAAGGACTCTAGCACACTGTTAACAACATATCTCTTTTTTCTAAATACTATATTACATACTATATTTAAGCACAAAGTGAATTATAATGAAATATGTGCCCACTTGGTCTTAAATTCTTTGTCCACATTAAATAATGTATAAAAGGAAAATTAAAAAAAAATGGCTATGCCCTTCCATTGTTATCATTTTCTTGGACATTTCAACATCTTGTTAAGCCATTCTCATGATAAGTATTTATAAAAAGCAGCCATTAAGGTAATTATATTTTATAAAATTTTAGAGAATTTAAAAAAATCTATATATGAATCTGCAGGTTAAGTTAACATATACTTAAATATGAAATTACTTTAGTTCAAACATGGGAGTAGATAAGAATAGTGAATAATATGCTAAAGAGATGCATCAGGATTAAATAATAAAATTGGTTAAAATACTTTTATTCTTAAACTACACATTTTCTTGATGCATACTGACTAAGGAAAGAACAATAAAATCCTCATAATGAGAAGGAGAAATTAATAACACTATAAAGCATTAAATTTAGGTTTTTTTCTACAGAAATTAAACAAAATACTCATGTGAGATCTATTCCTGATTCAGCTTTCTCTGTATATTATGATCATTAACTTCTAGAACAAAAATCAAAATCAACAGAAAGGTAGAAAAAAAGAATATGAAGAGGTAAAGGTTTTATATAAGATGATCCCAGCTTATCCTGCTTAAATAAGTTTTATATAAACACAGATGTGGATGAATGAAATGACATTGATGCTAACTATAATAATTTCATGCAAAGGCTTAACCAGTGTACATTAACTGATAAAGAGAAAAAAAAAAAAGAAAAAGAGTTTTAAAAAGCATATTAATTCCCAACTTTTGCTTTGGAGACAGAGAGGATATGCATGATAGTCTACAGTAACACTTGATAAGGATAGAAACTTGATTCTACAATCTTATGGAGAAAAAAATTTTATATGCAGTATTGTCTTACAAATTCAAGTTTAGCAGTAGAGAATAAAAGGTAATAAAAGGAAATCTTAGAGAGACATCAAAGCAACCATACTCATCCTGAAGTCATTTATGAAAAAACTAGAAGCAAGGAAAAATATAGAAAACATCTCTAAATAACTAATCACATATTCTATGTCACCATAAAAGGTGGTAGAACCACAAAACTTGGGCAGAAATATCATTAACTGAGATGTACTCAAGAAAAAATATTGAGAAAAAAATGAAAAGAGCAGATACGATTAAATGAATGGCAATGAATTAACAAAAACATGAATGAATGAATCAAAAAGCATTTAAAACATTCATGCACAAAAATGAAGAGGAAAAATCCTTTGTATATAGAGGAAATACTTTGATCCTTTGACTTGCTGCAAGCATCCTGAGGGCCATAAGAGACCTGTGGACCTCAGGTGAGGCTTGATTTAAAACATCGCTACAGTGTACTCAAGCTCTAGGAATTCAAATACAAAAGTAAAAAGAGTCCTTGCACTAAAGGAGCTCTCTTTCTAATGGAAGAAATAACACACAGAGAGTGGTGGTTAATGAGGGACACTTTGATAGGAATGTTACTGGAACATTGAATCATATCATAAACAAGTATCAGGACACTAATAAACACTAATCAGGAAATCATAAACACTAATCAGAAACAGTGGAAGAGCTCATTTGATCTTTTGAAGATAACAGAACTGGAAAAAAGGGGAATGGGACAAAACATGGAAAAGGGCAGCAAGGAGGTTGGTGAGGATGTGGAGAAGGTGATAAGAGAGTAAGGGGGCAAAACAAGACATGGCCGAACTTTTCTGAATTAGGGATCTGAGACATGAAGTCAATAAAAAGGAAACAGGGGGCTCAGGGAAAGATTTACCCTAGAAAATGGGAGTTCCAAAACTTGAATCCATGGACCCCCAAGAAATTAGTGGATAGAATATCAGGGTGTCTATGAACTTGAATGGGAAAATTTACATCTTTATTTTCATCACCCTTTAATTTAAATATATCATTTCCTTCATTTAGAAGTATAGGCAACAAAAAATCATTTTGACAAGGGCTGTAAAGACTTGAACAGATTAACAAAGGAGTCCACAATACAAAAAAAGCTAATAAGGCTTCATTCTAAGGTATGATTACTGGTGTAGTCATTAAGGTGTTTGGTGAAGCTGTTGTTTTTGTTTAGTTGTTCAGTTAAGTCCAAGTCTTCATGACCACATGGACCATAGCATGCCAAGTATTTCTATCTCCTACAATCTCTCAAAATCTGTCCATGTTCTTGTTCATTGTTTCCATGATAGTTATCTATCCATCTCATCCTCTGCTCTTCTTTTTTCTTCTGGTGTTCAATCTTTCCCAATATCAGGATCTTTTCCAGTGAGTCCTGTCTTCTCATTATATGGACAAAGTATTTCAGCTTCAGCTTTGGTGTTTGATCTTCCTGCAAATATTCTCAATCAATTTATTTAAGTATTGACTTATTTGATCTCCTTGATTTCCAAAAAATTCTCAAAAGTCTTCACCATAATTGAAAAATGACAACTCTCCAGCATAGCACTGGGTTCCTGAGGTGAAGGGAGGTCGGTTGGGCTTACTCCCCATCCCCTGCTTCCTTCACTACTTGCATTTTCTTCATTATTTTTGAATGTGAAGTGTAAAAATAATTTCTATATTTACTATTTTTCTCTCTTTTATTCCAGGAAGAGCAACTGAGATTTCAATTTGCAGCTGACAAAAGAGCTCATCATAATGCACTGGATTGAAAGCACAAGGGCCCCATCAAAGACAGCTTTCATGGTGTCCGGGACTCTGTCCCATCAATGCAAAGAGAGAAGGCATCCCAGCCCCAAATCTTAGATAAAGCCCCAGAGTACATCCGGTATATGAGAAGGAAAAATCACACATACCAGCAGGATATTGATGACCTGAAGTGGGAGGATGCTCTACTGGAGGAGCAAGTCCATGCACTGGAGAAAGCAAAGTCGAATGCCCAAATGCAGACCAACTATTCTTCTTCAGACAGCATCCTCTACACCAACGCCAAGGGCAGCAACATCTCTGCCTTTGATAGGGGCCCAGATTCCAGATCTGAGTCAGAGCCTGAAGAGCCCCAAAGCAACACTGGAAAGAAACTCTGGATGGAAGCCAGCTAAACAGAGCAGGCCAGCAACTAAAAAAAAAAAATCATTGTCTCCTCTCCAAGTTGAGCATTAGATCCCTCCAAATACTGAAATTTGAATCCAAATGGACTCTCCCTATTCTTATGATGTCTGTGTTGTAAAGTGACAGATTCATAAAGTAGTGATCAGATTTTCCTTTGTGTGTGTTTCTAAAAAATAGTGCTAACCGATTTTGTATATAAATGTACCAAGAGCATTTCATCTGGCACTAAAACCCACAGACTAGTTCAGACACCTCCTGTTTTTCTTTTTCATTTCTGTTTTGGGACCACTGTCCTATGTGACCTGGCCCTCGTTCTATGGTCAACAGATTCATGTGAAGAGTTTGTGTGTTAAGCCTCTTTTTCTTTTTCTTCCTTCATGCCTTCAGCTTTCTTTCTTTCTTTCTTTCTTTCTTTCTTTCTTTCTTTCTTTCTTTCTTTCTTTCTTTCTTTCTTTCTTTCTTTCTTTCTTCTCTACCCTACCCTGTTCTGGTGTTTGCTGATCTCTACTGTACTATGTAGTCTGTCTGTGCTTAATACCATTCCATGGAAATAAAAAGTGTGTTTGCTGTAGTATGTATGTCAAAGAGTTGTCTTGCAAGTGAAGGCTCCCCATTTACTATAAGATTATAAACAAAAACTTATTTTATCCTTAAAAAAAAGAAAAATGACAATTCTGCAGCACTCAGTTTTTCATATCTTTGACTGTACAGACCTTTGTCAGCAAGGTGGTGCCCCTGCTTCTTAGTATTCTGTTCAAATTTTCCATGGTTCTCCTTAAAAAGAGCCAGTGTCTTAATTTCTTTGCTGCAGTCATTATCTGCGGTGATCTTTGAGCCCTAGAATATAACATGTGACACAGTTTACATTTATTCTTCTCTTATTTGTCAGGAAGTGATGGGACCAGTTGTCAAGATCTTAGCTTTTTTTTTTAATGTTAAACTTCAAGCTAAGTTTTATACTTTCTCCTTTCACCTTCAAGAGGCTTCTTTATTCTTCACTTTCTGACATCAGAATAGTATTGCCTACATATCCGAACTGCTGATATTTCTCTACCCTGGCATTTTGCATGATCTACTCTACATATAATTTAAATAAATAAGGTGACAATATACAGCCTTGTTGTACTCCCTTCCCAATCTTTTTTAAAAATTAATTTATTTTTAGTTTACATCATTGATTTCCATGAGATTTTGAATTACTAATTTTCTCCCCATCTTTCCCCTACCCACACCCCAAAACAGCAATCCCACTGTAGACTCCCTCCCCAATCTGCTGTCTCCTATATCCTCCTCCATCACCCCTCTGACTTTCTGGTAGGGCAAGATGGATCTCCCTACCCCAGTACCTGTATATATTATTTCCCAATTGCATGGAAATAGTAATAATGATTATATATATATTAAAATTTGATTTTAGAACTTTAAATTCTAGATTCTTTCCCTTCCTCCCTCATCACCCACCCCCACTGGAAAGACAAGCAATTCAATACAGGCCATACATGTGTAGTCAGGCAGAACATCTCTACAATGGACATATTGTATAAGACTAACTATATTTCCCTCCTTCCTATTCCTCCCCCCACTTGTTCTATTCTCTACTTTGTCCCTGTCTCTTTAAAGAAGTATGTGCTTCTAACAACACTGCCCCTCATCCTCTCCTTCCCTCTATCTTCCCCTCTCTCATCCCCTTCCCATCTACTCTCCTGTAGGCCAAGACACCAAATTTAGAGTGTGTCATTCCTTACTTAAGCCAAATTGAATGAGAGTAAGGTTAAACCATTCTCTTTTGCCTTCCTGTTCTTCCCCTCCATTTTAACAGTTATCCCTTGCCTCTTCTATATGAGAAGATTAACCCCATTCTGACTGTTCCTGTCTCCTCTCATACTATTCCTCTCCCACCTCTCAATTTTACCTTTTAAAATATTATCCCATCCTATTCAATTGATCCTGTGCCTTCTCTCTATGTGCACATATATATACAAACACTCACATATGTATTCCTATGCATATGTACCCTCCTATATAGACATATATATGAATGTATACACACATACATATATGTATATATATACATATATATATATATATTCATATATATTCCCTTCAACTATCCTCATACTGAGGAAAGTTTCATAAGTTACAATTATCATTTTTCCATGTTGGCACGAAAATAGCTCAACTTTGATAAGTTCCTTGTGAATTCTTTTCCATGTTTACCTTCTCATGCTTCTTGTATTTCAATGTCAAATTTCTATTCAGTTCTGTTTTTTCATCAAGAATGCTTGGAAGTCCTCCACCTCATTGAATGACCATATTTTCCCCTGGAATATTATACTCAATTTTGCTAGGTAGGTGATTCTTGGTTTTTATCCTAGCTCCCTTGATCTCCAGAATATCATATTATGGCCCTTTGATCCCTTAATGTAGAAGCTGCTAGATCCTGAGTTTTCCCGATTGTGTTTCCACAGTATTCAAATTGTTTCTTCTTGCAGCTTGTAATATTTTCTCCTTGATATGGGGACTCTGGAACCTGGCTATAACTTTCCTAGGAGTTTTCTTTTTGGGATCTTTTTCAAGAGGTGATTGGTGAATTCTATCAAGTTCTATTTTGCCCTCTGGTTCTAAAATATTGGGACAATTTTCCTTGAGAATTTCTTGAAGGATGTTTTCTAGGTTCTTTTTTTGGTCATGGCTTTCAGGTAGTTCAATAATTTTTAAATTGTCTCTCCTTGATATATTTTCCAGGTCAGTGATTTTTTCAAGGAGACATTTCACATTGCCTTCTACTTTTTTGATTTGTTTGGATCTGTTTAAGAGTATCTTGATTTCTCATAAAGTCATTTACTTCCATTTGCTCCACTCTAATTCTGAAGGAATTATTCTCTTCAGAAAGCTTTTGAGATTCTTTTTCCATCTGGCAAATTCAACTACTACTATTTTAATTACTATGTATTAGACACTGTGGTAAGTGCTGAGAATGAAAACATAAGCAGAAAGAAAAATAGATCCTGCCCTCAAGGGGTTTCCATTCTAATGAGGCAAGAGAAAAAATAAAAGCCTCATACTTCTTATCCACTACTCTATCTGTCTTATGTAGATATTTTAAAAAGCACTACTGGATTGCTTGGGAAAATTAAGAATATATTTTAATAACTTTGAATTTCATTTTGGGAGAAAAGACTGTTTTAGTGTCATTATTCTGCTAAAGTTATATGATTATAATTTATGAAATACTACTTTTTCTGATGAACTGAAAACCAATATTACCAGAAGGTCTGATGGTTGTAAATAGGCTATAATACATAAACTGAGAACTAAAAAAAATTCTATAAAAAAATAAAGAATGTCATTAATGAAATATATGATTTGAAAAGAGATGCCAGTTATGTGATGCAAGTGAGAGATAATCAAAAGAGTCTTAATATATCATTGGTATCCTCTGAATGTCAGAGATTTTCAGGTGAGTGCTGTATGGTGAATTTATGGGAGGTCACAGAAATAACTCTTCAAGGGCAGATATGAATGAATTATGATCTGCATTGTAATATTTAACATATTGTAGGGATATATTTTTTAAGTTTTCATTTTAAACACACTTTTGTCTTTCAAATTTATATACTATCTTATTTTTTACTGTTTTATGTCACACAGAACTTACAGATCACTATCCTAGCATTGAACATCAGAGATAGGAGGAGTAAATATGTTTTAATAAGAATGTTATGATGAAAAAAATTTTTAGCTTTGAACACAAGAGAGACATTCACACCTCACATAGTGATTTGTCTGTCATGATTATCCTTGAATAATTATAATACATACTCTTGATTTCAGATTAAATGTCCTTCTTATGAAATATGAAGATAAATATGAATCAGGTAGTGATTAACAGAGGCCACCATAGGCAAGAGGGTGGATGCGGAAAATGAGAGTGTTGGAGGAGAGAGAGTCAGTTACTCTTCAGGAACAAAACCAGTCTCTTCACACAGCTCAGTTTTTTCACACCCTCCCTCCTCAAAAAATCTAATAACATCATCCAGGGGGATACTGTACAATGGAGAAAATTGATTAATTGATTTTCATTCAAAACATCATTGATTTTTGGCACCTGCTCAATGTCTATTTCTCCAGTGATTTATCATAATTGGTTGGTATTACAGTGAGTTACAGGTATCATCCATCATTTCTACCATGACTAGCAGCAATGGATAAGAATTTAACTTTATATTTCACTCTATTTTTATTTTTGTAACTGTCACAGAAATAAAGGATTCATTATTGGAATAAACTGATGAGTTCAAGATATTGTAATGGTAAAGGGGATTTGAAGATCTTCCTTGCCTCTTGTATTTGCAATCAAACAGTTGCTTAGCACCTTGTTCCAAGTTAATGATTGTGTCAAGTATTAAGACCCAGGACTTTGGAATCCCACAATGAGAGGGACTTGTTGACATAATAGGAAGGGGCAGAAAAGGGAGGAGATACTACTGTATATAAGGAAAAGCCCAAGCTGAGAGAGGCCAGAACATCTGTGAGTGAGCATCTGGAGGCTGGGCTGCTACTGCTGGAGAGAGAGAGGAGAACTGAGAACTGAGAAAAACTGAGAAATGAGAAGAGAAGAGAACTTGGAGGAGGCATGGCTGTGATGTTGGTACTTTGTCTGTTTTGATGTTACTTTGTTAGATTTATCTGATGACAGAGGATGGCACTGTTGTTATAGAATTCCTGGGACCTTGCTGCTGGTTCAGAACCCCTGAAAGAGGGTTTTCTTGTTGTATGTTTACAAAAATCCTGGAGGAAGGTCTTGCTGACAATTTTAGAGGTCCTGAGACTATACTGATGATTTGTGTTGATTCCTCATACCTTGTTATTGGATCTGGGTTGATTTCACAGGTAGAAAGTGAATTGATGAGAATGCCAGAAATGGGCATGAATGTTATTGTGGCTTTGTTAAACTTTGTCTTCCCAGCAATAGAAACTGTGAAGGACTTGAGGTGGACCAGACACTATGAGCTTCAATATGGAACAGGAACTACACAAGGAACTAAGAGCTGTGTGCCTTTGAACCCAGGTAGCAGTTGGATAGGAGCTGGGACCATGGAAGAGGAGCCAATGGAAGCTGAAAGCCTGCCTTGAGTCAAGATGAAAAGACCTCTCCTTGAGTATTTAATGCAAACTGAGAAAATCATGATTCACTGTGGCTTAGTGGTAGAGAATTCTTACCTTTATATTTAGATGATTGAGTTAAGGACTTCTCCAATTAAGAAAAAAGAGGATCTTTTTGATTAAAGAGATTAAGACAATGTGACATAGGGGTGGAAGACTTTGACTTTTGTACTTTTTGTCAATTAAGGAGGCTTTCCTCCTTAAGGATGATTGAATTAGGGACTTCCTAAATGAAGGACTTACTAAATGAATGTTATCTTTGCTTAAAACTATGTGGCCACTTTATTGATAAGTTGTTAAGCCATTACATTGTGAATGCTGTATTTTAACTTCTGTGAATGTTTTGTCTTAGTTTGTTACTGAATAAATAAAGAGTTCACTATACTGTGTAATCAGAACCTTGAAAGCTGTTCATAGCAGCAGTCCTCTGGAAAGCTGCTTGTGCTTGGCCTTATAGATATCAAAACATGTGTTTATGAAATATCTCTACTCTTCCCTTAATTCCTCACTTTGTCCTAAATCAGTGTCAATATAGCCCTTAATTCTTCACTAGACAGCCTAGAGGAATGAAAAAAAAGAAAGAATTTTTTCATAGCTAACTTAAATTGCAGTGAATATTTTTAGAATTTAAATATATTAACTTGGATAAAAATGTTTAGAAAGGAAAAAAGATTGTTCAGTATAACTAGATTTTAAAGTGAATATAATGTTAAGTTATCATTGGCTTTTTGGCCCAGACCTGTGATTTCATTAGTGTGGGAAACTCTTGGAATAGAAACATCTCCCACCTAGGAATATTTAAAACTATTATATAATCTACAGGATTACTTCCCATGTACTGATAGAAGAAGTGATTCAAACATGGTCACATGATAAAGTTTGTATAAGAATCAGGTCTTGAACCTGGGTCTTTTTGATTCAAAGATAAAACATTTTATTAATATCTCATGCTGACAGCATTGGAGGAGTGTGCTTTTTGAAAATAATATCCTTTTTCTATACTGACTCTCTAAGTGAATAGAAATCTAGAATGTAGCTCGAGTCTATTAACAGCTGTTGCAGAACCACAAAAGACCAATAAAAGTACTTCATTTCTCTGCAGAATGCAATTTTTGGGTGGACTGAAACCATTAATATTAACATAATTTGCATAAGAAGTCAAGAATATGCCCATGTTCTATTGTAGAAATCAAGTGGTAAATAAACATTGATTGAAAGAGGTAAAGATACATAATTATAAATATAGTGAATTCTTAGAAAAGAAAACTATTAGTACATCTGGAATGTCACATTCTTGTAAATTGGAATCATCCACACAAACAGACACAGGTGTGTGCATATGTATATACATATATAATTCAAATATATGCATAAATCATATATTTGCATGTGAGAGAGAGACAGAGATAGTACTTTGTCAGAGAAATGGAGAAATTTGCAGTAAAGACTTTTTGCTACTTACCTATTTCCCCCTTTAAGCTTAGCTGCATTGCTTTGTGAAAAAAAAAAACTTTCTAATATCATATAATAAAAACTATACTTTGAATCTGATGTAATCTTTTCTAATCTTTATTTTGTCCTAAATTCTTCCCCTATTGAGAAATCTGAAAGCTAATTTCTAACTTGTTTCTCTAATTATTTTTTTGATGATGTTATCTACTATATCTGTCATAAAGCCATTTAGAACTTATCTTGGCACACTCTTGTATACTCATGTATCAGTTTAGTGCTTGCTTCTACCTGACTGGTTTCAGGTCTCAAAAGTTGTGTGGTTTTGGTTTTTTTGGTCAAATGATGAGCTTTTGCTCTAGTAGCTAGTCATGGTTTTACCAAAAACTAATCTACTGTGCTTATTTTTTTAATATCATGTACCTAATCTATTCCATTTATTTATCTTTCTATTTATTAGCAAATACCAAATCATTCTGCTTACTACTTCAAAACAAATTTTGATATCTGATATTGCTAAATGATTTTTTCTTTTCTCCCTTGTTTTCCATATATCCCTTGAATTTATCACCTTTGTGGTATCACCTTTATGGTCATTAGCTCCTTAAAGTAACAATTTGATAGTTTGAATGTTATGGCTCTGAGCAAGTGAATTAATTTAGTTATAATTGTCAATTATATTATATTGGTTTGGACTTCCAATGAGCAATTAATATTTCTCTAATTGTATAGTTCTGTTTTTGTTTGCTTGAGGAGTGATTTCTGTGTAATAGTAATTAGTTTAGCAGGATACTTAGCACTTAGTACTAAGTGCTAAGTGTGGAAGGTGCAAACTCTGTCCCACTGTTGAGAAGGCATGAACTCTCCTGTTGATGTAGAAGAAGGGGATTGGCTGAGCCCCTG
>CM053585.1:83556459-83572612 GCA_028646515.1 Pseudochirops corinnae
CAATTGATCCTGTGCTCTCTATGTACACATATATACACATGTACATATAAACCCTCCTACATAGACATATGTGTATGTATACGTATATATACATTTGTTTTCCTTCACATATCCTCATACTGAGAAAAGTTTCATAAGTTACAATTATCACTTTTCCATGTTGACATGTAAATACTTTAACTTTGATAAGTTCCTTATGATTTCTTTTCCATGTTTATCTTCTGATGCTTCTTGTATTTGAGTGTCAAATTTTCTTTTCAGGTCTGATTTTTTTCAGCAAGAATGTTTGAAAGTCCTCCACCTCACTGAATGATCATATTTTCCCCTGTAACATTATACTCAATGTTGCTGGGTAGGTGATTCTTGGTTTTAATCCTAGCTTCCTTTTCACCAGAACATCATATTCTAGGCCCTTCTATCCCTCAGTGTAGAAGCTGCCAGATCCTGGGTTATCCTAATTGTGTTTCCACAGTATTCAAATTGCTTCCTCTTGGCAGCCTGTGATATTTTCTCCTTGATCTGGGGACTCGGGAACCTGGCTATAACATTCCTAGGAGTTTTCTTTTGGGAATCTTTTTCAAGAGGTGATTGATGAATTCTTTCAAGTTTTATTTTGCCCTTTGGTTCTAAAGGATCAGGGCAATTTTCCTTCTGAATTTCTTGAAGGATGCTTTCTAAGTTCTTTTTTTGAACATGGCTTTCAGGTAACCCAATAATTTTTAAATTGTACCTCCTGGATCTGCTTTCCAGGTCAGTGGTTTTTTCAAGGAGATATTTCACATTGCCTTCTATTTTTGCACTTGTTTTTGGATCTGTTTAATAATATCTTGATTTCTCATAAAGTCATTTGCTCCCAATTGATCCACTCTAATTCTAAAGAAATTATTTTCCTTAGTAAGCTTTTGAGATGCTTTTTCCATCTGGCAAATTTGACTTTTTAAGGCATTCTTCTCCTGATTGGCTTTTTTGGGCCTGTTTTGCCATTTGAGTTAATCTATTTTTTAAGGTGTTATTTTCTTCAGTCAGGTTGTTGACTCTCTTTTCATGATTTTCTTGCATCATTCTCATGTCTCTTCCCAATTTTTCTTCTACTTCTCTTATTTGGTTTTCAAAATCCTTCTTAAGCTGATCTGTGACTTTTTGGGTAGTCTTCATGGTTCTGAAGCTTTTGGTTCAGTATTTCTGACTATGTTGTCTTCCTCCCATTGCAAACATTGATCCTTTTTGTCCCCAAAAAAGCATTCTAGAGTTCAGTTGCTGTTCTTACTTTGCTTCCTTTGCCTGCTTATGTTGCCAGTGATTTACTTCATTTTTTAGCTCTATGGAACACTGCTTCCAGGGGGCAAAGCTCTATCTTAAATGACTGGGGTTTTTGCAGGTGCTGAAGCTATTAGGAGGCTGCTGCAGCCTCCACCAGTTTTGGCTCACTGAAAACACACCCCAGGACCACCACCCAACACCATGGTCTGGATCCAGGCTGCTCCACACAAGAGCACTTAGCGTCTGAATGATGGCTTGGCCCCCCTGCAGTCTGCAGGCCTAGAGCTCTGAAGCAACCATGTGGAGGCAGTGGCAGGGCTGCTCCTTCTGCTGCTTCCTTACCCTGGAGACAGTTTGGCCGGGCTGCTTTTCTCCCTCAAATTTAGCTGAGATCCACTGACCTTTCACTTAGTTCTTGTTTCTTTTGGCTTGATAATTCTGGAAACTGCCACAACTGCCACTGATCCACTCTCCTGAATGCTCCAGCAGTAGCTTGTCCTGGCTGCCCTGGGGCTAAGCCAGGGTTTCAGGCTGGGCTGGTTTAGGCTCCCAGGATACTATGATGAGCCCTTTGTGCTGAGCTGCCTTCAGTGGGTGATCTGTTTTTCTGTATTTTTGTATGAATTTTGGAGCCCTAAAATTTGTGTAGAGTCATATTTTATGGGTATTTGAGGTGGCTATGTGGGAGCTGCAACACCTTGCTGCCTCTTTGCTGCCATCTTGGCTCCACCCCTCTACTCCATCCTTCTTACTGTTCCTTATTCATGATACTCACTTCACAAACTCTGTACTTTTCCATTGTCTATCCTTCCATGGCTGGAATTCATTCCTTTCCCAATTCTGATTTTTCAAATCCAAATTTCCCTTCCAGATTCACCAGAAATGTTATCTTTTACATGAATAGTTTCCCTCTCTCCCTGGCTACTTGTGTCTTTTGCCCCTAAAAGTTACCTTGTATCTATTCTCTATTTGATATGTATGTACTTAAATATGTACTTTTCTCATTGTAGATAATAGAAGATCCTTGAAGGCATAGAGTTCTTTTACATTTGTCTTTTCAACCGCTACAATTTACACAATGATTAAAACATAGTAAGCACTAAATAAATGTTTATTGATTGGAATGGCAGATAATATTTTTAGCTAAAGCAACATTTGGGAAGAATATTTGAATTCCATATATACATAATATGTTCTCCAAATTTCCTTAATTGAATCATTTTTTATATATAGATCTTTATTTAAACATCAAGTTAATGAAGAAGAAGAGTAGTTCTGTTGAACTTTATGAGCTTCTTTCCATAACTTCCTATAATATGATGAAGAGAAAAGAATTCTGGATTTGGAATAAGAAGAATTCTGTTTCACAAGTTTCAATTTCTGAAGCATATTAGCTATGTTGCTATAAGCAAGTTATTTGGCTTTTCTAAACCTCAGTTTTCTCATCTGTAAAATGGGAATGAAAGTAGTACATAGCTCTCCTGGATCTCATGATGCTCAGTTGAGATGAATACAAGACAAAATTTGAACCTTTTTATAAATATTACCAGTTATTTTTTATCTATACACTTGAATAATTATGAAAAAGAAAAAAGTATATTAAAGTAAAATCCATTTATTGTAAACATCAGAAAAAGGAAAGATTAGTTGTTAGTAGATAGGTACACAACTGTGAACTTTCAATCTTTAATCATTTTATTCCATAAAAAAATAACAATGTACTTTGCAAAGTATCAATTTGTTAGGGCAGACTCGCTAAAAATTGATGAGTTAATTATGCTGCAGCTGAAATGTTTCTACATCCTATAATTGGACTCCCTAGTAATTTAACATCATCTATAATATTCACTCACACTGATGACTTATAACCAGTTCTGATGCTATTAATCTGCCATTTTGGGTATTCTTTAACCTGACAGATAGCTGGTTAGCTTTTATCTTTAAAATATTGAGCCTGTGAAATCTTGAGCTTGGATGATCTTTAACTTAGTGTTTAGGTTTTCACTGAGTTGACCTTTGCTAGTCCAGTGTAGAGCTGCTTGCATATGTGTCCCTCAGCAGTTACCAGTACAAAAACACAGCTAAAGTGCAAGGTTAATTACAAAGAACCTGGGACCTTTGGGGAAAGCTGCCTCCAAAATAGAATCAAGAAATACAAATCCCCAGATCTCCAAACACAGGACATCAATAAGTGAAGAATCATCCTTAAACAGTTAAGTTTATTTCATCTTCTACAAAGTTATGGGGTCTTTGTGTTCCTAAAATTGCATCTAAATGTGAATAGAGTTGTCAACTAAATTAAGTTTTTTTTTCCATTTCTTTTTAATACTCTACCTTATATAGGCTAAGTGATGATATAGCTTAGTTCATAAAAGTTATCCACCTAATTATATTTGCCATCTGGCTTTCCCTCTCTCTAGTTAATTATGCATTTACATTAAAAGCAGCAATAGTTTCAAGTCAGAGGAGAAAGAAAAAGCTTCCTCTCTTTTTTTCCTGGGAATCTAAGTGCCAAAAATAAGTTTGCTTAGACTTCTATTCTCAGATTTCTTTATCCTATTGTGTTCTAAAATCTATAGGTTTTTTTTTTCACCTCAAACATACTTCTGTAATCTTTTATTCCCTTCTTTTCTTGCTGTGACACAACTGAACTACCTGGGTAACACTGATTGAGTGTCATGTCAACAAGTCTTCATTAAATGTATACTTTATGCTAAGCATTGTGCTGTGACAAATAGAAGCAAAATAACCCATTTCCTACCCTCAAGGAGCTTACATTCTTTTTTTTCTTTTTCTTTCTTTCTTTATTTACTTTTAAAATATTCAGTTCCACATTCCCTTGAGTTTCAAATTTTCTCTCCCACCCCCCCCCCACCCATGGTAGCATGAAATCCAATATAGGTTGTACATACTTTCACATTAAATGTTAGTCAAGTTTTAAAGAAAAAATATAGCTAATGGAATAAACAATGAGAAAGAAGGAACAGAACAAAATAAAAGAGAGACAGATAGCAAGTAGTTTGCTTCAATCAACATTCAGACTCTGTAATTCTTTCTCTGCTTGAGGATAACCCTTTCCATCATGTGTGTTTTGAAGTTGTCTTACAGCATTGCATTGCTGAAAGGAGTCCAGTTTATCAAAGTTAGTCGTCACAAATATGATGTGTCTCTAATTGTGTACAAAGTTCTCCTGGTTCTGAAAGAGCTTACATTCTAATGGAGAACACAACATATAGAGGAAACTGAAAAGCAGGGCAGGGAGTAGAGAAGGTCCACGGTGCTTCACAGGGTCATGATCTCTGTTTAAAGAATGGAAGCAAGATTCAGAGTGTTCAATAAAGCTAAGAGCACAAAATTTATTGAACTTTTCACCAATTTATGTCAAAATTGAAGAAAACCAAAAAAGCACAAACCAAAAAAATTAATATTTATTCTCTATATCTGTGCTTGAGATATTTATAACACACAAGGTTTCCATGTTAGAAGAATGTGATCACACTCTTCTTTCCTAGTCCCCACCAAGAGTATCTGGTAAAGTATATTCATATTATTACCAAACAAACTGAGACTAACTCCACATTCACAAGTAACTCACAATATTGTAGAAGAAAATTTGATTAAAATGAGAAAAAAAAATAACAGCAATGGTACAGCCATATTGAAGGTACAGTAATTATTTCTAAACACTCACAGGGACTTACATTCCCAAATATGAGGATCTTTCAGAATACTCTTTCCCCTAGTGTGATCTTTATTTGTTCATTACTCATTTATGATTAAAGTAGAAATGGGATGACCTTTTTTTTCTCTTCTTCTCTCTAACTTCCACCAATTCTGAATGTCACTTTCAGCTTCCTAGAACTGCCATTTACTCTACCAGTTTCTTAGAAAAGGTGAGTCTCATCTTTCTTTGTCATTTCTCTCATTTAAGATAAGATCACAATTTTCCCAGGTTCCTATGTACTCTTCTTTTATATTGTTAGTCTTTCCTGGTTATCAGTTCTAGCCCATCATCCTGCATGCTTTGAAACAGTCACATTTTATTTCCTCTAGTTATTGAAATGGGAGTGGGAAGTGTAAAAATATCACAGCATGTATTATATTTCTCTTGCCAATTATAAAAAAATGTGGTTCTTGAAATGCATGTCAAATACTATCTAAAATATTCACATAAAATACATTTGACAAAATGCATATGGAATTATACATTTTACCTGACCTCCATCATTTGCTTACCACCAACGGCAAGATTCAATATGCTGTATCAGCAAATATTTATACAGATTCCTCTTCTAACCAAGTGCATTTTTCCAGATACTTTGCTCCATTCATGTCCCAAGTCTCTCTTGTATAACTGCTCACATCATGAACCTACCTAGAGACTCAACTATTATAGTATTAATAATAAGAACAAGAATAAAAACAATAAATACAGGCTCAGAAAATAGTTCTCTTCACAACAATGCCATCATGTTTCCTTTTGCTTCCTCTTCCCCCAAAGTTCATTCATTGGCTCACCCAAAACCATGTCTTTCCCGTTCATTTGGCTCTTTTCATATCATTTTAAGATTAGTGAGTATGCCACCTAGAGAAAGAGTATGGATGAGATTGGTCTGAAGTGCAGCACCTTCTCAGATCAGGGCATAGATATACTGGAGTCTGGTAGATATGTCTTTCCTCTCCATTTCCACATATTGCTTTTTTACCTGTTCTTTGGATAACAACTTAGTTGACAATCCTTTTGAAGAATCTTCTCTGTTCCCCAATGGGTAACATTTTCTATCTGTGCACTTCAGGTAGTGTTTGATTCTGCACCTCTCTAAAGTACTTAATATTTAATATTGCATATTACAGATATTTTTTTCTCAATTCTTTATCTGTAAACTCCTTGAAAGTGGGAGTGATGACTAATCTAAGTGATATGTCTCCACCTCTATCCTCATGTCATGCTCTGTGCTCTGCATAGAGTAAAGACCTCAGACTTTTAAAGAATGTTTGTTGATTTGCTTAGCTATTGATATCTAAAATCACATTTCTCTGGTCCCTGTCACATTCTGGAGGTTTCCAAAACACTGTCACTCATGGCCAAGTATAGTTCAAAATAATCACCAAAACAAAACACCTTCTGCAAGAATCACTAAGTAAAAGCATAGCATGACATCTATGAAAACATGATATACAGAATCAACTTTAACTACATGCTAAATTCATCAGCTCTATCAACACTGGTGAGGAATGGTGTATATAGTGTAGATGTGTAGCCTATTATGTCTGCTCCCTGGTCTCTGCAGAGGAACAGCAGTAGAGGAAGCTTGAAAGAGAAGACAAAGTTTTAACACAGACTATAATGGAAGTGTTATACCCTACCATCTTTTAAAATTCCAATAGAAATTTTTCTTAAGCATTGCATATCCATTGCTCAAGATGGACTTCTCTGAAAAACAGTGTTCATCAAGCGTAAAAGGTAAAAAAGGCTGGATTCAAATCTTACCTTAAATAGCTAATAGTTTTGTAACTCTGGTAAAGGATTTAACTTCTCTTTTCCTTTTATTTCTACATCAGCAAAATGAGAGGAGAACCTGATAATCTCTATGGTCCTAAGGCTCTATATGTGTTTGTGATCTTATTGTCTACAGATGTGCTCAGTGATGGTCATTGTGCCTATAATTTGTGCTCTAACATAAAGTCAAAAAATCTCATCACCACATTGGTTGCATAATGATAGAAGTTTTAACTATGACAACTCTCAAATGGCATTAAATAAGTTATATAGAGGTTATTATCATTTTGGAGGTATGGCAGTTTCTCCACCAATGAAGTCTGTAAAATAAATATTGCCCAGAAGAAATTGAGGAAGGAAATAAGGAGAGGGAGGATTCATCATTGGAACTGAACCAGAAAAGAACAATGAAAATAAGTCAGGCAAATGAAGAAATATTGGGTATTATAAATCATGTGTATTGATATTTCTTGGAACCTTTTGTTATTTTCCTGTTTTAGTGATTTCCTAAATATTCCTTCCACCTCTTTCCTAATTTGTGTTCCCTCTTTTCTCACCCATTCTCATGTGGATGGGCAATTTTAAAGGCTAAAAGTCTTACTGTTCTTAAAGGTGACACCAAATCACCATAAAATAATCAAATCACTTGATTGCTGAAATACACACACACACACACACACACACACACACACACACACACACACACACGGAATATGTGGGATTGAACTGAGACTTAGAAGACAAATACCTGTCCTGTGATTACCACTTAATAGCTTTATGAAGTTGGACTCATCTTCTCCTCTCTCTGGGCATCCTCTTAAAGGTTTCTTATCTGTAAAATTAGCAGGTTGGCCTAGCTGATTTCCAAGGTTCCTTCCAGCTTTAAAAAGTTAAGGTTTCTATAAATAACTCCAAGACAACCATTTCCATTCTCCAAAAAACACATTTTGTCACGTTATTTTGGTAAGAAATCTACGTGCACCTTAAATTTAAGAGGCAAAATGAACAAATGGGGCCTCAAAAAGCCAACAGTTATGTTGAATTTTAAGCTATATAACTTGTTTACCTTTAAAATGTCAATAATTCAACATTTTATGGTTTTTAATGTAGTTCTATTTATCTAATAAATATGATGGATAGGAGAACACCAATGAAGAGTGCACTTACAAAAAATACATGTTTTTATTCTCTTCATAAAATACCCATAACAACTCTATGGCTGTTAATGGGTACTTTTGGTGCACTGCTACATAATGCTGGCTTATATTGTCTCTGACAACCTCTATGCTCATTTCCATCCATTAATGTGCAAAGAAAACTTCATTATTTTGTTTGAATAAATTAGGAAACAACATGCATTCAAAATAACTAAGATAATTAAACTATTATTTTCATATATATGGCCTAGTTGTGGCATTGAGTTAGAATATTGCAGGTTTCTGCCCTTAATAATGTATAAATTTTCAGATTGCTGTGTGAAATTTTATTTATTTTTTGGTTCTCTATAAAACTAAAGATTTCAGAGAAATAAAGATTTAAAGGAAGAAAATAATTTTACACATCCTAAAATTCATTTCATATTTATTTTACTATCTTGAATGAAGAGTAGCAGAACTTTTAGACATCTTTTCACAGGCAGTAAGTACTGGGATTTCAGATTCCATTGTGCCCTTTTCCTTCTTTCAGTAAAAATATATAATTAATCTGTACAACATAAAATGAACAAATATACTTTGAATATAAGTTGTCTTCTAACTCTCCTGACTTTATCAACATGATTCTTCAGCCTTCTCATCTTGTAACGTCCCTCAGTTCCTGAAACCTTCACAATGGAATTTCCCTCTACCATACCAACCCCTTTCTCCCACTGGTGGGTTACTTCTGAGCTTTTTTGGAGGATGGTCCCAGACTAGCTATGTTTCATTACTCTACTACCTGTGCATATGATTCTCTGCACTTTGGAAGTCTACTTCCTCCTAGGCCAACTCTTTTCCAGATTAATTTTATGCCTTGTCTTCTTCATTAGATTATAATCTTCCTGAGAGCAGGGACAATCATTCTTTGGTTTATGTTTGTATCCCCACCACTTAACATTGTATTTGGCACCTAACAAGTACATAAGAAATGTTTTTAGTATGCCTTAACAGAAGAGTTACAATTCTTTTCCAAAGCATAGGTCAAATAATTTCAACTCCCTTCTTCCACTCAGTAAAGTCCAGTGGTTGTCTATTATATCTAGGACCACATATAATCACCTTTCTCTCTTTCACATTTAAATATCTTCCTACCTTTCAAATTTCCTTATACTTCAGTCCCTTCTACATAATCTTTTATATATACATCACTTCATCTCTCATCTCTGTGTTTTTATATTGGCTGTCCCTCATTCCCGGAATGCTCTCCATTATCTCTTCCACTTCTTAGAATCCCTTGTTTTCTTCAAAACTGAGTTTAAAAACTACTTGCATTGTATCCTTAGCAAACATTCAGTTAATAGTGTGAAGACCTTATCAATCAAACCAGTTTTCACTGGTCAATATATATCTGTATGTATTCATGTATAGTTTTTAAATATTAGAGATAATTGTGATGAGTCCCTGAGAAAGATGGAAGTTAAACCCCAGAAGGAACAGTCTCTCTTAAAGTTCAATTCCCTACACTCACTCAATGTGAGTATAGGAGCTCCCATCTTCCCACAGGTCCATCAACAAAATTGTCTCCACCACACAGGGTAATTATATATTACAAATGGAGGGGCAATTCTTCACACACTTCAAATAAATATTGTTTCAAATATGATATGTGTGCAAATATAAACACATATTATATACATGTATACATAATGTATGCATATACGTTTATTTGTATATATGTATCTGCATACAGATATGTATACATACACATATACACTTAGATATTTTATAGATATAGATATGTAGATATATAGCTCTCTCTGTATATGTATGTATGCATGTATGTATCTGTGTGTGTATGTGTGCATGCATGCATGTATATAGTTTTCCCCCCCCAAGAATATAAGGGTCTTCACGTTAGAGAATGGGACAGTTTTCGTTTTGTGTCTCCACTGCCTATCACAGTTCCTGATACATGATAGACACTTAATCAATAATTATAATTGATTAATAACTTTGATTATACATATATACATGCAAAATATTATATAAATGACATAAACATAGACATAAATATATTTTAGTTTACAAACTAGGGTGCTCGGAGTTTTTAATCTAAATTTATTTTATGCTTCCTAGCTCCATTTCTCAGTTCTATCTGATCTCCATGACCTTTACTCTTTGAGTGTGACACAGAACCATCAGTTAAATAAAATAGCATAGATTACCTATTAATTCAGATAGATATTTTCTTTGGTTTAAAATGCTTAATTTTCTCAACTCTGCACTTTGATCTGTGTGCACAAGCACAGCCTGGAGTAGGTGAGTAGGGGCACTTCTTGGGGACAAAGTTCTTAAGGAAGATCTGAAAAGAGACCCTATGGATAGGTGGTCTTCCTAATCTGAACAGGCCATGAAAGAGCCATAGTTCTACCACTCTGTCTTGGAGCAGCAAAGGATTTTACAGCTTTGTTTGCCATGGAAACAAGCACTAGGCTCTTAAAAGTGGTCAGCAGTTTGATAGAAAGTAATAATTTTACAAGATGTCTGAAATGTCTCTAACTGTAGGTTTTCACACATGTAGCGAAGGGGATTTTCCCTTCTAGGAACATTGTCTTTCTTTCTTGTTATATCTTTGCTTCAGTGTCCATTGATTTATATACAAGAGGGAACTGAAGCTATAGAAAATGTATGTGCATGGTTTCCCTTTGCTCCTTTCTACTTGCCTGTGTGGAAGACACTCACACAATCTGGGTGAAACACGGTCATTAGTTTTAAATAACCTTCCTTGCTTTCAGAAATCGAATGTATGTTTCCATGGTAGCAGACAAAGTAGCCAGAAGTAGAAAAGCCAGGAATTTGGCACATTTGAGAGGAGGGCGGCTGGAGAGATGCTAGCATCTATATATTTAAGATTTCAGGTTTCAGGTTTCAGGTTTCAGAACAGTACCTACCTTTCTATGCCTCCATTTTCCTTTTGCAAGTTTACTTCAATTCTCTCCTATGCCAAATTGTTCATGAAAATACCATTTGGTTTGGCCAAAATTTATGATCTTACATTGTATGTTAAAATCTGTTCAGGAATATTCTCAAGAAATTTAGAATTCTCTTTTTATTATTGTCTATCATGTATAAAAAGATTTTTTTTTCTCAAACCAACAACCTCCTCTGTACTTTGGCCATTAAGTTCAATAAATTACTAGATAATTGTGTGCATGGTCAGTAAACATATAAGGATTTTGAAAAATCCAATCTCTTTAACAGACTCTAAAAGATTTTTCTTCCTTCCTTCTTTGCTTACTTCCTCCTTCCCTCCCTTCCTCTCCCTCCCTCCCTCTTTTCATCTCCCTCTCTCACTTCCCCTCCCTCCCTCCCTTCCTCTCTCTCTCTACCTCCCTTCCTCTCCTTTCCTCTTTCTTCCCTTTCTCCCTCCCTTCTCTCCTTCATTCCTTCCTCCCTTCTTTCCTTTCCTCCTTCCTTCCCTCCTTTCCTCCTTCCTTCCTTCCTTGCTTCCTTCCTTCCTTCCTTCCTTCCTTCCTTCCTTCCTTCCTCCCTTCCTTCCTTCCTACCTTCCTGTCTTTAGTTCTTTATTTCCTCTGTGTTCTTCATGGAGTCAATAAGTGCTTGCTATGGCCAGGCAATGTACTGGTGATCCAAAGATATTCAAAAGAGAGTCTATACTCTCAAGGAGCTCATGGTGTAATGAAGGACACAGTATGAAAACAATGGTGTATACACAAACTATATGGAGAATAACCTGGAGCAAATCAATGGAGGGAAAATGCTAACATTGAGGGAGAGAAGGGAAGGCTAGAAGGTGAAATATGTGTGGACTATGAAGGAAGGTGGGGAAATCAGGAAGTAGAGACATAGTAGGAGAGAGCTGCAACATTAAGAACACCCAGTGAAAATGAATGGAACTGGAAGATAGAGTATCCTTTGAAGAGCAACATGGAAGCCAGTGTCACTGATCACAGGGTAATAGAGGATGAAAAAGGAATAAAAAATTCAGAAAGGTAGATGAGGTCAGGTTATAAAGGTTTTAAAAAATGAACAGAGGAATTTATGTGTATGCATGTATGTATGTGTATGTGTGCCTGTGTACATGTGTGTACACACATCTGTGAACGTATATATGTGTGCATATGCATGCATATATACACATGAACTATAGTATAGACATGTGCATACATATACAAATGTGTGCATGTATGTGCATATATGTATGCATGTGTGTATATACTTATATACATGTGTGTATGTGTATGTTTATCTATGTGTGTGTTTTATGTATAGCAGAAGAGATAAGGAGTCTTGGAGTTTATTGAAGGTGTGGGATTGGGGAGTGGTGATGGTGGTGGTGACATGGTTAGAACTGCATTTTATAGAGATAGATTTCATAACTGAATAATGCATAAATTGGAATAAGAAGAGAATAATCAGCATATTGTTGCAATAGTCTAGGCATAAGGTGATTGGGGGTGGGTGGTATATCACGTGGCTGGCTACATTAGTGCAGAGAAAGTAGTCAATAGGAGAGAAATTACAAAAGTAAAATTGAGAGAGCTACTCAACAGTTTGGTAGCTTGGTAGCACAGTTGTTGGAGAATAGGATCCAGAGTCAGGAAGATGAATTCAAATTTAACCAATGATACTTATTAGCCCTGTAATCCTGGGCATGATACTGAACCATTTCTTATCTATAAAATGGAAATAACAGTATCACTTAATTCTTAAGGTTGTTGAGAGAATAAAATCTGATAACTTATAAAACACTTTGCAAACCTTATAAGTCTATATAAATTTTAGCTATTATTTTTACACATGATTGAGAGAAATTAACTAGTGGAGGATAATGCCTAGTTAATAGGCCTAGATAACAGAGAGGATGGTAGAACCTTTAAGAGTAACAGGGGAACTCAGAAGGAGTAGGACTTTAGTGGAAAGCTAAAGAGTAGCCCAGGCAATCAAGGATTCTCATGCTTTCATACTCAGGAGGGTACAACAAATAGGTAGGAGAACCAATGTGCCTTAGGCACCAGATAAGGTACAGGGATAGTGGGAGAGGAAGATGCAAGTAAATAATGTCTTTTTAAATTTTTTTTACTTCATGTCAAAAGGGGAAGGGCAGAGACCAAGGTAAGTAGAGGGCTCCAAATCTCCTTCCTGCCTAATCTGCAAGTAAACTTCCATGAAGAATCTATCCAAAATGTTTGAGGGCTTCTTCTATGTCCTTGAATATTTTGAGGATATCAGTGCAAAATTCAGGCTGTCCTGTCATTCCTTCTTTTTATTTCCCAAATGAATGACCATTTCTTTTTATGGTTATTATGTACATAATCTATATCATGTGCGTATGCATAATTTATAACCTTTCAGCCATTGCTGCTACTTGGTTATTCTTAATAGTTATATGGCAACTGTTTGTGCCCTCCTTCAAATATTCCATTACTTTAAGTCAACTGGAATGTAAGTGTTGATTATTTAAGTAATGTGATGGTTTAAGATTTGCAATAATATATAATGGATGGAAAGACATTTTTATTAAAGCTATTGAATTTTGTGCAGAAAGGAAGATTGGAATCACTGAAAGGATTATGATTATTTTAAATTACAATCCAGCTGAATTTTTTTCTCTTATTCAATTCTAGGGCTAACTCATCTACATCTGTATTAGCTGTAGGATTCACTTTTCCCTTGATGCTCTTTACAAAGAGGAAAAATTTCCTGATTACTAAAGGGTTCCAGTCTAACCTTATCTTCTACTTTTATTAGGTTAAATAAAAACTGCCTTATATGCATTTTCTTATTATTCTGAATCCTATAGGAAACGTAAAAAACATTTGAAGAGTTGAGTTTGTTGCAAAATTGTCCTCACAACAACTGATTGTTCCCTTTTCATGTCTCTTTAAAATAAGAATAACCATGACTTAACAGTAGATGATTCTCTTACAGTGGATGAAGATAAGAATACTTCCATATCAGTTAATAGCTATTTAGAAACTGTTTTTTCCCCTTTTTTGGCCTCTTCACCTCTGAGATAATTTTTAAATCAATCTCTCAATATTTTAAAGACTGTATCAATTCCCATATCAATTTCTTTGTTGAATAGTAGGTTTGGTCCAGATTTAATTCATCTTCATTTTACGCGACATTTCAACTACCTTACTTCTATCAGTGATTGTCATGTTAGAGTCTAACAGATAGTTCCTTGAGGATGAAAATCAATTGATGTTGAATCATTGTATCATTTCCTTTTTCTCTCTTCTTCTTCTCTTGTCCATTTCTTAGTTGCTTCTCACCTCAACTTTTTTATGTCTCCTAATTTTTCTGTTTACCGAATTACTCATATAATCTCAGAGTTTAAAGGACCTTCCACGATCATCTAATTCAACCAATACCTGAAAAACTATCTCTTCTACAATATGATCAAGTGGTCATTTTGTTTTTTCACTTAAAAGGAGGCACTCAATGAAGAAGAACCCAGTAGGAACCAAATCAACCTATTTCACTTGGAATTGAATGATTTAAAGGAGGTTTGTTTTTTCCTCATATTAAACCCAGATTTTATTCACTTATCACTCATGGTTCCTATTTCTGTATTATAATGATAAATTGAAAAAGTATAATGATATACTTACAAAATCCTAGAGAATAAAGTAAAAAACTAATTGAAATAATAAACAACATTAGCAAAGCTACAAGATGTAAAATGAACTCACATAAAATCATCTGCATTTTTATACATTACAAACAAAATCCAACGGCAAAAGACAGAAAGAGAAATTTCATTTAAATTTCCTGTAGACATTGTAAAATATTTGGTAGTCTAATTTTCAAAACAAACCCAGGGAATATATGAGCACAGTTATAAAACACTTTTCACACAAAGAAATTCAGATCTAAATAACTGGAAAAATATCAATTGCTTATGGGTAGATCAAGCTAATATGATAAAAATGACAATTCTACCTAAATTAATTTACTTATTCAATGCCACAAAAATCAAACAATCAAAAAAGTATTTTGTAAAGCTAGAAAAAAATATCAAAATTCATTTGGAAGAACAAAAGGTCCAAAATATCAAGGGAATTAATGAAAATAAATGCTAGGGAAGGTGGCCTCCCATATCATATTTTGAATTGTATTATAAAGCAGCAATCACAGCTTGTTACTGGCCAAGAAATAGAGGGGTAAATCAGTGGAATAGTTTAAGTAAACAGGACACAGTAGTCAATGATTATAGCCATCTACTGTTTGATAAACCCAAAGACCTCAGCTTCTGGGATAAGAACTCACAGTTTGACAGAAATTGCTGGGAAAACTGGAAATGGGAAAACTGGAAAACAGCATGGTAGAAACCAGGCATACAACAACATCTGACATTGTATACCAGAAAAAAGTTCAAATGGGCACACTATCCAGGTATGAAGGCTGATTCTATAAACAAATTAAAGGAGCAAGCAATAGCTGATCTGCTATATTTATGGAGAATAGAGGAAATTATTACCAAACAAGAGATAGAGAACATTAAGAAATGCAAAATGGATAATTTTGAATACCTTAAATTGAAACACTTTTGCACAAACAAAGCCAATGCAATTAAGATTAGGAGGGAAACAGAAAACGGGAAAAAAAAAATTTTTTTTTTTACAACCAGCTTCTCTGATAAAGGACTCATTTCTAAAATATATAGAGAACTGAGTCAAATTTATAATAATATGTGGCATTTCACAATTGATAAATAGTCAAAGGATATGAAGAGGCAGTTTTCAGAGGAAGAAATTAAAGTTATCTAGAGTCATATTGAAAAAAAATGCTCTAAATCACTATTAATTAGAGATATGCAAATCAAAACAACTCTGAGGTACTATATCACACCTGCCATATTGGCTAACATGGCAAAAGAAAAATTTATAAATGTTGCAGAAGATGTGGGAAAGACAGAGAACTAATTCATTGTTGGTGGAGCTGTGAACTGATACAACCATTTTAGAGAACAATCTGGAACTATGCCCAAAGGGTTATAAAAATGCATATACCCTTTGACCTAGCAATACCATGTCTGGGGCTGTATCCCAAAGAGATCATAAAAATGGGAAAAAGCATCAATATGTACAAAAATATTTATAGCAGCTCTTTTTACGTTGGCCAAGAACTGGAAATTGAGGAGATGCTCTTCAATTAGGAAATGACTAAACAAGTTGTGGTATATGAATGTAGTGAAAAACTATTATGCTATGTTATGGGAATCTGAAGA
>CM053585.1:83573112-83639850 GCA_028646515.1 Pseudochirops corinnae
TCTGTTCTGTGAATGTTTGCTGAATAAATGGGGTTTACTATGCTGGTAATCTGAACCTTGGAAGATGCCTTTGCTTGGCATTATAGCCGTACTCTGATATTTTGACTTTGCTGTAGACATCTTTAATTTCCCCCAGAGAAATTGCCTTTTCTCTCCCTTTTGGAATAATTTTCTCTGTGCTGACAATGATTCCTATTTGGCCCTGGTTTGCTTAATCTCCTTGCCAGATTTGTCTACTTCAGGCTATGTGCCATCAACTTCCACATTACTGCTCAGGGTGCATACTAACCTTCGCCCAAATCAAAAGCCTTTAGAGGATGCCACTGGACCTGGCATCAGCAAGATTCCAAAGTTTGACCCCTTGAATGGGACCCAGCAAGGTAGGGATAGCTCTATGCACCCTTTGGCAGCAGGAAGCATTTTCAGAAGCCAAGACCTTCATTACTTAACACAAAAAATTTGGGGTCCCATTTGTTTAAGGGGCAAATGATGGGACAATGGGACATAACTGGAAGCAACCCAGTACAAGAATTTTCCCATACATTTCTGTAGCCCAGATAACTGGAGCCTCAGTCGAAGGTATCTGGCCCACTCCAAACTACTTACCACTTCTTAATCCCACCCAGATCCTTTTCACTGTCCTTTTGTATATAATCATCAGTCTCATCCTCATTAGTTTGCAGGTTCCCTAAGAACCTTGACAGCTTTATTAGAGTTATAATAAACTTTTCTAGTTGACTGGAAGATGGTTTGAGTGTGTGAATTCATTCCAGGCAAATCGGCCTTGTACTCTGACATTTTCAGGGTTCCCAGCAAGCCCATGTCAAAGCCAGTTATCTAAAGTCATTAAAGTCCTATTTGGAACCTACATTATATGGTTTGGGTTAACTCCAATCAACTAACCAAACCAAACATTCCTTTCCACAGTGTCTTTTAAAGGCCTTATTGAAGTCCATGGTACTTGTTAAAAATTCAAAGTAAATTGTAAATGGAATAACAAACTAGCAGACTATGGAACTTTGGGCTTTAGCCTAGGGATTTCATTCTTTCTAAACATTTAATGTTTTATATGCAAGTTTTAGTCTCCCAGCCTGAGTTAAGCATCCTTTTTCCTTAGGCAGCCATATACAGGGAAAGAAAATAGATTGGACCCCAGCATGTCAGTTGGGTTCATTAATGGACTGTGCTAGCAGAGCAATACAATTCTGAATTTTTAATATGCAGTAACTGCTGGAGTGCTAAATATTAGACTTCCACTCATTAAATCAATAAAAATAGGTGTGTGTTGAATAGAGCCATAAGCTAGCTTCCTACCTTTTAAGAATGATTATCACCAGAGATTATATAAATGCATTGAGGTACAGATTTCAAAGAGAAGATGTATAGCATGATTTCTTTGAACAATAATTTAAAAAAATAGTTCTTGGAGTGTAATGGAAGCTAGACTTTACTGGAATTTGCATAAGATTTTCAAAAGCTAAAATTGATATCATCATACCTTATCATCTACCAAGTTCAAGACTACTCAATCATAAATTCCGTTGGGAAAGCATTGATTCTGTAGGTAATAAGAATTGACTTTGTTCTGTTGTAACTGATTGAAAGATATTTATAATGCAATGAAAATCATCAACAACAAAAACCTTAGTTTCTAGTGACTTCTGAATACTATAAAAGTCAATTATATCTGAGAAACTTATTTATCTTAATGTCAAATGATGCAGCAGTAATATGCAAACCATAGGGAATGCCCCTCAGACATCAATGAAATTTGGAAACTGATAAGGAAGGAGGTCATTCTGTTGTATATAAATGGAGCCTATTTAACTTCTCTGGTGTTTTTCAAAGTGAGATGCAGAATGCTATGTTTAGGATTTGAAGACTAACACTTTGGAAGATGTTCAGGAGGAAATGGATGATGAATAAGAATACATTTAAAAAGGAGTCTAAAATTGTGTTCATCCCTTCTTTAGGATAAATGTAGCTAGTGTGCTTGATACATCATAATTTTGGGGGGAGGAGAATCTTTTTCAACAGGCAATTGGAGTATTTTTTCAATTTCTATTTTATACTCTGGTTCTAGGATTCAATTTTCTTGAGAATTTCTTAAAAGATGATGTCTAGGCTTTTTTTTGATCATGGCTTTCAGGTAATAAAATAATTTTTAAATTATCTCTCCTGGATCTGTTTTCCAGGTCACTAGTTGTTTTTTCCAATAAGATATTTCACATTGTCTTGTATTTTTCCATTCTTTTAGAACTGTTTTATAATATCTTGATTTTTCATAAAGTCATTAGCTTCCATTTGTTCCATTCTAATTTTGAAGAAATTATTTTCTTCAGTGAGCTTTTAGACCTCCTTTTTCATCTGACCAATTCTGCTTTTTAAGGCACTCTTCTCATTTACTTTTTGAGCCTCTTTTGCCATTTAAGTTCGTCTATTTTTTAAGATGTTATTTTCTTCAGCATTTTTTTGGTACCCTTTAGCAAGTTGTTGACTCATTTTTCATGATTTTCTTATATCACTCTCATTTCTCTTTCCAGTTTTTTAAAAGCTGTTCAAAATCAAATAAGTTTATTATAATAAAAAAGAATAAATAAATGAGTTAATAAATTTGTGTAAAAGAACAGCTTGATAAAAGAGGTTTAAAAGTACTTAAGAATATAATGCCTTAAATAATAGAATTGACCTAATGTTAAAAAGAGACACAAAACTTTCTTGATGAAAATAGCTTATTAAAAAGCAGAATTGGCCAAGTAGAAAAATCTGTACAAAAGCTCACTGAAGAATATAATTCCTTTGAAGTTAAAATTGATCAACTGGAAGCTAATGATTCCATGAGACTCACAGAAACAATAAAATAAATCAAAAGAATGAAAAAAAATTGGGGGAAAATGTGAACTATATTATTGGAAAATCAACTGTCCTAGAAAATAGATTGAATAAAGATAATTTGGGAATTACTGAACTGAAATTCTTGATCAAAGAAATAGTATAGAAATCATATTTTAAGAAATAATAAAAGAAAACTGCACCAATATCCTATTACCAGAGTTAAAAATAAAAATTGAAAGAAACCAAAAATCACCACCTGAAAGGAATTCTAAATTGAAAAGTATCAGGAACCTTGTAGCCAAATTCCAGAGCTCTCAGTTCAAAGAGAAATACATGAAGCAGTCAGAAAGTAACTATTTAAACATAGTGGAGTCACAGTCAGTATTGCATAAGACTTAGAAGCTAATATAATAGAGAAGCAGATGACTTGGAACTTGATATTCCTGAAGGCAAAGGAATCAGAATTACATTCAAAAATCACCTACCTAGAAAAATTGAGCATAATCCTTAAAGTGAAAAAAAAAAATCAACTAGATTAAATAGTGAACTTTCAAGTATCTCTAAGGAAAAGACCAGAACTAAATAGACAATTATAGCACCAACATGATATTCACAGCACCAATTGGCACTATGACTATACCTGCATAGTTCTGAATCACAAAATATAACAGATTCTCCATAAAGAAGACAAAGTAAAACATTTATTCAGACACCGGAAAGTCGAATCCCAACACCAGAAAACCAAATCCATCATAGCAACAAAGATGTTAATACATATTATCACTTCAGGAAACAGCACTTCCCACAAACAAACACTCACAAACCTGTCTCCTTACCTGTGTCTTCTCCTCCCTCTGGTATAACTACTGTGACTCCCAGCTTCCTCTCAGTTCTGCTCCATTCCTTCCTGCTTCACTGGTTCAGCAAGCTTTTCCTACTACAGGGTCCATGTGATTACATTTGGCCTAATAGAGGGAAGGGAAGATTATCAAATTCCCATCGCCATTACAACAATTTGACTTTTTAAGTAAAAGACTAAAAATAAACATAAAAAGCTAAACATGAAAAAGAAATCATAAAAGATTCAATAGGATTGGATGTTTACATTTCTATACGGAAAAATAACACATATAACTAAAAAATTTTATCATTAGGCCAGTTTTAAAGACTTTATATAGACAGAGGGCAGGTAAATGAGTCAATTATGTTGGGATGATCTAAAAAAATGAATAGATGATAAAGAAGGATGCACTAGAATAAGGGGGAAGGAAAACAAAGAGTGAGGGAAAATTTCTCATATTGATGAGGTACACAATGAAGAACTCTTATAGTGTAAGGGAAGATTGTGGTAGAGGCAAGCAATGCTTCAGTTCACTTACATTTAAATCTATTCAAAAATGGATAAGTGCATATACTTACTCAATTGAATATAGAAACCTCTCTTATTCAAAAGGGAAGTAGAAGATTGAAGGGATAAAAGAAAGGAAAGATAATGAAAGGGAGAGCAGATAAAAGAAGGCAGTAATCAGAAGTAAAAGAGATTTTAGAGAATGGACAAGAAAAAAAATAGAGACAGAAAGATAAATAGAACAAAAAAGGATGGAGGGAAATTCACAGAAATCATACCTTTGCATGCATACTGGGTGAATTCACCCATAAAACAGAAGCAGATGACAGAAGAAAACACAATCCAATAATATATTGTTTACAGGGAACATACTTGAAAAGAAAGACACACAGAGTCAAAATAAGGAACTGGAACACAATCTATTATCCTTCAACAAAAGAAAAAAAAGTCAGTGTTAGCTTTCATGATCTCAGAAAAAAAAAAGCAAAAATATACCTAATTAAAAGAAATGAGTAAAACTACATCTTACTAATTAAGGCAATATAGACAATGGAATATTCTCAATACCAAATATGTACATCAGATAGCATAGTATCTAAATTATGAAGGGAAAAGTTAAATGAATTACAGGAGGAAATAGACAGTGAAACTATGCTAGTTGGGGACTTCATCTTTCCTCTCTTAAAGCCAGATAAATCTAACCATAAAATATATACGAAAAAAGTCTAAGAGACAAATAGAGTTATAGAAAAGTTAGGTATGGTAGAACTCTGGAGAAAATTGAACATGAACAGAAAGGAATATACCTTTTGCTCAGCTTTAGATGGCTTTTTTACCAAAAAAATGGACATGTATTTATTGAGGCACAAAAACTTCAAAAACAAATGCAAAAAAGTAGAAATATTATATGTACACTTTTAATTAATGCAATAAAGATTATATCCCATAATAACTATGGAAGCTTAGATTAAAAATAAATTGGAAACTAAACAATCTAATGCTAAAAAATGAGTGTTTCAAAAAATAAATCATAGAAACAATAATTTCATTAAAGAGAATGACAACTATGACAAAATTTATAAAAATTTCTGTGATGCAATCAAAGCAATACTTAGGGGCAAATTTATATCTCTTTTTTAAAACAAGTTTTGGCCAGTTCATTAGGAATACTTTTGTATGGTTGTCTTTTCACTCATCTATTAGGGCATGTTTCTAATGATATCAGAATTGCCTGAATCAATGATAGCCAGTGTACATACTCTCTAGTACTTCCTATATGCTGCAACCGATTCAATGTTATTGCCATTGTAGTGATGGACTCCAGTTTGGGACAACATACTGTAATATTCAATATCTGATTTCCTCAAGGCTGGCCAGCTGTTGGCTAAGATGATGAATCTGGCTTTGCCTTGTGTCATCATTTTTAGGGTCTGTTTGTGGCCTAGCACATACATGCTATGTTTCATGACCAGCTGGAGCCTCCAGTTGACAGACTCCAGCAATTTTTTCATTTTCTTTGAAGTCACCATCTTCCTGCCTGTGGTGCTGGAGAACACTCAGCCAGAGACCTGCTGCCAAAATGGCTAGGAAGTGAGAAAGGGAAGAGCTCCCACAATGCAATGCTCTTCACGGATGGGGCAGGAAGTGGAAGAGTATGGCAAATTTATATATTAAAACTGACATATCAATAAAAGAGAGAGCAGATAAATGAATTAGGCATGCAACTAAACAAAATTTAAAAAATAAATAAAAATTCCTCAATTCAACACCAAAATAGAAATCCCATTCCTATTAAAAACAGTAGAAAGCATGGGAATCAATGGAGTCTTTCTTAAAACAACAAGTAGTATCTAAAACCAAGAAGAAACATTATTTGTAATGGATCTAAACTAGATGCCTTCCCATAAGATCAAAGGTGAAGCAAGGATATCCATTATCACCATTATTATTTGGTACTGTACTAGAAATGCTAGCTATAGTAATAAAATAAGAAAAAAAAGAAATTGAAGGTATAAAAATAGCCATTGTGGAAACAAAGCTCTCTCTCTACAGATTAAATATTATTTGCTCATTGGTAGACTGATCTCATAAAAATGACTATTGGACTTTTTTAATACTGTACTATAGCAATCAAAATACTAAAAAATTTTATAGAGATAGAAAAATAAATTTAAAAATTTCCTGGAATAAAAGATCAAGAATATCATGGGAATATTGGGGGGAATGTGAAGGAATGTGGCCTAGAAGTACAAGGCTTCAAATTATATTGTAAAGTGGTCAGCATGGAAACAATGTGGTATTGCCTAAGAAATTAAGTTATGAATTGGTGGTAAAGATAAAGTTATTGTTGTTCCTGTTAGTCTTTCATTTTCAAAAAGGAACAATAACATCACAGGGCAATGTCTTGACTTGTATATGCATTGGATTTGAGTGAGGCAGAATTTTTCAAAGTTATTAGTGTCACACTCTTCCAGAGGCAATAAAATTTAGTGGCAAAACAAAAGTTAGGACAACTGGTGATGGCTAGCATGCAATAGATGAATGACCTTGACGTCTTTTGTGTCCGACCAAATTCTAAGTGTTCCACAGCATCTGTTTCAACTACCTTCATGGCCGTTAAAAGAGATTTTTCTCATCCCCTCCCCCCCCCCACTCCTCTAGGGAAAGTCCTCACATGCTTTGCTAATCACCAATCTAATTCAACAGTGGGTTTGAGGCCAGTCAGTTACTGTGGTTTAGCCCATCTGCCAAAATAGTTTCCCAGAGTACAGCCACTATGCATGCTACAGCTTCTTGGAATCATGGATGAGAGTTGGGTGGCAGGTAGACATAAAAAATGGACAATAGTCCACACTATTAATCTTCCCTCAGCACCCTTACACCTGATATATAGATTAAGTATACAATATACAAATAGTATATAATAATAGTAATCTAATGTTTGATAAACATAAAGATTTAAGTTTTGAGAGTAAGAACTCACCATTTCACAAAAATTGCTGGAAAAAAACTAAAGTAATCTGGCAGAAATTAGGCATTAACTAACCTTTTGCATGATATACCAAAATAAGGTCAAAATCGCAAAATGATTTAGATCTAAAGGGTGATTTCATAAGCATATTAAAGGAGCATGGAAAATTTTACTTGCCAAATCTATGGATGATGGGAAAATGTTGTGACTAAAAAAGAGGTAGAGAGGATCACAGGAAGGGAATTGTTAATTTTGGTCACATGAGTTTTAAAAGTTTTTACACAAACAAAACTAATGCAGTCAAAACTGAAGAAAGCAGAAAGCTTAAAAAAAATACTTCAAGTTTCTCTGCCAAAGACTTAATTTCTTAAGCATACAAGGAACTGAGCCAAATTTATATATAAAAAAAGAGTCATTCTTCAACAAATAAATAGGCAAAGAAATTAAGGGGACATTCTCAGAAGAAGAATAAAAAATCAGAAACCACGTGAAAAAATGCTCTAAAAGACTATTTATTAGAGAAATGCAAATTAAAACAACTTCAAGATATCACTTCACATCTAGTAGATTGACTAAAATGACATAAAAGAGAAGTGACGGATGCAGGAGTGGATATAGAAAAGTAGGAACACTAAAAGCATGATTGGTAGAGTTGTGAATTGGCCCATACATTCTGCACAACAATTTTAAACTCTATGCAAAGACCTATAAAACTGTGTATACCCATTTTCCAAGCAGTACCACTATTATGCCTACATCTCAAATAAATTAAAGACAAGGAAAAAGGATGTATTTATACAAAAATATTTAAAACAGTTCTTTTTTGGCGGCAAAGAATTAGAAATTGGATGGATGACCATCAATTGGGTACTGGCTGGACAAGTTGTGGTGTGATTGTGATAAAATAATTTCATGCTACAAGATGTGAAAAGCAGAATGATTTCAGAGAAACCAGGGAATTCATATAAATTATTGCAAAGAGAAATGAACAGAAGAAAAACAAAACAAAAGAAAACATTATTCACAGTAATAACAATATTATAATTTTGATTAACTGTAGTTTTTGAAAATGCATAATAATTTATTTTCCCCAATTACATGTCTATATATCTCTTTAATATATTTTTAAACCTTAAGTTCCACTGATGGATTGTTGGTTGTTATGAACTGATCCAACCCTTCTAGAGAGCAATTTGGAACTATGCCCAAAGGCCAATCAAACTGTGCATATACTTTGATCCAGCAATGCCACTAATAGGTCTATGTCTCAAAGAGATTACAAAAAATAGGGAAAATGACTCACATGTATAAAAAATATTTATAGCATCTATTGTTGGGTTGGCAAAGAATTGCAATTTGAGGCCATGGATGAAGAAGTTGTTGTATGTGAATGTAATAATGCTATAAGAAACAGTGAGCAGATAGATTTCAGAAAAACCTGAAAAGACTTAACATAATGCTAAGTGAAGTGTGTAGATACAGGAGAACATTGTACACAATAACAGCCACATTGTAAAATGATCAGTTTTGATAGACCTGATTCTTCTCAGCAATACAATGATCTAAGATATTTCCAAAATACTCATGATCAAGAATACTATCTACATCCTGAGAAAGAATTTTGGAGTCTGAATATAGATGGAAGCATATCATTTTTACCTTTTTTGCTTCTTGTTTTTGTTTTCTTTCTTGTGGTTTTCCCCTTTCTTCTTTCACAACATGACTAATGTGGAAATTCAATTAACACAATTGCAAATGTGTAACCTATATCAGATTGTTTGCTGTATTGGAGATGGGGGAACAAAGGAAGGGAGGGCTGGAGAAAACTTTGGAATTCAAAATAAAAAAAAGGTAAATGTTGAAAAGTGTTTTTACATGCAAGCAGAAAAAATACTATTAAGGAAAAAAAGAAAAATAAATAAAATCAAGTAAGCCAATAAAAAAATAAAATTTTGTGTTCCAAATACAATCCTTTCCTCCCTCGGCTGCCTCCCCCCCTTCCTGATACTATAAACAGTCAGATATAGATTATACATGCACAATCATGTAAAGCATCTTTGTATTAGTCATTTTGAAAAAGGAGATTTGAATAAAAGAAAGAAAGTGAAAATAGTATGCCTCAGTCTGTATTCAGGCAATATCAGTTCTTTCTCTGGAGGTGGATGGTATCTACATCAGTAGTCCTTTGGGGTTGTCTTGAATCAGTGCATTGTTGAGAGTAGCTAAGTCATTCACAATTCTTCATCATACAATATTTCTGTTACTGTCTGCAACATTCCTTTGGTTCTGCTTGTTTGACTTTGTATCAGTTCATTTAAGTTTTTGCCATGTGTTTTTTTTTTTCCTGAAATAATCCTGCTTGTCATTTCTAATAGCACAATAATATTCCATCAGAATCATATACCACAGGTTGTTTAGCCATTCCCCAATTGATAGGCATCCCTTTGATTTCCAAATCTTTTTTTTATATTATCAGAATTTATTTATTTTTAGTTTTCAACATTCATTTCCAGAAGATTTTGCATTCCAAAGATTAAATGTCCTGTTTTTCTTTTTATGTTTACAATGATTAAATGTGAAAAAACGAGCTGTTATAATCATGGCAACAATCTAAGACCATTCCAAAACACGTATTATATAAAAAAACTATCCATCTCCAGAAAGAGAAATGATGAACTCTGAGTTTAGATTAAAGATTATCTCTGTTTTTCTTATTGTGGGTGTGTGTGTGTGGGAGTTTAATTTTGTAATATGGCTGATATGTAAATGTTTTTCATGACTTCAAAATTAGTCTTTCCCTTTGAAATAATGAGAGCCTCTTTACAAAATGAGAATTTAATTTCATCTACACAAGGTTTGGAAAATAATCATATTTCTTCTTTAGTACACCATATAATTTGTTTTCTGGCATTAGGTCATTCAACTCCAACTTTAAAGTAGCAATAAAAAATGTATTGTTCTTTTTTTTTCTTATAAGCTATACAATTCAGATAACATACTCCAACTTGAGTAGACAAGGCAGAATTAAAATTGTATGGTGACAAATATCAGTCCTGTTAACTGCTGAATATTCCTTTTTGATGTAAGCAATTATTGCTCATATTTTGGACCAAAATAAAATAATGTTATATTATCTTCAGGTTTATGTATGTCTTATAACTGTGTGTTGCTGGAAAGAGTCCAGTTTATCAAAGCTGGTTGTCACACATATGATGTGTCTGTGATTGTGTACAAATTGTTCCTAGTTCTGCTCTTCCACTAAGCATCAGTTTGTATAAGCCTCTCCAGGTGAATAAGAAAACTCTCTCCTGCACATTCCTTATAACACAATAATATTTAATTACATTCATATACCTCAACTTGTTTACCATTCCTCCATTGATGGGCATCCCCTTAATTTCCAGTTTTTTTCCACCACAAAGAGAACTGCAGTAAATATTTTTGTACATATGGGTCTTCCTCCCACTTCTATGATCTCTTTGGGATACAAGCAAGGAAGTTGTATTACTGGGTCAAAGGGTATGCAATTATTTATAACTCTTTGGGCATGGTTCCAGATTGCTCTCCAGAATGGTTGTATCTGTTCACAGCTCCGCCAACAATGCATTAGTGTTCCAATTTTTCCACATCCTCTCCAGCATTTGTCATTTCCTGTTTTGTCATCTTAGCTAATCTGACTGGTGAGATGTGGTACCTCAAAGTTGTTTTGATTTGCATTCTTTGAATCAATAGTGATTTACAGCATTTTTTCATATGCTTGTAAATATGTTTAATTTATACCTCTGAAAATTGCCTGTTCATATCTTTTGCCCATTTATCAATGGAGAAATGACTTGTATTCTTTTAGATTTTACTTAATTCCCTGTATATTTTAGAAATGAGGCCTTTATCAGAGACACTGATTGGAAAAATTCTTTCCCAGTTTCCCACTTCCCTCTGAATCTTTGTTGCATTGGCTTTGTCTGTACAGATACTTTTCAATTTAATGGAATCAAGACTATCCATTTTACATTTTATAATGCTCTCCACCTCTTCTTTGGTCATAAAGTCTTCCCTACTCCATAAATCTGACAGGTAAATTGTTCCTTGTTTCCCCAGATTATTTACTGTATCAGCCTTTATACCTAGATCATGCACCCATTTAGACTTGACTTTGTTGTATGGCATTAGATGATGGTCTATGCCCAATTTCTGCCGTACTATAGCCAATTTTCCCAGCAGTTTTTGTCAAATAGTGAGTTCTTATCCCAGAAACTGGGGTCTTTGGGCTTATCAAACAATATATTACTATAATCATCGACTACTGAGTCTTTTGTACCCAATCTATTCCATTGATCCACTACTCCCTTCCTTAGCCAGTACCAAGTAGTTTTGATGAATGCTGCTTTATAATACAGATTAAAATCTGGTACCACTAGGCTACATTCCCTAACACTTCTTTTCATTAATTGCCTTGATATTCTGGACCTTTTGTTCTTCCAAATCAATTTTGTCACTATTTTTTTAGCTCTATAAAGTAAATTTTTGTTGATTGTTTTATATGGCACTAAATATGTAATTTAATTTAGGTAAAATTGTCATTTTTATTATATTAACTCAACCCAGCCACAAGCAATTGATGTTATCCTATTAGTTAGATCTGATTTTATTTGTGTGAAAAGTGTTTTGTTGTTGTGTTCATAAATGTACTGGGTTTGTTTTGACAGGTAGATTCCCAAATATTTTATAATGTCTACAGTAACTTTAAATGGGGTTTTTGTTACTTTCTCTTGCTGTTGGACTTTGTTGGAAACATATAGGAATTCTGAGGATTTATGTGGGTTTATTTTTTATCCTGCAACTTTGCTAAATTTATTTATTGTCTCAAGAAGTTTTTTACTTGATTCTCTAGGACTCTCAGAGTATATCATCACATCATCTGCAAAGAGTGATAGCTTAGTCTCTTCTTTGCCTGATTTGATTCCTTTGATTTCTTTTTCTTCTTTCATTGCTACTGCTAACATTTCCAGTACCAGATTGAATAAGATGGGTGATAGTGGACATCCTTGTTTCACCACTGATCTTATCGGAAATGTTTCTAGTTTATCCCCATTGCATATAATACTTGCTGATGGTTTTAAGTGGATGCTACCTATTATTCTAAGGAAAATACCATTTATTCCTATACTTCATAGGGTTTTTAATAGGAATAGATGTTGTATTTTGTCAAAAACTTTTTCTGCATCTATTGAGATCATCATATGATTTCTGCTAGTTTTATTGTTGATATGATCAATGATACTGATGGTTTCCCTAATGTTGAACCCTCCTTGCATTCCTGGAATAAATCCAATCTGATCAAAATATATTATTCATCTGATGAGTTGCTCTAATCTGTATTCTAACTTTTTATTTAAAACCTTTGCATCTATGTTCTTGAGGGAAATTGGTCTATAGTCTTCATTATCCATTTTGGTGCTTCCCAATTTAGGTATTAGTATCATATTTGTATCATGAAATGAATTTGGTAGGATTCCTTCACCAATTTCCCCAAATATTCTATATAGTATTGGAATTAATTGTTCTTTAAATGTTTGATTGAATTTACTTGTAAATTCATCTTGCCCTGGTGATTTTTTTTCCTTGGGACTACGTGGATGGCTTGTTCAATTTCCTTTTATGAGATGGGGTTACTTAAGTATTTTACTTCCTCTTCTGTTAATCTGGGCAATTTATATTCTTATGAATATTCATCTATTTCTTTAAGATTGTCAAATTTATGGGCATATAAGTGGACAAATTAACTCCTAATTATTGTTTTAATTTCCTCTTCATTGGTGGTGCATTCACCCTTTTCATTTTTGAGACTTCAAATTTTGCTTTCTTCCTCTTTTTTTTTTATCATATTGACTAAGGGTCTATTAATTTTATTGTTTTTTTCGTAAAACCAACTCTTAGTTTTATTTATAAGTTTAACAGTTTTCTTACTTTTAATTTTATTAATCTCTCCTTTGGCTTTCATTATTTCTAATTTAGTATTTAATTGGGGATTTTCAATTTGTTCTCTTTTTAGCTTTTTCAATTGGATGCCCAATTCATTGACCTCCATTTTCTCTAATTTTTTTCATGTATGCATTCAGGGATATAAAATTTCTCCTAAGAACTGCCTTTGTTGCATCCCACAAGTTTTGGTATGGTGTCTCATTATTGTCATACTCTTGAATGAAGTTACTGATTGTTTCTATAATTTCTTTTTGACTCACTCATTCTTTAGGATTAAATCATTTAGTTTCCAATTAGTTTTTTGCCTACCTTTCCATGGCTGTTTATTGCATATAATTTTTATTGCATCATGATCTGAGAATGATGCATTTAATATTTCTGCCTTTCTACACTGATTTGTGGGGGTTTTATGCCCTAGTACATGGTCAAATTTTGTTTATGTGACATGTACCACTAACAAGAAGATGTATTCCTTTTTATCCCCATTCAGTTTTCTACAGGGAACTATCGTGTCTAACCTCTCTAAAATTCTATTTGCCTTCTTAACTTCTTTCTTGTTTATTCTGAGGTTAGATTTATCAAGTTCAGAGAGGGGGAGACTGAGGTTCCCCACTAGTACTGTTTTGCTATCTATTTCTTCCTTTAATTCCCTTGACTTTTCCTCTAGGAATTTGGATGCCATATCACATGGTGCATATGTTAAGTAATGATATTGCTTCATTCTCAATGGTGCCTTTTAGCAGGATGTAGTTTTCTTCCTTATCTCTTTTAATTGGATCTATTTTTTTGCTTTTGCTTTATCTAAGATAAGTATTGCTACCCCCCCTTTTTTTTTTACTTTAGCTAAAGTGTGGTATATTCTACTCCATCCTTTTACCTTTACGCTGTGCATATCCCCTTGTTTCAAATGTGTTTCTTATAGACAGCATATTGTAGAATTGTGATTTTTAATCTATTCTGCTATTTACCTCTGTTTTATGTGGGAGTTCATCCCATTTACATTCACAGTTATGATTATTCTCCATGACTTTCCCTCCATCTTATACCCTCCCCTGTTTATATTTTTGTATCTTCCCTTTCCCTTCCCCTCCTTAAGAGTTTTCCTTTTGACCACTGCCTCCCTCAGTATTCCCTCCCTGTGTGCCCCACTCTTTACCTACCCTTGCCCCTTCCTACTCTTTCCCTCCCTTCTGCCTACCCTTCCCCTTCTTACTTGCCCACCCCCCTTATCCCTCCTACTGCCTGTAGGGCACAACAGATTTTTTTTTCTTAACAGAGTATGCTATTCCCTCCTTGAACCCAAACCAATGCAAGTAAATTTCATACAGTGTTCCTCTCCCTCCTTCTTTTCCCCTCTATTGTTATGAATTACTGTGTCTTTTCATGTTAGATTCTAAATTTATCTGTTTGTACTGATCCTTCTTTAAATGAGAACCAATGAGAGTAATGATCATATTATGCTCATCTTCTTCCTTCCCTCCCCTCCATTTTAGTATGTTTTTATGCCTCTTCTTGTGGCATAATTTACCATTTTCTGCCTCAACCTTTCCTTTTCTCCCATTACAATCCCTTTCTTCCCCTTAATAACGTGTTTTTTTTTTAATTTTCAGATCAATTCATTTATACTCATACCCTCTATCTATGTATATCCCTTTTAAATGTCGCAATACTTATACAAAATTCAATATTGATAGGTATCCACTTCTCATATAGGCATGTAAACAGTTAGCTCTTGTTCAGTCCCAAGTTATGTGCATGTGTGAGCATTTGTGTGTGTATGTGTCAGTGTGTGTTTTCCTTGTTCACCTTTTTATGTCTTTCTTGGGTCTTGTAAGTGGAGATCAAATTTTCCATTAATCTCTGGCTTTTTCATCAGGAAAGTCTGGAAGTCATTTATTTAATTAAATGACCATCTCCTTGCCTGAAAGATTATGCTCAGTCTTGCCGGGTAGTTGATCCTTGGTTGCAGTCCTAGCTCTTTTGCTTCACAAAATATCAAATTCCAATCCTTCTGATCTTTTAACATAGCAGCTGCTAAGTTCTGTGTAATCCTGACTAGTTCCACAATACTTGAACTGTTTCTTTCTGGCTGCATTCAGTATTTTCTCCTTGATCTTGTAGCTCTGGAATTTGGCTACTATATTTCTTGGAGTTTTCAATTTGGGATCTCTTTCAGGAGGAGATCGGTGAATTCTTTCAATAACTATTTCCCCTTCTGAATCTAGGACGTCAGGACAGTCTTCTTTGACAATCACTTGGAGTATGCTGTCTAGGCTGATTTTTTTTTTATCATGGCTTTCTGGTAGGCCAATAATTCTTAGGTTATCTCTTCTGGATCTGTTTTACAGGTCAGTTGTTTTTTCAGTGGGATATTTTGTACTTTCTTCTAATTTTTCAATCTTTATGTTTTGCTTCACTGACTCTTGCTGCATCATAGAGTCCTTTAGCTTCAATTTGACTGGTTCCAATTTTTAGTGAATTATTTTCCTCAATTAGTTTTTGGGAAGCTACGGGTATGGTCACTGGCTTTGTGTTCTGTGCCCTCTGGTTCCGTCAGTTAGAGGTTATATAATGCTGCAGCTCACTTGGTCCTGAGCTGGAACTGACTAGTGCATGCCAAGCTTGAAGCTGAGGCCAAGGCCAAGTCTTTCTGTAATTCCCTGGAGTTACACAGTAGCTCACAGTGTGAATTGTGGGGAAGGAGTGGTCTCACAACTTCAGGTTTCCATCTCCCTAGCCCTAGGCTAGAATGCAGACAGGCTCTGCCACTGGTGGATGGCATCATACTGGTGTCTGCTGATTCCCCTAGCTGTACAAAGGCACTCTTAGGGTCCTGGTGTTGGTGTTTGCTGAGTCCACTCCCCTGGTGCTTAGGATTTCCTGTCAAGGTGGGTCTTGCTGGAATGCCTCCTATCCTGCATTTATCCCCTTCAGCCTCAGCAAGAGGGACCCTTACTATAGATCTCCCTAGCCTCCAACTGATTTCACTATTTCAGGAATTTTTCTGCTGAAATATTCTCTGGGTTTTTAAAGGTTAGGAAGGGAGGGGTGAGATAAGAGCACTTACAGTTTACTCTGCCATCTTGGCTCCTGGGAGTTCAAGCGTGTCTTCTAAATTTTTACCATGCCTCATTAAGTAAACTCTAACTCTGTCAAGATTCCATCATTTTTGATCCTTAATCCAAATTCCAATCTCAGATATTATCTTTTAAAACCCTGGTTGACTTTCAAATCTATTGTTTTATTTTCTGAAACCACTATGTCAGGTCAGTAGAGATGATGAAAATATTATCTGTATCCCTAAGGTTTCTAGTTTTTTTGTATTTTAGATTTTCTATGATCTCTAGGTTCTATCCCTAAGAACAATGTGTGCCCCTTTGAATCACCTGTATTTGTAGTAATCATCTATAATGCCATGCACAAGCAGCTTCCCAAAAGAATGCTACTATGAACAGCTTTTAAGGTTCTGATTACACAGTATAGTGGGCACTCCATTTATTCCATAACAAATCAAGGCAAACTTTCTCAGAAAATCAAGGTACAGTATAATATTCAGATCATTACATCTTATCACAGAAAATCACAACGTAGTGTTCACAACAGATTAACATTAGAATGACCACATAGTTTTCACCAAAGTGGCCACAGTATTTAGAACAAAGAACAAAAGAATAATCATCTGGTTTCTCTAAGGGAGAAAGCCTCCTTACTTAATCATTCAATCATCTCAAAGTACAATAGTCAAAGTCTTCCATTCATGGGACAATCATAAGTTAACTTAATCAGTCACTTATACATATTCACAATTACTAAATGTCATTAATCACCAAATACCATCATAGGAAATTACACAAACCCTCCACCACTCCATGTCCAGTAAAATTCAATTTCATCATATGTTCAATATCCAAGGAGAGGCCTTTTCTTCATCTTGACTTGGGGTGGTCTCTCAGATTCCCTGTATCCCCTTCCATGGTCCCAGATCCCTCCTAAATCCACCAAACAGTCACCTGGATTCAGAAACAGACAGCTCCCAGGTCCTTGTCTAGTCCTCCAGGCAGTCCCTGGAACACACTGAAGTTCACAGGGTCCAGCACATCTCAAACCCTTCACCACTTCTGTGACTGGGATCTCAAAGATCAGCCAAGCCACAAACCAACAAAGGCTTATCCAGGTCATGCTTCTTCAGTCCTCCAGGAGTTTGGCTGGCCATAAGACACAGAAGAAATCTCAACCTTCCAAGAGGCAGCAGCCACTTCAGCCTTCCAGGAGGCAACAGGTACTTTGGCCTTCTTTAGATTCTGGTCTCATAAACAACTCCAACTCAATTCTCAGTCCAGTAGCAGCCCAGCTCCCAAATGCTGTAATAATTCTGCTTCCTCCACCAAGATTAAAAATTCTTGATTCTGACTATCTGTCCTCTGGAGCTCTTCTTAAATACACACACACACACACACACACACACAAACACACACTCACACACACACACACACTGGCTTCTTGTCTCATCCAACCCTTTTCTGTTATGTCAGCCACAGGAGACAGAGTTCACACCTTCTATTTCTTTCACAGAAGTACTTAGCCCTTAGTTACTAAGGACTAAGTTAAGTATCTGATAAATTAATTACCATTACATCATCCACTCAGGCAAATCTTGAGAGGCTTTCTTTTATATCCTCAATCCTTGTCCAGGAAAGATAAGAAATCTTAAGACTGTTAGTGCTTGAATGATAGCAGGAAGCATTTTGTACATGATTTCTACAAAGGACTATATCTTTAGAGCATAGCAAAGTCAAGAGACAGAGAAATGCACCACATTTATTGTTTACTGGATATTTAAAAACTTAGGCTTTCCACTGCAAAAAAGAACCTTTGAAAATGTACTTCAACATTATTTATATGTATTTTATATGACTTCTTGAGAGATGCAACCATACTTTTAATAACAATTTTTGACTATTAATAATATACAAGGAATTTGGGAATGTGTGTGCACCAAAATTATTTGACATTAGTATGGATATCTTCCACACAATTTAAGTGGAAATGGGATTTCTATAGCTGAATGAGTTCCTCCAGAGTTTCTGATTTCTAGGTAAATTGAATAGAATGCATCAAATCCAGAAGTACTACAGATCTTTTTTCAATGAGATACCCAAAAGAGTTCAACATAACAATTCACTTAAGAAAAAGTAAAAAAATAATAATAATAAAAAGTTATTGACAAAAACATGAAATGATGATATAATAGCAGTCTATAGATCTAGTCAATGACAAAATATATTTCGGTAATACAATGCAGAGGGATAATGAACTTGGACCAGAATTGGATAAGAAAAAGAAAGTTAGTTGTACTAAAGATGGGAAATTGTACAATGCTTTCCATAATTTAAATTCTTCTTGACTCCTGCCCCCAAAATAAACATCTTCTTACAAAATTCTTTCTTCCCTCCCCCGTATAGGTTCCATATCACTATAAAACATGTAATGTAGCAATTTTTGAATAATCTTAAGTTTCAGGTGACCCAAAGGGAGAAATGGTGGGCATAAATAGTTTTCAGAATGTTATCACTGTTAACTTGTTCCCAAGAAAAGGTATAAATAATATTGCCTAGGATATGTACAGCATGAAGTAGGTCAGTAAGAGGAAGGGAAACAATGGACAGCTGAAGTGCTACACTGGTACTTGTCAAATGTTGACTTAGGGGAAGATCCCTTTCACTTTGGGCAGATCTTTACTAAAGCAAGTATTTCTTAAGTATGTACTATTTTCCAATCACTGTTCTCAACCCTTCACAAATATTGTTTCTTTTAATCCTTAAAATAACTTTGTGAGGTCGGTGCTATTATTATCCCCACTTTACAGCTGAGAAAACTGAGGGAAACAGAAGTGACTTTCCCAGTGTCACAACTAATAAGTCCGAAACCAGATTTAAATTTAAGTGTTCCTGCCTCAAGTCTCAATTCTCTATCACCTCTGCTACCTATCTGACACTAGAAAATTTATGGGATAACATTGACAAAAACCTTATGGAATTAAATTGATCTGAATAGTTTTCTGTCTGCATTGTTAGAGAGAGAACTAGAATTGACAAGTGTAATCATTCATTGAATTTCAGAAGATGTACAGTAGTAAGAAACAACCTTGGGAAATGCTGAAGCATGTTATAAAACATTATTCTAATTCACTCAAAATATAATTAATATTCCCAATTTTTCTTCAACTGTGATGCATTAGGTCATTAATAGTGTGAAAATGTTAGCATAATTGTAATAGCTGTTAATATTTTAATACATATTCCATATGGATGAAATACTATTTGGCCCATAATATCAATCATTTTTTTTAATACTAAGAGACTTGGGAAATGCATGCTAAAACACCAAAGAAGGATCAAACAGTGAGATAAAACACCATATTTTATGAAGACATATCCCTTAACAGATGATGAAGACAAATTAAGAACACTGAGCAACCTCTAAATCCTTGTCATCTGGGAACTATAATTCCAGAATACTTATCAGAATACATTTCATTAACATGTGGATAAAAGGAATCCTTAAGGAGTTAGTCATAGAAGCTCATAAGAATAATAGTGTGTCTCATTCTAGCATTTCCAAGTTTCCAAAATACAATGCTTATGATATTTTATAAAATAAGTAGTAAAAATATCATTCTTATCTTGTAGATGAAGAAACTGGAGCTCACTGGAGGATAGAGGGAAAGTTACTTGCTTATTATCAGATAACTAGAAAATGTGGCAGGGCTGAGATTTGAGCCAAGTCTTCTGACATTAAATCTAAATCTAAGACTATATCTATCATACCACATTATCACAATTATTTCTGCTTACTCAGAAGATGTAGCTTCTCCTTTAAGATAATTCAAGTCCCAACTTTCCATATCCTGATAATGTCTGTGTAACTGAGCAAGACACAATTATCATCTCAGTGCCCCCAGACAATTATCCAAGACTACACATTGTAGTAGGGCTTAATCTGTAGTGATAGAGGAAGTTCCTTACCTGGAGTTCTCTGAACTAAAAAAATCACAAGTTCAATGGAAAAAAAAAATTACCAACCTTAATGGTTAAGAAGTTCTTTGGTGGAAATTTGATTTCTCATGAATCTATTTAATCTCATTCCTTCTTATTCATTTCATTTCATAGAAATGGAACACAGAAGAAAGACATATATCATTCTATAAACATACCAGGCACATGAAAATATATTTATGTAAAAAAAAATAAGTGACAGAGTGTTTATGCATAGCATGGAAATCTACATGGTAAGATTTATTTAGAAGATCCCAAGTATGTTTAAAATATTGTTTGCAAAAGATGATGTATATCTAACTTATCAGGAATATATCTACAAAAGAGAAATTGTGCCTTTTTCATATCATAGTTCTGTGCAACTTCCATTACAATTATTGTGCTCTCTCTCCTAGGTTCTATAATTCTATATTTCAGTTGTCTTCCATGTTTCTATATTATTCTATATATTCCATAGTAGAAAATCTTCAAAATGTTGATTCTGGTTGTACACATTACTCTTAATTTGTTAAGAGAGAGTAACAGAGTATGTCTTTTTTTTAATATTAGGGACTGAAACAGATCACTCAACGTATTTTTATTAAGAGAGACTTTATCACAAGTTTAGTAGGATCATTAGAATTATAGTTGGAATAGGCATTGAAGGACAGTAAGTCCAACATCCTCATTTTCTACAAAAGAAAGCTGAGGCTTGAGAGAGGTTAAATGATTTGCTGAAGATCCCACAGAAAGTAAATAATAGTGATATGATTACACCTGGCACAGACTCTTCTATATTGCAACTGCCTCTCACTAGTATAGGATGAGATAATGATAACATATTTTTTCTAAGATAATAAACATTCAGAATGTCATTTTTAAAACTTGTATAAATAATTTATACATAGGGTCAAAAGCCTTCTTCCAATTACTTATGTAATATCCCACCTACAGGTTCAGACAAACATACATCAAAAATAATTGAGGATGACTCAGGAGGAGGTGTCAGGGACACAGATATCGGTAAGTTTGTATCACAGATTCATCATTGTCCAGCTCAATCAGTTAATCAATGAGCACTTATTAACTACTATGTGTCAAGTAGGGGATAAAGGACACAATAGATAGAAAGTGGACTTGAAGTCAGGAAGATCTGAGTTCAAATCCTGCCTCAGACATATATTGGCCATGTGACCCTGGGCTAGTCATTTAGCCTCTGTCTGTCTCAGTTTCCTGATCTGTAAAATGGGGATATAATTGTATTTATCTTACTTATAGAGTTATGAGGATGAGAATGAGAAATTCTCATGAGAATGAGAAACCTTTATAAAGAGTTTTGCATTACTTAAAAGTGCTGTAGAACAGATAGCTATTATTATCATTATTATTTTTGTTATTGTTATAAAGACAAAAATGAAATTGCCCATGTCCCCAAGGAGTCTACATTCTCTCAGAGTGAACAACACGCACAAATGTAAGCATGGATGAAATACATACAGAAAAAATACAAAGTAGTTTTGGGGGGAGTCTCAGGGATAAGGGAAAGTTTCATGTATATGTCACTTGATGTAGGCTTTGAAGAAAAGATATTTGCCAGTTTGTAGTATGGATCAACTTAAAAAATTTCTCTAAGGACATAATTAAAGAAGGTGAACATACTCTAAATCTCATACAGGGAAGGCAGTGCTGGAAATGTAATTCCCTAAAGAAACATTGCTCCATCAGAAAAAGATCCTATGAAGAGAATCACTCCTTCAATAGTATAATGGGCTAGCCACCTTAATAATGCTAGTCCAAATGGGTTGACACTCTATCCACTGTATCACCTACCTGCCAATTTCTTTTTTTATTTTTAAATTTTATTTTTTAATAAAATTTGTGTTTGTTTTTTAGTTTACAACATTCATTCCACAAGACTTTTGAGTTCTCCCCATCTGTTCCCTAAACACCACTGAAAACAGCAATCCCATTGAATACCTCCTCCCCCAGTCTGCTCTCTTCTATATCCTCCCCTATCTTGACTTTCCAGCAATGTAAGATGAATCTCCATACACCAGTGACTGTATATCTTATGTTGCATTAAAAATAATAATAATAATAATAATATTTTTTTTAAAACATTTGATTTTAAAACTTTGAATTCCAGATTATTTTCCTTCTTCCCTCATCATCCACCCTTACTGAGAAGATAAGCAATTCAATATAGGTTGTACATGTGTAGTTATGCAAAACATTCCCGTAGTGGATATATTGTGAAAGACTCACTATATTTCCCTCCATCCTATCCTGCTCCCCACTTGTTCTATTTTCTAGTATGACCCAGTCCCTTTTCAAAAGTATATGCTTCTAACTATCCTCCCCCAATCTGCCCTCCCTTCTATCATCCCCGCTCTTATCCCCGTCCCACCTATTTTCCTGTAAGGTAAGATACCCTAATTAGTGTGTATGCTATTCCCTCCTTAAGCCAAATTCAAAGAGTAAGGTTGACTCATTCCCTTTGCTTCCTGTTCTTCTCCTCCATTGTAACAATTTCCCCTTGCCTCTTTTATATGAGAAAATTTACCCTATTTTGTCTCTCTTTTTCTTCTCTCTTTATATTCCTCTCTCACATCTTAATTTTATTTTTTAAATATCATCCCTTCCATTTCAATTGATCCTGTGCCTTCTGTCTATATATACCTGTGCACATATATACATACACTCATATATATTCATATGCACATATTACCTCCTATATACAGATATATGTATATGTACATATATATACATTTATATTCCCTTCAACCATCCTCATACTGAGAAATGTTTCATAAGTTACAATTATTGTTTTTTCCATGTAGACATGCAAATAATTTGACTTTGACAAGTTCCTTATGATTTCTTTTCCCTGTTTACCTTCTCATGCTTTTCGTGCTTCTTGTATTTGAATGTCAAATTTTCTATTCAACTTTGGTTTTTTTCATCAAGAATGCTTGAAAGTCCTCTATTTCACTGAATGACCATATTTTCCCCAGAAACATTATACTCAGTTTTGCTGGGTAGGTGATTCTTGGTTTAAATCCTAGCTCTTTGACCTCCAGAATATCATATTCCAAGCCTTTTGATCCCTTAATGTAGAAACTAGGTATTGTATTATTCTGATTGTGTTTCCACAATATTAAAATTCTTTCTTCTTGGCTGCTTGTAATATTTTCTCCTTGATCTGGGAACTCTGGAACCTGGCTGTAATATTCCTAGGAGTTCTCTTTTTTTGGATCTTTCTCAAGAGGTGATTGATGAATTCTTTCAATTTCTATTTTGCCCTCTGGTTCTAAAATATCAGGGCAATTTTTCTGGAGAATTTCTTGAAGGATGATTTCTAAGTTATTTTTTTGATCATGGTTTTCAGGTAGTCCAATAATTTTTAAATTGTCTTTCCTGGATCTGTTTTCCAGGTCAGTGGCTATTTCCAAGAGATATTTCACATTGCCTTCTATTTTTTTCATTTGTTTGGATCTGTTTCATAGTATCTTGATTTCTCATAGTCATTTGCTTCCATTTGATCCACTCTAATTCTGAAGGAATTATTCTCTTCAGAAAGCACTGGAGATTCTTTTTTCATCTGAGAAATTCAACTTTTGAAGGCATTCTTCTCATTGGCTTTTTGGTCCTCTTTTGCCATTTGAGTTAATGTATTTTTTAAGGTGTTATTTTCTTCAGTCAGGTTGTTGACTCTCTTTTCATGATTTTCTTGCATCATTCTTATTTCTCTTTCCAATTTTTCCTCCACTTCTCTCATTTATTTTTCAAATTTTTTCTTAAGCTGATCTATGGCTTTTAGGAAGTCTTCATGTTTCTTGGAAGGTTTTGGTGCAGGAGTTCTGACTGTGTTGTCTTTCTCCCATTCCCTGCTTTGATCCTTCTTTTCCCCAAAGAAGGAATGTAGAGTTTGGTTGCTGTTCTTACTTTGCTTCCTTTGCCTACTCATTATTGGCCAGTCAACAATTTTTTAGCTCTGTGGAACTCTGCTTCCAGAAGGGAGAGCCCTTTCTCAGATCACTGGGGTTTTCCCAGCTGCTGGAGCTATTAGGAGCCTGTCATTTTTTTACAGCCCCCACCAGCTTTGGTTCACTGAAAATGTACCCCAGGAGTACCACCCAAGACCACAATACTGATCCAGGCCACTCAACGCAAGAGCACTTGGCTTCTAAATGATCACTTGGCCCCCCTGCAGTCTGCAGGTTGGGAGCTATGAAGCACCTACAAGCAGCCTCTGCTTCTGCCTCTTTCTTGCCTTGGAGGCAATGTTGCCGGGCCTGCTTTTCTCCCCCAGTTTTAGCCGAGATCCACTGACCTTTCACTTAGTCCTTTTTTCTTATAGCTTGACAATTCTGGAAACTGCCACAGTTGCTGTTGATCCACTCTCCTGAAGCTTCAGCTCTGGCTCATCCTGGCCACCCCCCGGGGCCATGCCTCAGTTTCAGGCTGCACTGCTTTTGGCTCCCGGAGCTGTCATGATCTCTTCCTGCTGAGCTGCCTTCAGCAAGAGATGTATTTGTGTGAGTTTTAGAGGCCTAAAGTTTGTTGAGTCATATTTTATGGGTATTTGAGGTGGTTATGTGGGAGCTGTGTAACTTTGCCGCTCCTATGCCACCATCTTGGCTCCACCTCTAAGGTTAAACTCTTTATGGAAAAATAAACAAGCACATCTGTCTCATTAGCATATGAATCTGCTTTTGCCTTTAATAAGTTGTAAAATTATATGTATGCAAAGAATTATTTTAAAATAAATCTCTTTATGAGGTATTATCAGTGTTTGATTTGTACACTTATTAAAATGTTTCATTTCAAAAGGGTTCAAAGGTCAAAAAAGTTTAAGAAACTCTGTTCTAGGCAAAACTCTATAAGGTAGAGTGAAGGTACCTGCCTCCACTGGTAGTGGGCATTTCCTTCTGCAGGAATTTCCAATATCAGTAAATCACAAGTCCAGTTCCTGTAATCTCTGCCTATTAAAAGCCCACATAACTTTAATATATTCAAGGTACTATGTGGACACTAAAGATATGGAGAGAAAAGTGAATCAGTTTGGCAAGCAGGATTTAAAAGATCCTTAATTCTTTTGTCATAAGACTTGTGCAAAACTCAAATCTCCTGTTTGCCATCTGCCTTTTGTCCCAACTGAAAGTGTCTTCCTTCCTCTAAGTTTCCCTAAGCTGTTTTTGAATCTTTTTTATGATCCCATTACACTTTAACTTCTTTTATGCTTACCTGTGTACATGATGCATCTGCATAAAACTTATAAGAGCAGACTACATAATAGGAACTATATAAATTTATGCCTTTGTAGAACCATTGTTGAGCCAAGGAATTTCATTTATGAGACATGTAATAAATGTTTTTTTTAAATTAAATTCAAATGAATTAAATTTCTAGTACACACACACACACACACACAAGAAGTGTAATTCACTCATTACTCAAGCCATTAACCTCAGTCAGATCTAGTAAAATGAAATGGAATAAAGGCAACTCTAAAGCCACAGGATAATAGATTTAAAGCCAGAAGGAAACTTAGACATTATCTAATTGGCACAAGGAGGTTAAGCAACTTGCCTAAGGTCTCACAGGTTATGAGGTAAAACCAAACTTTGTTTCCAAATTAGGACCTCTTTCTATAATAAGGTTAAACCAATTAATTAATTTCACAACTACAAACTAGGGATGAGTGGTTAAAACTATCAAATGTGAAAAAGTTTTATGGATTTCAGTGGTAAAGCTTACTATGAGTTAATAGCATGATAGGGTGGTGTGTGTGTGTGTGTACGTATGTATTTTAATGTTTATTAAGAGATATATAGTATCCAGGAGGGAGCTGGGTGAGATAAGATCTGAAGTTTGAAGTATGAGCATGTTCTCTGTAACAGTCTTGGAAGAAAATTGGTAAAAGCTGGATTACATCCAGAAAACAGCCAAGTTTGAGAATAGAGCATAAAACCATACCATATAAAGGTCACATTTGGGAATTAAAGATGTTTATTCTGGAGAACAGGATGCTTATAGGTGATTAATTTTTTTTTTTTAACATTTAAAGGACTGTCATTAGAAAGAATAATTAGAATTATTTAGTTTTGCCCTAGGGCAAAAAAAAAAAGGCTATAAAAAGTGTGATTCAAAGATTTCTCCAATTCTCCCATGTATCACTTTCCTTCCTTTCTTAGTTGCAATGCATATATTATGTCTGTGTGACCCTGGACAAGTCACATAAACTCTGTGTTCTAGAGTCTCTAAGACTCTGAGTTGTAGATAAGATACCTATCTGCATTTATAGAGGGAGTTAATTTATCCTGTAGTTCCCTATAAAATAAAATCATAGGCCTATTCTCTATTCAAATCAATAAGGAACTAAATGATGTAATATTGGTAAAGTGATATATAAGTACATATTCCCTTTCTTTCTCCCTATTCCTATATAACCTTTTCATATAATAATCAATGAACAACATCATTTTTGCTTAAAAATAAAGGAAAAAACATATATCTTATATTGCTTTAGAATTCTTTCATAAATTCATATCTTCTTTCTCTGGCTAGACAGTAGGATCCTTGATGGAAAAGCCTGTGTCATGCTTCTTTTTACCCTCTGCACTACTTTGCATTGTTCTCTTTGTCTTTAATATGAACTGGGAAATATTGATTGATTGGTTGATATAACTTAAGTATATCTTTACATATTTTCAAGGGATTTCAAGTAGGAAAAAAAGACAGGATTTTTAGGAGGTCTTAAAGAATCTGAATAAAAATTAACCATTTAAAGGCCAAAAAAAGTTTCATAGAACTTCAGATGAGATCATCAAATTATTAGTTTCTCCTAACTGTTCTTTTGTTACAAGACACTACTCATGGATAATAATAATCACAATAATAATAGCTAACTGTTATATGGACTGCTATGTGGTGCAGTGGATAGAGTGCTTGTCAGGCCTGAAGTCAGGGAACATTGCTCTGAGTTCAAATCTGGCCTCAGACACTAGTTGTGTGTCCCTGGGCAAGTCACTTAATCCTGTTTGCTTCAGATTCCTCATCTGTAAAATGAGCTGGAGAAGAAAATGGGAAACCATTCCAGTGTCTTTGCCAAGAAAACACCAAATGGGTTTCCAAAGAGTTAGACACAACTGAGAAATGACTAAAGAACAGTAATATTTTTGTATTGCTTTTGACATACCAAATACTGCATCAAACACTTTACAATTGTCATCTCATTTGATCCTCATGACAACTCTGGGGAACAGATGTTATAATTATCTCCATTTTACAACTGAGGAAACTAAGGCAAACAAGGCTTATGTACCTTGCCCAAGATCACACAACTAGCAAATGTCTGATACCAGATTTGAATTCAGATCTTCCTGGCTTCAGACCCAGAGCTCTATGTACTGCACCACCTAAATAATTATGATGGGATGGGAGTAATATAGAAATGTTTATAGTATAATAGCAAAATAAATTATGTATATTAATCCTCTCCACTAATAAAGAAAAATTCCAGTGAAGTAAAATAACTAAATATGTGATGAAGACGAATTACAATTGTCATTTTTTTTCATCTTTTTGGATTTTCTTTGAAGATTTCTCTTTAGTAACTTCAGTTCCATATTCTTCCAAACCAAGCATGATCTGTCAGTTATATCCCAATGAAGTAGAAGTCCTCCAAAGTTTCCAATGTCTAGTCTGTGCCTTTTCCCAAAGGTTTTTTTTGAGGTAGGAATTATCTTTTGGAATGTAAACTTAGAAAGAGAAAAAGTACAATGACTTAAAAATTGGGAATACATTGTCTCTCTTCTCTGACATAATACAATTAACTTGAATGTATGAATCTCTCTCTCTTTCTCTCTCTCTTTTGCTCACTCTTTCTCTCCTTCCTAAATCTGTATTCAAATTTGAATTGTTTTCATTGAATGTGCACTTCAATGATACAACGTACTTTCCTAAAATATTTACACTCATAAACTCTAAAGTCTCATCCCCTCTTCATGACGAATTCCTCAGTATAAATGAAAAGAATGAAAATTCCACAGGGTTGAGCTTTGATTTTTCAATAACTTTATTCTTTAGTCTGATTCAATTAATGAAGAGCTTCATTTGGAGCTCAATTAAATTTCAGACAATTCCATGCAATTGGATTCTGAAGTAAGTTACATAGATTTGTCAGCTTTTTAAAAAAATTCTATTGCTTTTTTATCTGTTGGGGAAAAGCTGGGAACAACTTAAAGCTCGCCCAGAGGCTTTCTTGCTCAGGAGACAATGAGGTCCAGTGGAAGGAGGAATGAAAACAGCTCCTGAGTTCAAATTCCTAGTCTGCTACTTGGCAGCTGTGTGGTCTTGAGGAAGACTCTTAATGTCTCAGAGTTCAATTTCTTTATCTGGAAAATGAGGAGGTTGAACCAGATGGTCCCAAAGCTCCATTTTATTCCTAGATTAAAAATTCTATAATTTAAGCAAGAAATTGAATTATCAGGTTCAAATAAGCCGGTCATTGACAACAAGGCTTCAGTGTCAGATCTTCTACAGCCATTCCCTTTGAATCTATTGAATTATAAACATTTTGCTGCAGGGATTTTGTTCATCCATTATTCCATTCACTCATTCATTTATGCAACAGTCATTTATAAAGCATCCACTAAGTACAAAACACTATACTATGGTCTGGAGGAAATACTAAGTTAATGAAGACATGGTCTCTGTCTTTCCCGAGGTAACAATACAGGCAAGAAAAACATCTGCAGTGTATAATAAATCCCAGGAGCATTCAGCACCATGCCAAGGCCTCAGCAGTAGCAACTAAGCAGTATATTCTCTCTTCTAACCTCCTAAAATAAACGATTAACTATTAACTGCCAATGTTCACATATAATCTACTGTTTTTTCTTTTTTTCATGAGGGATATCAAATGAAGAGGCCCAAATTAAAAAAAATCAAGCTTAAGAGTCATTAATCTCTTCTTAATTATTGTCATGTTCTAACTTATATTGTCATGTATTTATAATGCTACTTTTCCATGAAATCCCATGATTTTTAAGAAGATCATTTGTTACTTAGTACTAGAAATAAATCGCTTGATATTGTATTCATAGAACATATAGTTGCAAACTGTTGTTATGGACATAGTTAATAGAAAAGTGATGCATCTTGGGGAAAATGTTTCCAGTCTATCCTCTCTACAAATTTTTGTCGCGTGAAGAGTCTAGAAGAAACATCCACTGAGTGTTTCATTGGCCTTTTTGGCACTTACATCTGTTTCTTAATGTATCAAGATGATTCATGTATAAAGGAATTCAGGAAAATAAAACAGTAATAAAAAATATTGCTTTGTATTGATAATAGATTGCTCGGATTTATTGTTTAAAAAATTGGAAGGGTATAATGGATTTACTAATAACTCCAAAAAGATTGGATGACCTTTGCACACTTGGACTTAATCCATTAAAAAAAAAAAAGATTGAATTTAGCAAATTGGCATCTGTATAACTGAAATTCTGGGCAGAATTTTTCTCACCTATAAGGTAGTTACTTTGACAACATTTACTTAGTAAGAGTTTGAATTGAGTAGGCCAGTTATCTCAGCTGCCATGCATAATTGAGGAAAATAAGAGCGATTTCACTTTTCCTCCAAGGCAACAGTAAGATTCTAGATAGAGCTACACTTTTGGTAAACTCATTGTTTCAGCTTCCTCCAGAGTTGGGTTAAAGTTATTGATGGAGAAATTTGAGATTGACTCAAGTGAGATGACTCTCTCAAAGTTTTGCTATCTGACATGCCATGCCAATTTTGCAATCCACTTTTTACATAAGCATCAATATCCATTCTGAGGCTTAAAATCCAGACATGTCACAAAAGAAATATTTGTGAGGTACATAACTTGAGATGTACTTCTAAAGCACAGCCCTGATGATATCCATCATCATGGATAAGGCGCATTGGAACCTAATACTCTAATGGCTCCCTATTGTCTATTTTAGAGAGAATACAGAGACCTTAGCCTGACATTTAAGGCCTTCCACAATCTGGGTCTAGTCTACATTTTTATTTCTAGGTTTGTATATTTTTATATCTAGTTTTACTTCACAATATTCCCCTTTAGGGCCTCTACATTTGAGTCACCATTTTTCTGTTACATCCTGCATGGAGTTCTCCCGTAGTTCCATCGCACTGTGCTGTCTATTGTACTTTTCTGCCCATGTGATCCCTTCACTAAAAGCAGAATGCAACCTTCTGGAGGTCTGAACATCCTCTGTTTTGTTCTTCACAAAACCACCTTTATATAATTGTTGTTGTTCAGTTGTGTTCGACTCATCATGACTCCTCACCATGACAAGTACAAGGGGTTTTCTTGGCAAAGATACTGGGGTGGGCCACCATTCTCTTCTCCAATCCATCCCTATTTTACAGTTGTGGAACTGAGGCAAATGGGGTTAAGTGACTTACCCATGGTCACACAAGAGTAAGTGTCTGAGACCAGATTTGAACTCCCATCTTCCTGGTTCCTAGCCCAATGCTGTATCCATTGAACCAGTTAAAGGCAACTGCCCTTCATATAGTAAGTAAATAATAATTCTGTGATCTTACAAGTCACTTAGCATCTCTTGGACCTTTACTCATCATTAAAATTGGGAATAATAATATCTTCCCCAGTTCTTAGAGTCTCCTTCCTCACTAAACTGCTTTCTCCATAAATATAAATAATATGGCAATTTCATGTTCTGAAACTTCCCTCAGCGCCTGATGTTTCTGTCCCTTAGAATATCTGACCCATCTTGGCAGCCTTTTCATTCTGGAACACTCCTCTAACAGGATGGCCACCTTCTTCCATTGGTGAGTTCCTTCATGAGTCTCCATTTTTTGGTCCGACTTCATTCCCCTCAGCAATTCAGTCAGTTCACCTGACTTCCAGATATCAATCCTATGCTTGCACAACAGGTAACATTAACCTCTACTAATTCTCTCTCTTCCTCTCTCCCTGTTGTTTTTCCCTCACTCGAATATAAAGTCCTTGAGAATAAAAATTGGCATTCCTTTTACATGTATTTGTATCTACAATTCTGGCAAATCAAATAAGGCCTTAATACATACTTACTTACTTCTTTCCAAGTAGGATGTAATGTCCTTGAGGGCATGGACTGTTTTGCTGTTGTCTTTGCATCTCCAGAGAAAAAGAAAGAACATTTCACCTAATATATTCTTAATAAGACTTCACTGAATGAAAGTACTGATAACTTATAGCATTATCTGCTGGTCAAATGAGATACTAAAAGGGAAAGTACTTTTTAAAAGTGAAAAACAAAAGTGAAACCTGTACATATATATATATGTATATGTATATGTATATGAGGCATGTACATATATACATACATAGGGGATGTTTACATATATGTGTGTGAATATAATTATGGTTTAATTATGTATTTTTATTTAAAATAATTGACCTCTATGACTAATACATTTTTGTAAAATCTTTATGAGAATCTTGTACATATTTTAAAGTATCATTAATGAATACATGAGAAAGTAACAGACAAATTTTTGCAACTGATTTTTAGGAGCAGAATTCACCATGCCACAGTTGCTCAAAAGGTACAGAAATACAAGCTCCTTCTGTGATTATTTTTGTTAATTACAGGCTAAAATTAGTTGACCATGTTGAGCAGAATTTGACCTTCAAAAGCAGTACCAACAAGATGTCTCCCGTGCATGTGTTAGATACATGACTCTTTGATAGATCTGACTACAGAGAAAGCTTTGTTCTATGATCATGATTATCAGTCACAAATGAAGTATAAAACAAGATGAAATATATTGTATTTTTAATTGTCTTAAGGGATGTTCATTTTAGTAGAAAAGATTTAGAGATTCCCTAATGAGGGTGAAGTCCTCCAGATGAACCTCTTTATGGATGGCCCTGTACTGAATAAATCAAACATCAAAATACTATAGGGCCTCATCAGTGAGATCCACAACTATTCAGAAGTACTTGTACTAATAATCCACATAGGAAAAAGACAAATGAATGAAGAATGCCCATTGTTCAGAATATGATTTGCATGGACAGTCCTTTGACCTGGTTTTATATGTTTTTTGAATAGATACTACAACTAGAAAATAAAATTAGATGAGTTTATTACAAGGAAATGAGCAGTGTTGCAAATGTAAAATACTACTATATGTTTAATGGTTCTAAATTGCTTCCTTATACAAAAACCCATATTTTAAGTATGAGTATGCTTTGAATGAGGGCATATGGCTCCAAGGGCTGGAATACCACCAGTATCGTATCTGAGATTGAATTAGAAATCAGGTCTTCTTGATTCTAACTTCAGTATTTTCTCATTGCACCTAGCTACATCTACCCTTCACACTTATAGGGTTGCCCTTGAGGGAACTATTTCTTGAGATTCCATTGACTTATGTTCCTCCCACTCTTTGCTGCCAGTGATTACCACCCCAGTTTGATTTAACCAGTTAACACTTTTACAAACTGGTATATTTCCTTCACAGATATAACAAGAATGGAAGCACATTTTCCCCAAAACCTTTGTAGGCACAACTTTCTCCTATACCCTTGCAGTCTCTGGGAAGCATGGACTTAAACTTAAACTTAGCATAGCTTATAGTATTGCTTCCAGAAGTTTCACATCCCACTGAATATCAGATACCAAGAAGCTAGATGTCAAAAGTTATTTCTCATGGCATTATTTCTGAATGGGCTGGACACATATCCTGGTAAAGATGACACTTCTGGACATCAACGAATTTTTCAGTCTCCAAGGTTGAAGCTATCTCCAGTCTCCTTCATATAAAAGAAAGAAGAATAAAGGCAAAGGGACAAACCATATACCCAGGGCATACACCATCCTCAAATGGAGATAGCCTGAGAATTCTACCCTTATGATGTTGTCTGTCTTATCTCACCAGTATGACAAGTCACAAGGAATTGGAACAAAGGGGCTGCAGTGAGGTGACCAGTGTCTTTTGATTGCTCCAACACGCTCTCTTGTACCACTTGGTTAATAGACCAGAAACAAATGCAAAATGTTTGTGCATGCTTCAGAGTCCATATCAGGATTCCATTAATGCTCTGTGCATATCCATAATGACTAGGATCTTTGTCCAGTATACAGTTACATTAGTCTCTTGATAGAGGAGATAGAGGTGGAGGGAAGAGTGAATGAACTAGAAATGAGGTGAGAAGTAAGCTATACTAATGTCCTCATAGAATAAGAAATTTAAAAAAAAAGAAGTCTTCTCCTTTTATCTTCTCTTCCATTGCTAAAGGCAAAGTTCACTAAGAAAATTAAAACCTTTTTTCCCCTTCTCTGTCTAGTTTTCCTAAATTAAAGTGGCTCTTTATCCTCTTAGAATTGTTTTTTTAATTGTAAAAACAACTTTCTCTTTGCCCCAGGAAAGTATGTTCGCCATTTTGCCATTGCTCCTGATGGAAACCTAATGATTCTTTGCTTTTCAAACAAGTTTGGTGACTGCTATTTTTGAAGCCACTATATGAAAGGTTAGGGAGTTTCTTTGCTTTCAGTGTAACTTTGGGAGGAGAAGTAGTTTACACTGGAGAAGAAACAGCTCACTAGAAAAGCTTCAATGGGTTTACTTGACAGTAGCCCCAAGTCAAAACTTTGGAGGCATTCCTTCGCTGTGTCTCAAACGACTTTCCAAAATTCTTTAAACAGAAACCCTTCATTTGTGCTCAATTCCCAGTCCCCTGGGGAGAGAAGAGATTTGTTTGTTCCCCTAACTCATGTTCCCACAGTTGTTAACAGTGATTACCGATACACAATGCAGGGAGGGGTAGGGAAAATGGGAGGGGGATGATGGAGCAGAGAAACTTCAATTGTCAGAATAAAAAAATTAAAATTGGTAATTTGAGGGAAAATGCTATTCGGAAATTATCTGAAACTAAATAGGTAAGAACACTTTCCCTCCTCTCAAATGGGATATCTCTTAAACACGTTAATTTACTTTGGAGTCCATATTGTGCAAACTTTTGAATCTAGCACAATGACAAATAAATGTAGCCAGACATCTAATTCAATTAACACTGTTGAAAAAGGTTAGAGAAGAAGGAAGAAAAGGAGGGAGGGAGGGACAGAGGGAGGAAAGAAGGAAGAAAGGAAGGAAGGGAGGAAGGAAGGAAGGAAGGAAGGAAGGAAGGAAGGAAGGAAGGAAGGAAGGAAAGAAAGAAAACAGGGGAGAAAGGAGGAGACAGGAAGAGAGAAGGATGGAATGAAGGAGTGAAGGAAGGGAGGAAGGGAGGGAGAAGGAGAGGAAGAGAGAAAGGGAGGGAGGAAGGAAAGGAAGGAGGAAAGGGGGAGGGGGGAGAGAAGCTTTAAGTGATTACTCTATGCTAGTGGTTTTCAACCATCCTAATGCCGCGACCCTTTAATACAGTTCCTCATGTTGTGGTGACTCTCAATCACAAAATTATTTTCTTTGCTACTTCATAACTATAATTTTGCTACTGTTACGAATCTATCTGATATGCAGGATGTATTTTCATTGTTGTAAATTGAACATAATCCACAGGTTGAGAACTGCTGCTCTATACCAAGCACTATGCTAAGTACTGGAGGCACAAGTACAAAAATATTATGAATGAGTACAGCCCTGAAGTGGTAGGCTAGTTAGTTATTTTTTCATGGATTCCATGATTATGTTTTCATTTAGAAAAATGGAAGAAAATTTGTAATATTATCTACTTCCAGCACAATGCATTAAATACAGCTCTAGAGCATCATGGTTAAAATGTCTGTCCTACCTTTTTTTTTATTCCTCTAAGTTCATAAAGTATAATTATATAGGTAAAATATTAGAGCATGGAGTTATTTTTTTAAGGTTAAAATTCACAAACCCTTTGACTTTCTCCTATAATCTCATGCTTGTAGATAAGGGATGCTTAAATGAAGGACAGCCAAAGCATGACTTTAGGGCCATGTGGATTTTTGGAATTTTAAATTTAGTCCCTAAAAGAAATGTGGGCCCCTAAAAATACTATTAGAAATTTTGTTGCTTGTCTTTAAAGTAGATGTTCTTCATAAGACTGTCACACCTACCTGACCAAGAGGAAGCAGGTCTAAAATGGGCCTGATAAAGTGGTAGCACAAGTCTATACAAAAAAAAAAAGTGGGTGAGTCCAAGGAAATCAGGTTATATGGGATAGGAGGCTAGACAGTTGCGGTCTAGAATCTGCAAGACTGAGAGTCAAAAAGAGTACCATCAATGTGTGAGGATACAGCTCAATTCTAGGAAAGTATCTGTTTCCCAGTTCCAGGAAGCCAGAAAATTTGAAGGTTGGTGCCTATGGATATACTATTCAGAGGAATTAATTACAAGCACCTTTATTAAGTGGCTACTGTGTGTCTGGCATCAGCTAGGCATTGGGGATAAAAATACAATAAGAGTGGGATGGCTGTTTTGAGGTGGTGGGTAGGGGAAAGATGGGAAGAAAATTTGTAACTCAAAATGTCGTGGAAATGAATGATGTAAACAAGAAAATAAATAAATTAATTTATTTTAAAAAATTTAAAAAAAATAATAAAAAAAAAAGAATCAGGGCATTTGCCCTTAAAAAAATAAAAATACAATAAGAAAATGATCCTTGCCTTCAAGGAACTTACTTTCTATACTAAGAAACAACATGCACATATTTAAGTTAATAAAAACTATATATAAAGACAAGGCAATTTTAATGGATTGGAAAGAAAAACTAGCCACTGACAGAATTAGGAAGACCCTATTGTATGATACTGACTTTTGTAGGAAGCTAGCTAGCTATCCTAAGATCTGAGGGCAAAAAGGAAGGATATTCCAGGCATGGGAGATCAGCTATATGAAGGCATGGAAATGGGAAATAGAATGACATAAATGAGGAATAGGGAGTAGATCAATTGATATAGACTGTATAGTTTATAAAGGGAAGTAATAATGTGTTCCAATTCTTGAAGATCTGCAAAGGCTTGAACCATTGTATAATGGCATTTCTTTTGTCTTACTTCATACCCAGAGTCATTCTGGCCTTTCCAGAATTTTTTACCTTTTTGAAAGTATTCTTATCACCATTAAGAGGTCTCAGAATCTGTAATAATTTCCTCTGATTGGTAAATCTGTAGAATAGACCATCCAGAAAAATTGTGCTCACTTAAATCCCTCTTCTACTAGATTCTGGAAACTTTGTATTCTCAGTAATCTCTCAGCTGTGTGGGTTCCCTCCTATTTCCAGTGCTCTTGTACGTATTGTCCTCCCCCAGTATATCAGCAAGCACCCTAGCTACCCAGCGTAGCTGCTAGCACAGGTTCTTAGATCTGCTTTCCTAAAGGAAAGCAACTCAAAATGGGTTAACAGTCTTACTTTAATCAATCAAATATATATCATTTACCTAGTTCAGGGGGAAAAGTCAGCACCCAGAAATTCAGAGAATGCAAACAGAATACATACACAAGTTAACAAACAGAAGTTACAAGCAGACAAAGAAACAAATCATCAGATGGGCTTCCAACTGTCTGACCATTACATCCATATCTAGTCAGTTACCAGAGAGAGAAGCACCAACATCTGGGTTTTTCAAAGTGGGGGCGGGGGGAGGAGGCTCAACAGCTGCCCAGAGTCTCTTCTGGTCAAATCACACAACTCTTTTCAAAGTGAGCCCCAAAACAAAACCTCACATCAGGGCATATATGTAGCCTTATCCTGGACAGGAGACTGTCACAGCCCTCTTGACCCACTGCCCAATCACAAAGTAATAAGGTGTGGGCATTCCTGAAGTACAAATCTCCTGCCACAGGCTCCATGTGACCACATTCAGCCTATTAGGGGTCAGAGTATACTTTCAAATCAGAGAAGGTTCTCAGAGCCACATAAGCCACTTAAGCCAAAGGCCTAGGGGCAGGGAAGATCTTCAGATTCAATGAAAGCTCCTTGGTGGTAGAGGCTGTCTCTTGCTTGTATTGGTACTGTCAGCATTAGCACAATTCCTGACAAACAGTCAATAATCAATAAATTATCTATCTGTCATCTATCATCTATGCTCTAATTACTAATGTCTTCTCTAGATTAAACAGATGTTTTGGTTGTCCTATTTTATCGTATCCAATTTATTTGTTAAGTGTCTCCTACGTGCCAGACACTGTGCTAAATGCTGGAGATCTTAAAAGAAAAGGCAAAAGATAGTCTCTGGCCTTAAGGATCTCACAATCTAGTGAGGAAGACACAAAAATAAATACGTGTTTAAAAAAACAACAACAACCATGTACTTGATAAATAGGAAATAATTAAAAGAGGGAAGGCACTAGAATTAATAAGGGTAGAGAAAGACCTCTTGTAAGAGATATGACTTTAATACCAATTTGAAGGAAGCCTAGTTCCTTTTCTCCTCTTGACTATATTTTCAGCTGTATTGTTAATCCTTTTGACCCAGCTTATTATTGATACTTAGCCTTGATTGTAGCTTTCATTGGATTTGACTTTCTTGGACAGCTAATTACAACCACATCTGTAGTTTCCATCCACCATGTGAGCTTTTTCATTTATTCTGTGAATTAGTTGATGTATGAAGTGAATGTTTGTTAAATTTTAAAACTCTGATCTGTCCCAGACTTCCCATTGCTATACCTAGTGATTTAGCCTTGACTTCATACCATGAAGTCATGGGACGTGAGAGACAAAAGCTTCCTTGTTGTATTTAAGCTTTAAAGCAATACAGTGCTAATACAGTGCTCCACAAATAGGGGCCTAATCCTCATTTGTTGGGAGAGCAATTTGTTCATGCCTATTCCTTGTAAAGGAAGGCTATAGATGTCCCAGCTAGTTCTCTCTTACAGTGGCTATGAAGCTCTTCCTTTCAGTCTGACTCCTCACCAAAGAATATGATAGATAGCTGGTCAAGTTAAGATCATATGTGCTCTTTGAAATTTTCTTTGATTTAGTCCCTCATTTGAATTCTTTTGTTCAAGTCTCAACTAAGTAATTATCAGATACCCATCTTACATTTTAATTTTATCACAGTCCCCAAATGAGGCAAGGATCTCTAGGGCTCAGCTGCTAACAGAAAAATTACTAAGTGAGATTGTAGTGAAGAAGCTGTCAACTTACCCCTCTTTCATTTTATACAAATAACCATCCCGGGGTTGAGCTGTTAGAGTTCATTTGAAATGCTGGTAATCTTTGTCCTATTTCTCTAGAACAATCAGAGTGAGCTCTCTACATTAACTCTTTTTTTCCACCACCTCTTGATGGGCAAATAAACTCCTCAAATGTGGTACCTGCACAAGCACTGTTAGGTCCTTGACAGCAGGGATTGTCTTGATTTTTCTATCGTATCTTTGATTCTTAGCACAGTGCATATAGTAATTTGTCAATAAACAATTTTTCGTTCATTTGTTAAACTATTCATTCAAGTGTTTTTATTAAGTGCTTACTAGTGTCAAGCTGAAATAAAGGGGACTATAACAGCAGCAATATCAAGAGTCTTTAATGGAGGCAAGGTACTTGCAATTTGGGACAGGTTATAGTATTGAAATAGTGGAGTGCCCAGGAAGTGCAGAAGGGGCAGCATTTAAATATCCTTCAAAAGAGAGTCTTATGGAAAGCATAGTTTCTCAAAACTGTTATATAAGTTGTTTCACAAAATAGACAAAAGTCAGTAGAGTAGGCTAAGGAGGATTGAAGAGTGGTGACATCTAGTGAGAAGAGCAGGCTCCTGATGCAGCAAGTGGGAAGAGTATACCCAGAAACCACAAGACCAGCTCCAACTGGCATAAAACTGCTCCAACCATGGGATCAGGGTTAGGTGACCTTTCTGAGGATTGCATTCAACATTAGATGTCAGGAACTATGTTAAGTACTTGGGATACAAATAGGTCCATGAAAATTCATAACCTAATTGGAATAGACAATATATATGAGGAGTTGTGGGCAAGGAGTGGCAGTTTGGTTTGAAAAGTCACAAAGATTTTTAACGAAGACATAGAACAACTGATTAATATATACACTGAGTAGGGTTGTTTTGATCATGATTCCCATGGCAAGAAGGCTGAGACTAGAGAATAATTGACTGGGTATTCTTATCCAATCCAAAATTCAAAATGCCAGGGTAAGAACTGGCATGGGAGGTCAGAGATTACAGAGCTCAGTACTATGTCAGGAAGATGGCACTTTCAGGACTTGTGTTATTGAATCAAATTTATATCAGAGCAATTAGGGGAAAACATGAAATTGTTCCTTAATCTCTTCAGTTCATCCAAACTCTACTTTTTTTTTCCTCCAAGCATACACTATCTAGCACCTTCTTTTCCTGCTAGGTTGCACACCTCTTAATTTCTTCTCCCTCCTCCTTTCCTTCCTTGCTACCATTTGGCCAATTCAAATTAATGAGCAAATACTTAGTAAGATTGCCCTCCATCCCCCCATTCACTTCCTTGATTGAATCTCTGCTTGCTAAGCATGATCATAGCTAATTATTTTCTCCCCTCAAAGGTACTTTAGTATCAGTAGCACTGTGCTGTCATTCTATAAATAGGGGAAGTTTTGGTTACATACTACATTTGCATCTATTAAATCACCATGGCCTAATTAAAGTAGCAAATGCAGTTGAAAGCATAATAAAGTAATAGACATGAATAATCGTTTTGCTACCTGTCATCACGGTTGAGAGGAAAAAGGCAATCTCATTGAAAGAACAATTTTTTTTTCCTGAAGTAGAGAAAATTCATGATCTCAGTGTCAATGATTTTGTATATTAAAAAACTCTGACATTAATAATGAAAAAGGAGCGTATTTGTATCTATTAATAACCTGGGCTGCAGGAGGACTTATGAACCTTCACTAAATACATGGCATGGCTGGTGTTTTTATAATTGCAATCAGCCAAACTGCTTAAGTGAGTGATACCATTTAAATTAGGAAATTAAAATATTTGGATGATTTTCCTACAGATTTGATACAAGTTCTTTTTTCCCAATTTTTAAACATTTTTATTTAAAGTTTTGAGTTCTAAATTCTATCCCTCTCTTTCTTTCCCCTTCCCTAAGATGGTAAGCAATCAATGTAGGTTATGCATGTGCAATTATGTAAAACATTTCCATATTAGTCATTTTGTACAAAAAGACTCAAAAGAAAGAAAATGAATAATAGCATGCTTCAGTTTGCATTCAAGTCATATCAGCTGTTTCTCTGGAGGTGGATAATGTGCCTGGGGCATCCCAACAAGCCCCATCTCTTTCAAAATCTTGGGATTGCCTTGGATCAGTGTATTGTTGAGAAGAGCTAAGTCATTCACAGTGTTTCATCAGACAGTAATGCTGTTACTATATACAATGTTCTTTTGGTTCTGCTCGCTTCATTTTGAATCAGTTCATGTAAGTTTTCCAGGTTTTTTCTGAAATCATACTTCTTGATATTTCTTTTAGCACAATAATATTCCAGCACAGTCATGGATTTAGACATTCCTCTAGATTTAGACATTCCTCAATTGATGGACTTCCCTTTGATTTCCAATTCTTAGCAAGCACAAAAAAAAAGCTGCTATAAATATTTTATAGGTTCTTTTGCCTCTTTTTTAATGTCTTTGGGATATAGACTTGGAAGTGGTATTGCTGGATGTAAGGGTATACATGGCTTTATTGGCGTTTGGGCATACTTCCAAATTGTTCTCTAGAATGGTCGAATCAGTTCACAACTCCACCAACAGTGAAGTCCTAGTTATAGTACATTAGTGCCCCAGTTTTCCCACATCCCCTTCAACATCCAACATTTTCCTTTTATGTCATATTAGCCACCCTGATAAGTTTGAGGCAGCAACTCAGGGTTTTTTTTTTTTAATTTGTATTTTTTCCTATCAATACTGATTTTGTTTTATCTTATCTTGATGTCTCATAGAGTCATAAGATTTCACTTGTTCAACTCTAGTTTTTAAGGAATTATTTTCTTCAGTGAACTTTTGCACTTCTTTTTCCATTCAACCAATTATATTTTTTATGGAGTTATTTTCCTTGGTAAATTTTTGTATATCTTTCCCCATGCTATTGACTCTTTTTTTTCCTCAAGATTCTCTTGCATTCTTCTCATTTCTTTTGCCAACATTTCCTCTACTTCCCTAATTTGCTTTTTAATATCCTTTTTAAGTTCTTCCAGGAATTATTTTTGGGGGCAAGATTGAATTACAGTTTTCTTTGAGGCTTCACATGCAGTCATTTTAACTTTATTGTCTCCTAAGTTTATGCCTTCAACCTCCCTATTATCATAGTAACTTTCTATCATGAAGCTTTTTTTTTTTTTTGCTTTACTTTGCTCATTTTTTCTTTTTTCTTTTTTTTCTTTTTTTAATTGTGCTTTGATGATCTCTAGTCTTGCACTATTCCAAACCTTTTGTCCTGGGGCTCTGGGTCTTTCTGTGGTTTTCTCTTGATTTCAGTACTTGCTTTCTCTGAAGGTTAGACTTCTCTTTTGCTTTGTATTGGGGGTGGAGGTGGGTAGAGGTTTCCTCCCCTGGATGTGGAGTTTAGCTGCAGCACTGCTTCGGGGTGAGGCCTAGCTTCTGGGTTACTGTAGTAACAGAGTCTTTCTAGTGCCTGGCCTTGGATTAGGACTCTTTTTGCTGATCTGCTCCAGGATTTGGACCCTGCTGCTGGGCTGCTATGGTAGGCTGAAAAGGTGGGGTCACACTGTGTCATTGGTGGCTTGTGCTGTGGGTGAGGTCTTCCTGCACTGTAGAGACTGTTCACTTTCCTAGGGGGCTGCTGGTTTGCAGGAGGGCAAAGCCTCACTGATGCCTTGCTCTAGACTAGAAGTGTTGCTGCAGATCCTCTGTTGTGAGGCTAGCTGCTGCTGCTGCTCTTGGACCTCACTTTCCTCTCACCCTAATGAAAGGGATCTTTTCTATCATGCTAATTAGCTTCTTCCCTGCTCCTAGATCAATTGTGGGGTGGCTTTCTAGTTGTTTAGAGGGGAATTTAGGAAGTCTTCAGAGGATTCCTTCCTCACTCTGCCATCTTGGCACTGGAAACCTTGGTATAAGTTATTAAGGAAACCAAGTGTCAACTGAATTCCATCATTTTCTTTAGATACTGAATATGTGCTGTTTGCAATCAATCTGAAATTTGCAAAACATCTTCCAATAAAATATTAATGTAATCAACACTAAACTGTGTTTTACACCTTCCCTGTTCATCATACCATGCCAGTTTAGATTTTTTTGTGTGAGTGGGGTTCTGATACAGTGAACCTGATACAGTATTAAGTGTGCAGGGAGGGCAGAACTAACATGGTGGAGTGAAAGCAGGATCTCAATTGAACTCCTCTGTGAATTCTGTCAGTAACCTCTAAAAAGTGAATCTGAATAGATTTTAGAGTGACAGAATCCACTGGGAGATGGAGTGTGGAAGATTCTCAGTCCAGGAAAGTACACATGTAGGATTGGGGAGTGTGGTGCAAGGAGCAAGTGGGGGTTGTACAAGGACAGACCCATGACCAGACCACAGAGGAGCTAGAGGGAGCCCTGGCAAACAGATTCACTCACTGAAGGAGTGATTCAGGGAACTCTTATCACAGGTCAGAGGATCTGTCAGAGCTGGTCCAGGGTCTGCCTGGGACTATCAACCCATAGCTTGCATGTTTAAAAATCACCTACCTATAGTTCTGGGAGCTAAATGGTGGAGAAAATCCAAGCTGCTCTAATCCCCCACTCTGACTTTGAAAACACAGAGATTATTGCCCCAGCATAAAATACTGAAATAGTAGAACAAGCAGCAGGCTTGGGAGACTAGCAGAAGGGTGTGACTGAGGCTGTGTCAAGCCTAAAATGAAGGGCAGGAGGCATTCCAACAAGCCCCATCTCAGCTCACCAGCCAGAGATTACTAAACCCATGGGGTGGAACCAGTAAGCACTAACACCAGAAGCCCAAGTGTGCCTTAGTACAATCAGGGGAATCTGCATATACGAGTGTGGCCCCCAGCTACCAGCTGCTTAGCTGTCTGAGCACTAGCCCAGGGGCACTGAGGCAGAAACCTGAAATGGCCAGACAACCCCTACACCACACCTTACTCTGTGAGTCTTGGGGTTACCCAGGGGAAACACTGAAAGTCCTGGCCTCCACCTCATTCAAGGCACCCAGAGGCCACAGCACACAAAGTCACAACCAGGCCCCTAGCTCCCAGCTTGAAAAGCATGGGTCAGAGCCCTCTGTACCCAAGAGGCAGAACTTAACTTTAAAGGTCAGTAAATAGGCAATCACAATGGTCAGGAATCAAGTTGGAAGAACAAAATAAAAAAATTATTAAATCCTATTATTGTGAGCAAGAAGAACCAAGTTCAGAAGGGAATAGCATTGACTCTACCCTCACAGCTGAGATCACAGAAGGAAATATGAATTAATCTCAAGTCCAGAACGCATTCTTGGAAGAGTTCAAGAAGGATTTTAAAAGCCAAATAATAGAGGTAAAAGATAAAATGATCAATTCTTTTGAAACTTTAATTGCCAAAATGGGAAAAAAAAATCTCACTGAAGAAAACAAATCCTTAAAAAGTAAAATTTGTGAATTGGGAAAGGAGGTTCAAAATCTAACTAGAGAAAATACCTCCCTAAAAATTAAATCTGAACGTATGGAAAAGGAACTTCAAAAACTAACTGAGGAAAATAATTCACTAAAAATTAGAATCAATCAAATAGAAGTTAATGACTTTATGATGCATCAAGGAGCAGTCAAACAACACCTAAAGACTGAAAAATTAGAAGAAAATGTAAAATATCTCATTGGAAAAATAACTGACCTGGAGAACAGATCCAGGAGAGGTAATCTAAGAATTATTGGTCTACCAGAAAGCCATGAGAATGGACAACATCCTCCAAGAAATTACCAAAGAAAACTGCCCTGAGGTCCTAGCACTAGAGGGTAAAATAGTTATCAAAATAATTCACTGGACACCTCCTGAAAGAGATCCCTAATTAAAACTCCAGAAAAATCATAGCCAAATTCCAGAATTTTTAGGTAAAGAAGAAAATATGGCAAGCAGCCAGAAGTTAATAATTCAAATACCATGGAACCACAATCAGTATCATACAAGACTTAGCAGCTTCTACATTAAAAGATCAGAGGCATTGGAATATGATATTACATAAGGTAAAAGAGCTAGGACTGAAACCAAGAATTAACTATTCAGCAAAACTGAACATAGTCTTTCAGGCAAGGAGAAGGTCATTCTGTGAAATAAGGGACTTCCAGACCTTCCTGATGAAAAAGCCAGAGCTCAATGGAAAATTTCATCTCCAAATACAAGACTCAAGAGAGACATAAAAAAGCAAACAAGGAAAAAACACACACACACACATACACAAACACACAGAAGCACACACACTTACATAACCTGTGATCAATAAGACCAAAGTGTTTGCATCCCTATATGATACCTCTCAATACTGAGAATTGTATAATTATCATGACATTTAAAAGGGATATACATAGATAGAGGTTATGTATATATATTAACTAATCTGACGATAAAAAATAAGCAACCTTATTAAGGGGCCAAAGGGATTGTAATTAGAGAAAATGAAAGGAGGAGGCAGAAAAGGGTAAATTATGCCACACAAAGAGGTATAAAAACATACTAGAGTAGAGGGAAAGAAGGGAGGGAGATGAACATTATATGAACTTTAATTTCATTGGTTTTGGTTCCAGGTGGGAATAACAGAATCAGTGAAGTATAGGATTCTAATGTGAAGAGATGCAAAAACTTGTTATAGTAGAGGGGAAAGAGGGAGGGAGAGGAACATTGTATGAAATTTATTTTCAGCAGATTGGGTTCAAGGAGGGAATAACACATCACATTAAGTATTAAAATCTATTGTTCCCTACAGGCAGTAGGAGGGAAAAGGTGGGAGAGGGAAGGAAAAGACGAGTAGTTAGAAGGGAAGGAAGAAGTAGTAAGGGGGAAGGGAAGGTAAAGGGAGGGGAGTACCTAGGGAGGGAATATTGAGGGAGGCAGTAGTCAAAAGCAAAACTCCTAAGTAGAGGAAGGGAGAGGGGAGAAATAGAAGCACAGACAGGGGAGGTAATAGGATGGAGGGAAACACACAGATAGTAATCATAACTATGAATGTGAATGGGATGAAATCTTCCATAAAGTAGAGGTGGATAGGAGAATGGATTAAAAATCATGATCCTACAATATGCTGTCAACAAGAAACACATTTGAAACAGGGGGAGACACACAGGGTAAAGGTAAAAGGCTGAAGAAGAATCTGTTATGCTTCAGCTAAAATAAAAAATCAAGGATAGCAATACTTAGCTCTGATAAAGCAAAAGCAAAAATAGATCTAATTAAAAGAGATAAGGAAGGAAACTATATCCTGCTAAAAGGCACCATAGAAAATGAAGCAATATCATTACTAAACCTATGTGCACCAACTGGTACAGCACCCAAATCCTTACAGGAGAAGTTAAGAGAGTTAGAGGAAGAAATAGATAGTAAAATTATACTAGACGGGGACCTCAATCTCCCCATCTCTGAACCTGATAAATCTAACCTCAAAATAAACAAGAAAGAAATTAAGGAAATGAATAGAATTTTAGAGAAGGTAGATATGATAGACTTCTGGAGAAAATTGAATGGGGATAAAAAGGAATATACCTTCTTCTCAATAGTACATGGCACATACACAAAAACTGACCATGATCTAGGGCATAAAAACCTCACAATTCAGAGCAGAAAGGCAGAATTAATAAATGCATACTTCTCAGATCATGATGCAATAAAAATTATATGTAATAAAGGGTCATAGAAAAATAGACTAAAAACTAATTGGAAACAAAATAATTTAATCCTAAAGAATGAGAGGGTCAAACAAGAAATTACAGAAACAATCAGTAGTTTCATTGATGAGAATGGCAATAATGAGACAACATACCAAAACTTGTGTTATGCAGCAAAAATAGTTCTTAGGGGAAGTTTTATATTTCTGAATGCATACATGAATAAAATAGAGAAAGTGGAGGTCAATAAATTGGGCATGCAACTGAAAAAGCTAGAAAAAGAACAAATTGAAAATCCCCAATTAAATACTAAATTAGGAGTGCAAGGACCCCAAAATACCAATGTTCAGGGTCGAGTTGCCTGGAAAGAAATCACAGACTCAACAGTTTTCTAGTAAAGTGGCAAAAAGTTTCCTGTAATGCTAATAGGGTAGGCAAAGCTCTTTTAGGGAACTGGCAACCTAACAGGAGTGATGCTAAGAATTGTGTAGCAAGTATGCTAATTAGATGGTGAACATAATTTCTGTACCTTGGGTGCAGGTGTCATTCATTACTGGAAACCTTGTTGGGGGAGTGGGATGGAGCGTGAGGCTTCTAAGAGTTGTGTTTTTGGTCTGTTATGTCTGTAACAATATAGTCTCCAGTATCGCCCCCTATTGGTTGATCTCTGGACTATATACAGTAACTGTGGGAATCAGTACAGTTCTGCTGGTACAAGATAGTCCTGTACATACAAGGGAAATTCTACCACGGTCAGCTTGTTCATGTAACAGAGACATGTGACCTCAAAGGTGAAACAGTGAATTTTTTTTGAAATGATGCTTTTCTGTCAGTCTAGGACTTCGATATAGTTGAGCAAGCATGGGAAGAGTGGTTTCCTAATTGGGGGATGGAGCTTATTGTATTGTCAAGAGAAAAGTTTACCCAAATTTTCATTCAAAAGAGAGGAAGAAAAGAGTCTGCCAGTGAAAACAAGACTCATGGCTTGCTCTCAATTTACTTGTTCTTAGGCTACTAGATTCAATCAAAAAATTACATTATATCTCTCTCCCCTTTCATATCCACAGATATGTTCTGTTCTTCTGAACCCTGTTTTATTTCCTGATTTCATTGCCATGACAAATGTTTATAAATGAATCTCCATGAGGCCTTTAATGTAAAGCAATGCTGTCATTCAGTCTTTTCATTCATGTCTGATTCCTCCTAACCTCATTTTGGGTTTTCTTGACAAAACTACTGAAGTGGTTTCTCACTTTTTTCTTGATCTCATTTTATAGAAGAATAAAACTGAGGAAACTAGAGTTGAATGACTTGAACAGGGTTATACAACTAATGTCTGTGGCCAGATTTGAACTCAGGAAGATGAATCTTCCACTCTTCAGGCCCAGAACTCTATCTACTATGCCACTTAGCTGCCCATGTAAACCAAACTAAACCAATTACAAAATTAGTTTGTAAACCAAACTAATAATGAGGTATTAACTCATTATTAGTGCCCATATGATTCCACTATGAAAAAGGTAGTATATCACTTCTTCAAAAGAATTTTATTTTAAATTTTAATTTTTGTCATTTTACTGCAGGGATGAACACATTTTGGAGACAACTTTGGAACTGATGGACAAAACTGCCCTCCAGGAAGGGTAAGAAAAAATGTAAGAGATAAATCATCATATGAAGTTCAAAGTCTAACTCCACATTCAGGAAAAACCATGCCTAGCTTAATATTAATTTTACTGTTTTTTTTAACTTTTCCCCCTTCAAGAATAAAGGACAAAAGATGAACAACAAGAAGTTAGAGTAGCTATGCAAGGCTCCTTTCCTTATTCATCACCCCTGAGCAACATGTCATTTAAATTCCAGACACACTAGACTACTCATCATTTCCTAAATATTTTGCATAATTGTGTATTTCTATATAGCTTGTTCATATTGTAAACACAATCTATAATACACTTTTATATTTGGGATGTTACCTACACATTTGGAAGTGAATCTTTATTGCCACTCATTGTGGTAATTGTGGTAGAAGCCGTATCTCGACATTATCACCTGCACCCCTAGTCCCATAAACTAAATTTTCCTTAAAAGGCATAGAAACAATCCTCAAGACTTTGGGCTTAGAAACTAAAGTTCAGGCTATTGATATCACTTCTTGGTCCCCTGATGACATGAACAGCCATAGCAAGCTGGAGGCTTATTATGATGCTTAGCTGATGGACAACAATAGGCAGCCCAAGTAAGAGAGCTTCCCTTACCTGGATTAATTTGGGGTGTCCTCGGTGCCTATCCTTGTTGAATATCTTTACTTGCTATAATTTTCCTTGTTTGTATATAGTTATTTGCAAGTTTTCTCCCCTATTAGACTATGAGTTCCTTGAAAGCAGGGAGCATTTTTTCTTGTTTTGATTTTGATTTTCTTTGTATCTTAGCGTTTAACATGATGCCTAATAAAAAGTAGTCACTTAATAGAAGCTTAATGATGGACTGAATGTGGGTAATTAAATCCTTATATTGACATATGAATATTCTAGAAGTGTCTCATTCTATTTCTGTATTGAATATAAACCACCAGGAGAGTGACCTTAGTCAGGCCCAGTCCACAATATCCATGACACCTCACATGTCTTTTTTGTTTTTTGATTTTTTTTAAGATTATATACAAAATGGCTAGATTTTCCTATAGTTCGGCCAATTTAAGATGAATATTGGTAAAGATTCCTCCTTCTAAAAGAGACAATGGGGTAGAAAGGAAAGAAGCAGGTAGTAGTGAAGTGGATGGAGAATTAGGCTAGCAGTAAAAAATATCTGAGTTTGAATCTAACCTTTAATACATAATATCTATATGACCCAGGGTACACAAATTAATCTGTGCTTCAGTTTCCTCATCTAGAACAATGACACCTACTCTCCTTCTCAAATTTGTTATGAGGATAAAATTAGATATTTTTAAAACACTATGTGAACCTTAACTTTCTTTAAAAAAAGAAGTTAGGTATTATTTATTATTAATACTGAACTTTGAGCATGGCCTTTGGGTTTTAGGTTTAGGTATACTACTTACTAGTCAGTTCTTCTCATTGGTATTTGGTCACTTTATCTATAAAATGAAGGAATTGAATAGATGATCTCTATAATCCTTTTGAGGAAGTATGGTATAGTGAGCTGGCCTAACAAATGACCCTAGGGTTCAAATACCAACTCTAGTACTAATTCTTGTTGTATAACCTAGTGTAAGATGTTAAAACTCTCAGAGTTCCCAGGCAACCCTGTAAGACCAAATTATAAAGCAGGCACCAGTACACATTGCTCAAGGGAGTTTCCTCACTGAGAGTTCCAATTAACCAACTATTTTTTTAAAATAAATTAATTTATTTATTTTCTTGTTTACATCATTCATTTCCACAAGATTTTGAGTTAAAAATTTTGTCCCCATCTTTCCCCTACCTAATATCTCAAAACAGCCATCCCACTGTATAACCCCTCCCCAATCTGCTCTCTCATATGTACTCCCCCTCGACCCTCTGACTTTCTGGTAGGGCAGGATGAATTTCCCTACCACAATGCCTGTATATATTAATTCCCAGTTAGATTTAGTTAATAATAATAATAATAATAATAATATATAAATATATATATATTTTTAACATTTGATTATAGAACTTAAAATTTTAGATTCTTTCTCTTCCTCCTTCATCACTCACCCTCACTGGAAGGACAAGCAATTAAATATAGGCAGTACATGTGTAATTACACAGAACATATCCACAGTGGGAATATTGTGAGAGACTTATTGTATGTCCCTCCTTCCTATCCCATCCCCCCCAGTTCTGTTCTCTACCCTGTCCCTGTCCCTATCCCTTTACAAAAGTGTGTATTTCCAGCAACCCTACACCCCACTCTGCCCTCCCCTCCATCATCCCACCTCTCATCCCCATTCCCTCTACTCTCCTGTGTGGCAAGATACCCAGTTTAGAGTTCATGTCATTCCTTCTCTAAGCCAAATTCAAGGAGAATAAGGTTGATCCTTTCCTTTTGCTTTCCTGTTCTTCCCCTCCATTGTAACAATTATCCCTCTTCAATAAGAGATGATTAACCCCATTCTGTCCCTCTCTGTCTCCTCTCATTCTACTTCTCTCTCACCTCAGAATTTCACCTTTTAGAGTATCGTCCCTTCCTATTCAATTGATCCTGTGACCTCCTTTTACACATATATACACATACTCAGATATGTGTTGGTATGCATATATAAACCATCCTATAAAGACATAAGTATATATATACATATATATATATATGTATATATACATTTGTATTCCCTTCACCTACCCTCCTACTTAGAAAAATTTCATAAGCTACAATTGTTGTTTTTCCATGTTGGCATGTAAATAGTTCAAATTTGATAAGTTCCTTATGATTTCTTTTCCGTGTTTACCTGCTCATGCTTCTTGTATTTGAGTGTCAAACTTTCTTTTCAGTTCTGGTTTTTTTCAGGAAGAATGTTTGAAAGTCTTCCACCTTACTGACTGACCATATTTTCCCCTGGAACACTGTACTCAATTTTGCTAGGTAGGTGATTCTTGGTTTTAATCCTAGCTCCCCTGATGTCCAGATTATCATATTCCAGGCCCTTCAATCCCTTAATGTAGAAGCTACCAGATGCTGGGTTATCCTAATTGTGTTTCCATAGTATTTGAATTGTTTCTTCTTGGCGGCTTGTAATATTTTCTCCTTGATCCTGGGGACTCCAGAACCTGCCTATAACTTTCCTAGAAGTTTTCTTTTTGAGATCTTTTTCAACAGGTGATTGGTGAATTCTTTCAAGTTCTATTTTGCCCTCTAGTTCTGAAATATTGGGGCAATTTTCCTTGAGTATTTCTTGAAGGATATTTTCTAAGTTATTTTTTTGATCGTGGTTTTCAGGTAGTGCAATAATTTTTAAATTGTCTCTCCTGGATCTGTTTTCCAGGTCAGTGTTTTTTTCAAGGAGATATTTCACATTGCCTTCTATTCTTTCATTTGTTTGGATCTGTTTAATAGTATCTTGATGATTTCTCCTGAAGTCATTTGCTTCCATTTGCTCCACTGTAATTCTGAAGGAATTATTCTCTTCAGAAAGCTTTTGAGATTCTTTTTCCAACTGGCAAAGTAGACTTTTAAGACATTCTTCTCCTCATTGGCTTTTTGGCCTCTTTTGCCATTTGAGTTAATCTATTTTTTTAAGGTGTTCTTTTCTTCAGTCAGCTTGTTGACTACCTTTTCATGATTTTCTTGAATCATTGTCATTTCTCTTCCCAATTTTTCCTCCACTTTTCTTATTTGGTTTTCAAAGTCCTTTTAAGCTGATCTATGGCTTGTAGGCAGTCTTCATGTTTCTTGCAAGCTTTTGCTGTGGGAGTTCTGACTGTGTTGTCTTCTTCCCATTCCACGCTTTGATCCTTTTTGTCCCCCAAGAAGGAATCTAGAATTCGATTGCTGTTCTTACTTTGCTTCCTTTCCCTGCTCATGGTTTTGCCAGTCAATTATTTGACTTTTTAGCTCTGTGGAACTCTGCTTCCAGAAGGGAAAGCTCTGTCTCAAAGCACTGGGATTTTCCCAGATGCCAGAGCTATTAAGAGGCTGCCATTTTTTTGCAGCCCCCACCAGCTTTGGCTCACTGAAAACATATCCCAGGACCACCACCCAAGACCATGATTCTGATCCAGGCCGCTTAATGCAAGAACACTTAGCCTCTCAATGATCACTTGTCCCCCCTGCAGTCTGCAGCCCAGTAGTTCCGAAGCAGCCACATGGAGGTGGCTGCTGGGGCCACTGTTTCTGCCACTTACTTGCCCTGGAGGCAGTTCAACTGGACTGCTTTTCTCCCCCAAATTTAGCTGAGTTCTCCTGACTTTTCATTTTGTCCTTGTTTCTTATGGCTTGGTAATTCTGGAAACTGCCACAGCTGTCACTGATCCACTCTCCTGAAGGCTCCAGTTGTGGCTCATTCTAGACACCCTGGTGCCAAGCCAAAGTTTCAGTCTGGGCTGGCTTTGGCTCCCAGCATGCTGTGATGAGCCCCTCCTGCTGTGCTGCCTTCAGTGGGAGGTGTATTTTTGTGAGTTTTGGAGCCCTAAAATTTGTTTGGAGTCATATTTTATGGGTATTTGAAGTGGCTATGTGGGAGCTATGTAACCCTTTTGCTTCTATGCAGCCTTCTTGGCTCTGCTCCCCCCCTCCCATTAATCTGTTAAATTACAATTTTGCTGAGATGAAAAAAAAAGTTCTTTCCAAATCTAATAATCTGCATCCATCAATCTATCATACCCTTTTTTTCACACTGTCCACAGGTCACAGGAAGAAATGTTTTTTCCTTCAACTGAACATTTATGGTTTGTGTCTTTTATGACATTTATTGGATTCTATCTTGTATTATAGTTATTTGCATTGTATTTATACCTCTCCCTCTTACAAGATTATAGGTTCCTTGATAGCAGAACATTTTCATTAACCACCACTTCCTAGTATCCATTGAGGAAATAAACCCTGTTTATTGAATGAATGAATAAATTTAATAACTTGTTACCCTTAAATAAATAAAATCATTCAATAAATAAACCCTTCCTACTAAACATTAACTTATATATGAGATCCAATGAATGGGGTTAATACTAAAGGAAATGAATTACATCAATTATATCAATCATGAAACTTTCATTATAAATGAAATTTAAAAAAAAAAGGAAGTTATAGCTGATGGAAGGCAAGCTCATAGATTCCTTGCTTGGCTGTCTAAAACCTGGTATCCTGAGAATCCTCTACCCCTTTTCCATTCCTCTGCCTCTGTCACAGAAGAAATAGAAGCACATGGTATAGGGGTCATTTTGTAGTTTTCAAACATAAATAGACAGATAATAGGTAGACAGAAAATTTATGAAATGTATATTCATCAATCACTTACTATGTGCCAGGTACAGTTGATTTCCAGAGTCAAAAAATTCATTCATCAAGCAGTCTGTTGGATATGACCCTCTCTATACATGGATCAGCTAGGTCTTAGAAAGCAGACCTAGTCCAATTCAGGAAATATTTTTACAACATTTGCAGCATGAAAGAACTCCCAGAACTTGCCCCTTGTGAGTATAAGCATTAAGATTATAAAGTCATCCCTGTGTCATGAGAAGGCTTCTGAGTGTGTCTTTATGTAGGATGCCTAAGATGCAAAATAAAACTATTATGAATCATTTACAATATATAAATTTAGAAGCAAACAGCAGAATACTGTCTACTGAAAAGATACATAACTAGTAAAAATAGTCTTTTACTTACTGTCTTACACTAAATCCTGTAATTTAATCAGGAACAATAGATAACCATTATAACTAGATTGTGATATTATTTTATCATATGTAAAATATTTAATTTCTCTATTTTTGGCACATTGAAAAATAGTGACATTTAAATTAATGGTTTAGATAGACTAAGAACTATGGTGGTGCTTAATTGTGGCACTTAATTTGCTCTGCTTTTCCCCCCTACTGCACTATCACTTCAGAGAGAAAAGTGGGATGTATTTATGTATGGGTGCCTATATATAGATGTATGTGTGTGTCATGCAGAACATATTCAATATTCTTCCACATGATAGTCCTTCAAATACTTGAAGAAAACTCTTATGTTCACTTTATTTTTTCTCCTCTCTAAGTTAAACAACTCCATTTCCTTCAACCAACCTATGTACGACATGATGTCTACTGTTTTGATGATCTTAGTTGCTTTTTCCTGCATATGCTTCAGCATATCAAAGTTTTTTTGTTTTTTGTTTTGTTTTGTTTTCCAAAATGTGGCATTAAAAACTCCAATACACTAGATTTGGTCTAATCAAGACAGAGAACAGAAAAATGATCACTTCTCTAGACGAGCATCACACATCTCAATACAGGCCTAGTTGGCATTTGCTTTTTTTGGTTATTGCATAAAACATATATTCATATTGAGCTTGTGGTTAACTAAAACCATCTATTTGGATTCATGTTTTTCCTCATCCATCAAATCCAACGGTCTTGGTCTAGTCAACATCGCTCCAACTTTATTGTAGGTGAATTCATTTGTTGAAAGAGAGGATAGTAGAGGTGTGGGCTTTAAGAGACAGGAAATAGCTATTTTGGGGAGTAAGATAAGAAGTGAATTTAGTTAGATAAAAGAAATTATGTGAAGCTATTAGATTCCAGGTTAATATAAAATAGTTTGAAAAGATAGTGAACCTAGTCAGAACAAGGCCCAAGACACACTTCAAATAATTCCCAATAATTCACTATTAAGGATGAGGGTAATAGATAGATTAACCAAAATTAGGAAGCAGAATATCAAGAACAGTGAAAAGTTAAATGATTCAGTGATATGGGATAGAAGATAGTATATTGTTAAAATACCTAATAATAATAGCTATTTATGGAGTGGAAAAGTGAAGTCAATAAAAGAATGAGAGACTAGATAAACAGGACATGATTGAGAGACTGAAAGTCACAAAGAGAGTGAAGAAAAGTTTTAAAGGGAATCAAAGTATTTTTTTTTTAAAAAATCTGAACAGAGACTAGCATTTGTAAATATACTACATTTTCTTGCTTTTCATTTCTTAGAAAAATCTCAGCCATAAATATATTTAAAAGAGCAATATAATTATAATAATTGATTCATTGGAGTCTTAGTCTGTGGTTCAAGAGCCATTTCTTACTTTTCCCAAGTTCACTGAAACTATTTTAGGATAATCAATTATACAAACCATGGCTTGAGCCCTTACCAGTGTAACATTCTTTATTACCAGAATTGGGCAAGAGTCACTAATGTAAGAGCAGAAACATTTAATTGAGACTTAAACATATTGTGAAGAAAAAGAAAGAAAGAAAGAAAAAAAAGAAAGGAAGGAAGAAAGGAAGGGAGGGGGAGAGAGAGAGAGAGAGGAAGGAAGGAAGGAAGGAAGGAAGAAAGAAAGAAAGAAAGAAAGAAAGAAAGAAAGAAAGAAAGAAAGAAAGAAAGAAAGAAAGAAAGAAAGAAAGGTGAGGAGGGAAAAAGGGAAAAAAATCTGGAATCCAAAGTTTTAAAGACAAATGTTTTTTTAAAAAAATTGCTTTTATGTGCAACCAGGGAATAAGATATACAGGCACTGAGGCATAGAAATTCATCTTGCCCTACTAGAAAGTTAGGGGGGTGATGAGGGAGGATCTAGGAGAGAACAGATTGGAGGAAGGGGTATTCAGTAGGCTTGCTATTTTGGGACAGGGTGTAGGGGAAAGATGGGGAGGAAAAATTGTAACTCAAAATCTTGTGGAAATAAATGTTGAAAACTAAAAATAAGTAAGTTTAAAAAAGAAAGAAAAAAGGAAAGAAGAAAAGAAAGAAAGAAAGAAAGAAAGAAAGAAAGAAAGAAAGAAAGAAAGAAAGAAAGAAAGAAAGGAAGGAAGGGAGGGAGGGAGGAAAGGAGGAAGGGGGAGGGAGGGAAGAAGAAAAGAGAAAAGAAATCATTTATTGGAATAATTTCTTTCTCAATACATAAACGGGTGCAGCCTCTTAGAGGATCTAGGGGTAGTATAATATAATTCTCCTTAACCTTATAGTAATAGCCCCAGCATATCAGAAAAGCAAAATAGTCACTTCAGAACTCATGTCCCAGTAGTAAAAAAAAAAAAAAAAAAGTTTAGGGGAACAGTGCCATCTACTTCATATAGTTGTGCTGACATTTCTGGACCAGCTGGAGAACTGTTAAAGTATCTGACGTCAGCTCTGGAACAGTTAGGATCTTCTCAGAAATGCCTAGCTTTAAGTGATGTAATGGCATTAATGCTCCATGCAATTCTTCTGTCCCTGTACTCCAAAAGTAAAAACAAAACAAAACAAAAAAGCAAGCTTGTTTCACCACACATACACACACATTCACTTATTTCTCTTTAGTTTCTTCTCTTATCCATGCTTTTTGAAGACCTGGAGCTATTCAGAACACTTCATACCAATGAAGTGCCTTGCACATCTCATCACCAATGAAGTGATACCACCTCACATATAGTCTTCCAAGAAATGTAGGCCAGGAAATTCTCTCATTGAGCATGTCAATTAGAACTGATTTATTAAAATGGGTTAATATTTTTCAAAACATTTTTTAGGTGTCCTCTCTCTATTTCATCACTTAAGGAAAAACTGTGGCATAATGGTAAAGCATACAAAAACTGGATTCAGTAATGAACTGGGGTCATATCTTGCTTTTGGCCTTAACTAGTTGCTGTCCTTTGTTCTTGACAAGGAACAAAATGACATCACTATATTGGGGTGAAGGTACAGTGTGTCCACCTGTGACTGATCAAACCAATATGGTCTCAGAAGGTTCTACTAGAGGTTGGATACAAATAGTCCACATGAACATTTGGGGTGGAAATGTCTCTGAATTTCTGCCTCTCACATTTCTTTCTACTACAGTTCTGCTTTGCTCATAGAACATACTCCCTTCTTTGATGATGACACTCCATGCTGGACAGTCTTGTGCCAGTGTCTCTCATGTCTTCTAATCAATTCCAAAGTTGTTCAGAGAGACCTTGAGAGTTGCCTTGTATAGTTTCTTCTGGTTTCCATGTGAACACTTGCCTTGTGTGAATTCTCTGTAAGTCTTTTATGCAAACATAAGTTTGGCATTCCAACAATGTGGCCAACACATTGAAGTTGTGCTCTCTGCAGGGGAGTTTGAATATTTTTCTGTTGAGCTCAAGAAAGGACCTCAGTGTTCAGTACCTTATCTTACTAAGTGATCTTCATAATATTTCTAAGACAATTCAAAAAGGAGTGAATCAATTTTCTTGAATGGTGCTTATTTGTTGACCAGGCTGCACACAGATAGGTCAATAAGGTCAGCACAATGACTGTAGACCTTCAGTTCAGTAGGCAGTCTAATACTTTTTCTCTCCAACACTTTCCTTAGGAGCTTCCAAACAATAAGCTAGCTCTGGCAATGAATACATCAACCACATCATCTGTATACATAGCCCTGGAAAGCATATTGCCAAAGTAACTGAATTTATATATAGCTATAACTGATGGTTCTATGTATAGATGGTGTGCTGCTGCCTGGTGGAGAACCTCTGTTTTATTGGTGTTCATTTTTAGGCCAAAATTAGCAAAAGCAACAAAAAATTGATCCATGCTTTTTTGTATCTTAGCCTCGGAGGTTACATTGAGGGCACTACCATGTGTGAACAAGAAGGCACACACCAAGTCTCCCTCTACTTCATCTTGGCTTGTTACCTTTTCAAGTAAAATATTTTTTTTTCATTTTTCTTCCTTTTTGAAGGTGTCTGACAACATTGGTGAAAATGTTATGCTAAAAAGCATGGGAACAAGCAGACCTTGTTTCGTTCTACTGATGACCAGGGAAGTAAGAGTCCATTGTTCATTATCCAGAACCTGGGAAAACATGCTATCATGAAACTGACATAAGATACTGATGAACTTCTCTGGAAAGACAAATTTTGCCATAATTTTACACAGGCCTTCAAAGACCTTCATTAGATCTTTGAATATAATGTAAAGACCTTAGTCCTGTTACTGGCATTTCCCTTGGAGTTGTCGAGCAAGGAAGACTATATGAACCATTCTTTAGCCTTTTTTTAAACCACACTAATTCTCAGCTACATGACCATCTTCGTAAAGGACCAACCTATTAAGGAGTACTTTGGCAAGAATCCTGCCAGCAATGATAAAGAGAGGGAATCTCCTCTGTGATTGTCACAGAGCAAACTATTTCCCTTTCCCTTATAGAGATGGATAATGGAGGAATCCTTGGACTCCTGAGGAATAACTACCTCTTGCCATATAACCCAGAAAATTTCAGTTAGCTCTTGTATGAGGAGTGGATATTCTGCCTCGTACATCTCATCTGGAATAGCATCAGCACCAAGTGCCTTGCCACATGAGAGGATCCTAACGGTTTCTCTTTTTCAGTTCAAAATTTGGTTTGAAAGGGATCAACTTTAACCTGCAATATATGATCAATGGCTTTAGCATTGATTGATGAAGGTCTGCTGAGAACACTATGGCAGTGTTCAGCCCTTCTCTCTAGGATCATATCTTTATCACTAACCAATGTGTCTCCATCAGCACTGAATAGTTGAGATGCACCATTGATCTTTGGCACATAAATTGCCTTCAGGGTATATAAAAGGAATTTGGATTGTTACTATCAATGTAAAGCTGAATTTCACCTGCCTTCTTACTGAAGTAAGCTCTAAATTTTGTTTGCATTTTATTTTTGATGGAGTTAAATGTTGCCTTCTTTCAGATGGAGGAAATTTCCTGCTGGTAAACCCAGTGGAATTTTTGTATTTCGTTTTTCAGCTCTTAATTTCGCCATAATTCTTGTCAAACCAGTCTTGATGTTTGCTAGTATTCTTCCCCAGATGAGTAAATATGGCGCTGAATACCAAATTTCTGAAAGCTTCCCACTCCTTTCCTGCTCCACTGTTGCCAACTGTGTGTTGGCTAAGCTTTCCCTCCAAGGTGACAAGGAACTCTTCCCACTCAGAGTTCTAATCTGTTGACATTAAGTTTTCTGGTAGTCATTTTGCCTTAGGGCTGCTACTTTTGTTGAATGTGAATATTTGCTTGTAGATGATAAGTTTATTATTCTTGTTCTAGCACTCTGCACCACATATTGCTTTCATCACTCTCACATGCTGTTTGTCTCTTCTCCTTACCTTGACATAGACTATTAAATGCCGATGTTTGTGGTAAGGGTGCAGCCATGAAGTTTTATTATGTTTAGATAAATGGAAGATAGCGTGGTGCTGAAGTTATAAGATGCATAAGTCTTCAGTAGCAAGTGATTGATGCTGTTTTCTGATTCCATTCTGCACCAAGGACTCCCTGATATGTCTGATAGTATGTGCCAAAAATTATAAGCTCATCCTCCTTTGGTGCATTGATGATGAGAGTCTCCAGGTCTTCACAAATTTTTTCTTTGATCTCATTAAGGTTCAATCATGGTTGGATCATAAATATTGATGATGATGGCATGGCTCTATCCTGGAAGTAGCAATCACATTGCCATGAAGCTATCATTCACTTTTTTTTGGTAAGCATAAAAGCTTGTTAACTAGATTAGTTTTGATTGCAAAACCAATGCCAGCTCCATAACACTTCTAATTTCTATGGTCACTCCAGGAAAACAAACAAACATTGTTTCTATTTGAGCTTACAATACTGCTCGATAGCACGTATACTAAGATCCTGGTACATCTGTTATGTATTTTTGAAGTAAATATTTCTTTGTAAAAGCCAATTTGACAATAAGTGGTTAAAGGGACTGGGGAATCCTTCCTATAATTGAAGAAACACTGTTAGTAAGGGCTGAAATCATTTGCAGAGAGCCTGGATATTCTCCAGTCCCTTTAAGGATATCAGAGAATCTTGGGGACAAGGTGAAATATAACTTACCTGACTTTTAGGCAGTGGGAACCAAGGTAGTCTATTGCAAGTGGGGTTTTGTCTGGGATAAAAGTGGGTCTTTCACATTTGTGGGGAACCCTGATTGAGCTGATTCCTAAGCATAGAATGAAATTGACAGAGAATTATTGACTATGAAACCTGAGAAAAACTTTGGTTTAAAAAAAAAGTTGGCACACGTATAGTCACTTTTTTCCCAGTGAATATTTTCTCACAATTTCAATTCTATTGGTCAAATTTTGCAAACTTTAAATTTATTGATTTCCTATTAGTTACTGAATTTTTTGTATTAATGAATCCTGTAAAAACATTCAATTCTAGTGCTTTAATTTTGTAAAGTTTTCATTTTTGAATTACTTTACTAAGCATTGGTACTTTTAATATCTTAGAATTCTGTATAATTGATATTTTGATACCTTATTATTTACCCATACTGATATTATTGTACATTACTGAATGCTGTGTTAAGTTACTGATAGTAAGTTTAATGTGAGAAATCTGGAATCCTAATAGATTATCCATTGTGTATTATCATATTTTCCTTTTAGCATTTAAACAAAGATTGCTCACCTTTTATGAAAATAAACTGTCCTACACCCTCACAAGTATGAGAATGACTGTACATAAAATCTCTAAGTAGCTGATATTCTTTGAAACTTCCTCAGTCCATTTGACTTCTAGTCCTGAAGGTGAATTTCTACTTCCTTTTAGTTTACTTTATCAATAGCAAGGGGAGTTTCTGGTACTCTGTGATAAAGGGCCAGGTAGAGATTGCTTGGACCTCTATGGGGAATGTTTTTGCTAGAGGGATAGCTAAAGAATTTTATTGTGATGTGTATAGAAAGGGATACTGTTTGTGTTAAATGATATTATGCACTGGGGAAATCTTTGAAAGAGTTTCCGCTTAGGACAGTTTTGTCATATATGACTGGAATAACTCCAAGTGGATTAAAGGTCTAGATCCCTGTAAGGAGAGCTCCTTGTAGTTTGGATAGCTGTGTGGACCGGGTTTCATTTTGATCTGGAAATCAGTTTTCTTTAAATACTTTCTTTTCCTTTAAGATTGTAAAAGGCACAATAAGGCTAAAGTTAAGGTTAAGCGTGCAGAACTATTTGCTAAATTTTGTAAATGTTTTATTTAATTGAATCTGGAGGACTGTGTTTTGGGGGATGATTGTGATTTTCTTCTATATGTGTTAGATTGTATATAATCATGTAACATTGACTGTTTTGAGAATTTTACTGTATGGCACTGGGAAAGCAAGAAAAGACCATTGCTTACACCTCCCAAGATCATAGAGAAATGCTTTGAATTTAGGAAAAAGATAATCTTCAAAAATTGAATCCCTGCCTATTTATGCCAAGTTGGTAAATCTTTAACAGTGGGAAATGTTTGATGGAGACTTTAGGTATACCCAAATCACCTAACATGAAGGGATCCTTAAGGAGATTTGCCTGGGTATGCCCCAATCTTCTTAGATGCACTCTTCAGACTCTTCCCTGTGGGTGAATGTAGCCTTCTTGGATTATCTGTAGAACTGAAACAGGCTGAGTCATTTAAAATTTAGGAGACTAATGAGACTGAGATGATTGTTTCCTTTCTTCTGAATCCAGAGGGTGAAGATCACACTTCGCCTACATTGCAGATGCAATGAGCTCAACTAGTGAAAGTGGAAGAATTGATTTCCCTACTCCTTCTTTTACCCTGATTCTGAGAAAAGAACCTAATAGGTTTTGTGTCTGTTCTGTAGCATTTTTTCCTCCTCACTTTCAGATGCCAGCAGTGGTTATCTCCACCAAATTCAGTTCAAAACCAAGCAACCCAGTAGCTGAGATATCACAAAGGTTGTTGTAGCCAGTTATCCTTCCAAGGAAGCCAAAAACAGTGTGTCTGGGACTCGAGCCCAAGGGAGATTTTGGATTTGAAACAGGGACTGTGCTCTAGAGGAACCCAACTAAGCTGTTTGCATATTTGTTTTGTATCTTCAAAGTAAAAGTGTCTTTGTAAAAGCTAATGTGAATATCAGTGATTAAATGGAACTGGGGTGAGGGAGATTCTCCTGTTTTTGAAGAAATAGCATTAGTGAGACTAAAGACACTTGCTGGGAACCTACACACTCCCCCAGCCCATTAAAGGCTTCTGGAGAACCCTGAAAGAGGGGTGAAATATAACCTACCTGAGTTTGCAGTGGTGGGGACCAGGGTAGTCATTGTCACACATGTAACTAAACCTTCATGATCTGTAAAAACTTATTTATGGGCAGTTAGGTGGCATAGTAGAGTGCCAAGTATAGAGTCAAGAGGACTGATCTTCCTGGGTTCAAATCTAGCCTTAGACACTTAATAGCTGTGTGACCCTGGGCAAGTCACTTAATCCTGTTTGGTTCATTTTCCTCATTTGTAAAGTGAGCCAGTGAAGATATGGGAAACCACTCTGGTATCTTGGCCAAGAAAACCCCCAAAGTGGTTACGTAGAGCTGGACATGACTGAAAAGATTAAAGACTGCAGAATGGTTACTTGTAGAAGCAGTGGAAAGATGTTTATCCTAACTTTAATGTTTACTTCATGGGAGTTTTGTGATTATTAAATGAGATGATGCATGTAAAACACTTCACAAACTATTAAACACAGTGTTGATGCTAGTATTTGTTGTTATTTTGCTATTACGCTTTGTAGGTCAAGGGGTTGAGTGCTAGGACAATTAAACTAAATCTAAGATGAATAAAGGACATGTCTTTTTAGCCAGCACTTCATTCATATGTACTAGGTGATATCTAGTATCTCTCACTTATTAGCATCATGCTGTACAGTGCCGTTAGCTAACCATTCATAAAACTGGATTTGTCGTTAAAGAATTTTAGTTGAGCTGCTCATAGATTATAGGATATGGGGATGGTCTCATGGAAAGAACCCAAATTCTAGGATCAACTTTCCTCCTGTAATAGGTATTTGAATTTGGGAAAATCTCTAAAACAGAAATGTCAGACTTACAGTCCATTTACTTACTGATTACCTACCTCCTGATTATTTACCTACTCGTTAAAATGTAATTGAGAAATGTAAATAAAAATACAATAGAGATAATGTTTATTTGTAGTTTTCCAAGTCAATATGCACACAGGTATCCATTTCTATTTAAGTTTGACACTAATGCTTTAAATTCTCAAAGCCCCAGCTTTCTTCCTATCAAATGACACCAAACATTATGTTTTCTGCAGTACCACTTTTTATACTAAACAAGATCCTGGACCCCCTCACTTCTTTTACTTGGGTGGGTAGAATAGAAAAATTAAAGTACATTATCTGTCCTTTTAAAAGGCCACAAACCAAGGAAGTAAGATGATTATCATTTTTCTAAGAAATGATTACAATAAAGCTTAGAAGCAGAATAGTAATAAAAATTCACGTTAATATAACACTTCAATATTGATACAAAAATCAGACTATTCAGGTTCTCTCTTCACGATAATTGTGTCAACTGGATAGCAGGAATATTATAATATCATTGTACAGCTGATGAAACAAAGGGTCAGAGACTTCAATCCAGTCAGAAAGCATTTATGAAATATTTGCTATGTGTCAGGCATAATGCTAAGTCATAGGGATATAAAGAACGGGAAAATAAAAAGGCCTTGTCCTCAAGGAGCATACCTTCTAATAGGGAAGATGATATGCACATAACTTAGTACAAGTTAAGATATATACCAAGGAAGGTGGGGAAGTTAGGAAGTAGAGCTGAGGAAGAAGATTATTTCAGGCATGAGGAACAGTCAGTGAAAATGTACATAGTGACTAGAACAAGGTCACACAGCTAATAAAAATTAGAGCTCAGATTTGAAATTGAGTATTTCTAATTCCACATCCTCTCTCTTGCCTAGCCTCATAAAATAGATCCTAAACACTAATAAGAATATAAGATGATTTCTACTATGAATATAGGATAGATAAAATGAAACAATTGATGGAAAGTGCTTTGGTACAATAAAAAAGCCATGCCAACGTAAGATATCACTTCTTACATGTTGGAAATAAAATCTTACCAATTCCATTCTCATTAAAAACAGTAACAACTCTAGAGAAAAACAACAACAAAATGACAGCTGAAATGTCCCAAGCTGACAAAATGTCACCTTCCCTGAAGGAACAGAGGCATTTGGAAGACATTTGCTGTACTTTTAAAATTTGAGTGTTTTCATGATTGTCATCAGTAATGAATATTCATGTTTCAGTTCTCTTTGTAAAGGAAAGGCATGAGTGTGATACCAGATATGAGTTTCCTTATTCTGTGAAGCAAGATAGGAGAGGATATATCCCTGCCAAAAGGAGTACTGCTTATGTTTTAAATATGACATCCTTTGAACCTGTAAATGTAGAAAATCTCATCCCTCTTCCAAGGGGAATGTTAGGGGACTTTTGGTGGTCTTATAGTTAGTATTATAGAGTGGCAAAACTGTATTGCAAATGCATTATCCTCTCCAAGCAATCCTGTGTAACAGGAGCAACATTATTGTACCCATTTTAGAGATGAGGAAAATGAGGCTCCAAGAGCTTAAATGGTTTGCCTAAAATTACATAGAAGTAAGAGGTTTCTATGAATTTCAAACCCAAGTATTTTAATCTTAGGAAAGATAACAGCGTCTCTACAGAATGTCTAGATCTAGGGAAGAAAAGTAGCATTTATATACAACTTACTATATGTACTAAGTGTTTTACAAACATCTCATTTGATCATCACAACAATCATGGGAGGTAGATGCTGTGGTTTTTTTTCCCTATTTTTCAATTAGGGAAACTGAGACAAACAGAGGCTTAAATGTCTTGCCTAGGGTCACATAGCTAAAAACTGCCTGAGTTGGATTAGAATCCAGGTCTTCCTGAAACCAGGCCTAGCATCCCATCCACCAGCTGACTAGACAGCTGCTTCTTTTGTCTGAAAGATGTCCTTGTTTACAGATAATAAATTAACTTGTCTAAGATTTTCTATTCTTTTAGCTTAGGAAAGTTTTCAGGAATGAGCAGTCCCAGATAGCTTTGTCACTGCATCTAGCCGCTGTCATTATGTAATGAAATGACTGACACTAAACAAAAATGATATGTGCCTGAAGAACATTCTGACCTGACCAAGGAGAAGAAATGACACAGATGCACATGGCCCCAGGGAAGCAGAGTGTTCTAATTCCCATCAGGGCACTGAGAAAGTGATTGCAATGGCCCTGCTCTAACCCTCCTCACTTCACTCATTCACGTCACTAATAAATGTCAGTACAGCTTACGATAGAGATGCTATACAATACTCCTTGTTCCCCTCTGTGGACTTAGCCATTAACCAACCACTGAAATATCAACAAGTACGAAAGAAACAATAAGGCTTTCCTTTGTAACAGCAGCAGCAGCAGCAAAGAGAGAGAGAGACAGAGACAGAGACAGAGAGATAGAGACAGAGACAGAAAGACAGAGAGATTAGATGCATGTTCCCTGACACGTGTAACTCTATACACACACATATAGATATATTAGTAATCAGCAGTTACTATATAATCTATTCAATTCTATGATTTCAGGGGTGTTGATTGTTTCCTTCTGAGATAGGGCATATATCATCTAGGAAATAGTAAAGAAGTAGAGATTAACAGAGAATATATGAAGAACCGAAAAGCAAGAATAATCAATGAGAAAAATAAAAGCCTAATAGGAAGAAATACTCTAGCTCAAATGAAATGAGTTTCTTAATCTAGTTGAAGGAGACAAATGAGAAATCAGCAGGACCAATGGTTACTACTATGACTACTGATAATAACAGCAATAATTTACACAAAGCACCATAAGGGCCTAAAACATTAAGCGATTATTCCTTTCATCATAATTGCCATCAATAAGCAATGAAGCAAAATATGTAGTAATTATCTGATAGCTCAAAAATGCTAGGTTTGTCACTTACATCCATCAAATCCTAAAAAAGGGTAGAGAATGACAACATTTTAGTGATGTTGATCTTAAATAGCTCCTACCTACTGTCTCTTAAGTAGAATATTAGAACTACATAAAGAAATTTTTTCAACAAAGACTGTCCTCATCTCCATAAAGGCTTTGTAGGAAGGGGGAGTAGCCCCCATTTATGGGATGTAGGGAGTGATTGGTGAGGCAGTGACAGAAAACTATGAAATGAGGCAGAGGGATAGTGGTCATTACAAGAAGCATCCCCTCTGAGGGAAGAGACAGGGCCTCCTGTAGTCAGTTATTGCTGTTCAATCATGTTTAACTCTTTATGACCACATCGACTTGTCCATGGGGTTTTCTGGGAAAAGGTGCTGCAGTAATTTCCCATTTCCTTCTCTAGTGTGTCTGCATTTTACAGATAAGGACCTGAAGCAAGCATGGATTAAGTGACTTGCCCAGGGTCACACAAAGTAATTGTGAAAGACCTGATTTCAGCTTAGATCATCCTGACTCCAGATCTAGGGTTCTAGCCACTACACCAGCTAGCTTCTTGTTGTGAGTGCTCAGGGACAAAACTCTAGTCACGGTATGCTAGTTACAGCTCTATTCCGGGTCCTGGTCATATATCATTTGAGCCATGTTGTTATGTCCATGGATGGATGCTGCATAGATGTGGGTGCACAGTTTGCCCAACGGTGGGAGAACTAGTAGAAAATCCAGCATCCCTGTGCTATGTTAAGCCTCAGGCAAAGCAGCAAACTCAGGTACTGCACAGAGCCCACTTGTGTAGAGCACCAAAGCCACAGAAGCAGATAAGGATGGGATGTATACATGTTTCATTTTCATACTTGACTGTAAGCTTCTTGAGAGCAGAGACAGTTATTTGTCTATCCCTCCACAGTATTAATATGGTGCCTTTCATATTACAGGTGTTCAAAAATATTTGTTGACTACATGAGTGAATGGGTGATTAAACAGTTTATTCTGAAATTAGAAATATGATAAAATGAAAGTTATTCCTAGAAGTAACCAATAATAAAACTAATAGAAGTATATATTACTTTATAGTTTGCAAGGTATTATGTATAATGGGAATTAATCAAGTGAGCACCTGAAACATGTATACAAGTAATAATTAAACAAGGCAATACATGATACAATAAATGTCATCAAAAAGGAGCAAACACATTGCTTGAGAAGTTCAGAAAAGGAGTAATGATTTCATTTCCTAAAGGAAGAAACATTTAGTTGACTGGTGAAAGATGAAGATGAATTTGTGTATCAGCAAGCACCCTAGCATATCCAGGATGGCTGCTAGCACAGGTTCTTAGATCTGCTTTTCTAAAGGAAAGCAACTCAAAAAGGGTTAACAATCTTACTTTAAT
>CM053585.1:83640350-83662264 GCA_028646515.1 Pseudochirops corinnae
GTTAAATATATTTATGTGTATATATATATATATATATATATATATATATATATATATATATAAAAATATATATATACATACATACATATATATGTATGCATGTAATTAATAGTAATAATATATATGTATATATTATTACTGTTATTAACTACATGCAACTGGAAACTAAGTTACACAGACACTAGGGTAGGGGGACCCATCTTGCCCTACTGGAAGGTCAGAGGGGCAAGGGGGAGAAAATAGGAGAGAGCAGATTGGGGGAGGGGCTATACAATGGGATGGCTGTTTTGAGGTGGTGGGTAGGGGAAAGATGGGGAGAAAATATGTAACTTAAAATCTCATGGAAATAAGTGATATAAAAAAGAAAATAAATAAATTTATTTTTTTTAAAGAATTAATTGGAAAAAAGCACCCTGTGTACTTGAATTCATGTTCTAACCTAGTGACTGTTAAAACAATTTGGTAATAGTTAAAATAGAAAAGATGGTAGTAGGTGGTGCAGTAGGTAAATGTACTGGTCTTGGAATCACAAAGACATCAGTTCAAATCTTGTTTCAAGAATTTACTGATTATGTCACCCTAGGAAAGTCACTTGCTCTCTTTCAGTCTCAGTTTTCTCATCTGTAAAATGGGGACAATTATGATACTTATCTCAGTGGGTTATTATGAGGATGAAATGTGACTATACACACACACACACACATAACTTTTCAAATATTAAATTGCTATATATGATCTGTGGAACAGACTACATAGGTAAGTATCAAAAATAACAAAAATCAATACCTCCATGTTTGAGAAATTCAAGACCATAGACTACTGCATTCATTTTGGAGACATTCATTCATTTTTACTGATACCAGGCTCTGGAAATAAAATGAAACAAAAAAAAAAGCAAAAATTAACAAAGAAATCATTTAATGCCCTTAATAAGCTTATATTTTATTGGAGAAACAATAAGCGCAAGAATAATTGCATGTGTATTTGTGTATATTTGTATGCATGTGTGTATATATGCATGTGTATAAATACATATATTTGTCTTATATATGCTTATTATACATGTGTATGATATACAAAGTAAATAATATCTTTATATACATATACATATATGTGAGTGTGTGTTTACATATACATATGGGAGATGCATATATATATTATATATATATATAAAATACACACATATTTGGTGCATTATGTGGCCATATATAACATACAAATTACATTTGTCTTTATATATACAGATTTTATGTATATATACAAATGTATATATATGAATGTATATATATATATGTACACATATTTGCGTTATATGCATATATCATATATTTATACACATACAACAGAAACAACATTCTATCTCTATATATACATATGTGGAATTGCATTTATGCATTCATACATGTGTATGAATTATGTGTGCAAATATATGACAGAAATCACATTATAACTTATACATACACTTTTATGTATATATGTATGTGTGTATGGATGAATGAATGTATGTATTAGAAACAATGTGTTTTTCTAGGAATACCTGTAGGAACTATAGATATCATTTTATAGGAGGTGGTGCTTGTGATAAACTGAAAGAAGTTAAAGCATTTCTGAGGCAGACGTGAAGAGTGCATGCATTCCAATAATGGGAAATAGTTTTTGCAAGACATAGAGGGTAACAAAACTTAAAACAAACAAAGAGCAACAATAAAAACAACAACAACCAGAAAATTAGAAAGCTGCTTGACAGAAAATGTATTTGGAATAACATTATACCTCTCAATCCATCCTCCACACAGCTCCCAAAGTCATTTTCTGAAAGTTGAGGTCTTCTATATTTCCTCATCTTAAAAATATTCAGGTGACTACATTTTATCCATAAATAAAAATGTGAGAGTCACTTTTTGGCATATAAAGCATTTGACAACCTAAACCCAACCCTCCTTTCTTGCCTGATTGCCCATCACTCCCCTTTATGGTTTCAATTTGACTTAGTCAAATTGGACTTTAAACTGTTGTAATACATGACAACCTATTTCCCATCTCTGTGCTTTTGTTCCAGTGGTCTGTCTGCCATTCCTAGAATGCACTCCCTCCTCACCTCTTATCTTAGTAATCATAACTTCCTTCAATTTTCAGCTTAAGGATCGCTATTTTTGAAGACTTCCCTGATCCTTCCAGTTATTAATACTTGTCTCTGCCTCCCAAAAACCTTATATTTATATCATATATAGATATAGATATGTATATATCTATTATAGATATACATGTGTGTACATGTAAATATGTATACACATGTATGTATATACACATGTGCATATTTTCCCAACTAAATGTTAATTCCTTTTAGACCAGGGCTTCTTTTTGCCTTTCCCTGATTTTCCTCATTATTTTAGATACTGTGATATTATCTATGCAAACCTTCTTTTTAACTTTATGCAAAATAGTGTGCCTATTTTTCCTCTTGAAAGTCTCCCTTTCCCATGATTTATTAAAAATTATTTTCATGGTGAGATTTGAAAGATGCATATTCTTCCATTCTCTTTGCTTTAATTTATTTTTATAAGAATGTAGCTTTTATATTTGTGATTTATGCATTTTCAATTTACTATAGTATATCAGTCTATAGATTGACAACATTTATTGGATAAATCCTATATAAGAGGAAAACTGTCAATTGGGTTGCATCATCCAACACTGATAAATGACACACAATGAAGTACTATGAAGTTGTTAGCAGAGTGTTATACTTGGCAACTGGGAGATCTGGTTCAAATCCAACCTCAAGGAATTACTAGCTATGTGACCAAGGGTAAAGGACTTTCACCCTCAATTTCCTCATTGCTTATTAGAGAAAATAAAAGTCCCTTTTTTATAGGGTTGTTGTCAGAATTAAATAAAATGATTTCTGTAAAGTGCTTTGTAAATCTTGAAATATCAAATAAATGTTATATTGATGGTGAGGAAAAAAAGCCATTCCCTCGTAAGTGAGTGGTCAAAGTTTATGAGTTGTTTTCAAAAGTCGACTTACAAACATTTAACAAGCAAACAAATGACTGTTTTAAGTTACTAGTGATAAAATAAGTGCCAACAAAAACAACTCTGAGGCTTATGCTCACACCTAGCAAATTGGCAAATAAGATACACGATGAAAATACTCAGTGTGGAGAAGACAGCTGGAAGTTAGGTATAGTACGTATAGTAGTCCACCTTTGGTAGACCTTTGAATTGTTACAAAAAAGGCTAGGAAACAACTGGCAAATGTGTAAGAAAAGTTATGTCATTGTGTTCTTCCCCCCTTATAATTCTAGCTCCAGCAATTTTCCCGTGACTCCAGTTCCCTCAAGGCCTTTTCAAAATTCTGCTCTGACAACTTTCCTCAGCTACCAGCAGATGTCATACATGCACCATTCCCCCTCACACCCCACATCTCAATTTATTTCAATGCAGTTCTCCTCACCCTCCACCAAATGGCACTTGTTTCCTGGGGACCAGCCTCCCTTTCCAGTACTTCTATTAAGTTGTGTCATAGCTCAAAGAAGCATTGTATCTAATATTTTCTCATGCACACTCTCTGCTTCAGGCCATGAACATAAGATGTCTCCCCACTGGCACCTTACAGGTTAGCCTTTCTCTGGGCTGGGTCACGCTAAGTCATCACAGTTTGAATTCTGTTTCTTTTAATGATTAAGTGGTTGGACTATGTTGACATCAGTGGCTAGGTGGAGAAGCATGTACCTTCTCTCCCCAGATATCTTTCAGTTCATTATGACTCCTGCTGGGAAGTTAGGCATGGTAATTTAAATTCATGCAACCTCGGATTTGAACCTATGGTCCATGGACCTCCAAGGGATACATAGTCTCTATGGGATTTGTGAACGCAGAAGGAGAAAAAAAAAAAAATATATATATATATATATATATATATATATATATATCTTTATTGCACTAACTTTAAATTGAAATCTAGTATTTCCTTTATTTGTGAAATCTAAGCAACAAACCACAGTAGTATCAGCAATACCTACGATATTGTCAAGAATAGAAATCACAAATATTTTCTTATGGCATTAGAATTGCTGATGCCACAAAATAACATTTTTATGCTCATCACTTTGAAATTACTACAGTTATTTGACCTTCCACTAAATAGCCATTTGTAATTGTTCAATTGTTTCAGTCATGTCCAACTCTTTGTGATCCCATTTCGAGTTTCCTTGAGAAAGATAATGGAGGGCTTTGTCATTTCCTTCTCCAGTTCATTTTGTAGTGAGGAACTGAGGCAAATTGTGCAAAATGCCTTGTTTAGGGTTACACAGTAAGTGTCTGACACCAGATGATGATGATGATGATAAAAAAAAATATATTCCCCAAAATAGATGAGTTTTACTGACTTCAGGCCTGGCATTGTATCCCCTGTGCCACATGGCTTCCCCTCCCCTAAACAGCACATAGGTGTTATCTTCTTCTTATAGACATATATTCAGTATATTTGGTTTCCTTTGTAATTCTATGTATTTTACATTATGCATTTAAAAACATTCTGAGAAGGGGGGTGACACAGGCTTCATGAGTTGTCCAAAGGTGTTTTTGACACATACCCCATTTTCCAGGGCAAGGAAGAGGGAGAGGTCATCTCTCATTAACCATTTCTGGATATAGAAAGAGTTATCATTTGTTCCATTTAAAATCATCATCTAAGTCAGCGTTTTCCAAAGTGTCTCTTTTCGAGCTGAAGATTATATTTTCTAGTTAGCTTGTATGCATAAGGAGAAATCATAGTTCAACTTAGATGTTCAACATATAACTTTTTGTTTAGGTTAAATAACACACATGAATTATTACATTTGTTTCATGAATACTCATCTCTAAAATAAGGGAGTTGTGAAAAGATGACTTCTAATTTTGCTTCCGTCTCTAAATCTATTACACTAGCATTTCCTTTTGAGAAAGCTTTGTGATTTTGGAAACCAAAGAAGTTATACCTTTGTACTATGAAATGACTTTCATTTTCTATTTGTATTTTTTTTTTTACTTTAAACACCCAAAAGATAGTTTCCACATACACAACAGAACAACAAAAAAAAGATGATTCCATATGAATCCACAGTATTCCATTTCAATTTTTAAAAATTATACAATAAATTCCATATATTACTTTCAAACCGTGTTTTATTCTGACCATCTGTTCAGTTCTGTCCATTTAAAGAAAATGATTCAATACCTTAAAAAAATAATTATTGTTACCCTCTACTACTCCTCCTAATCCACACCCCAAATAAAAACTGAACTGGGGAAGAAGAACTTTCAACAGATAAGCAGAGTCAAACAGTGGGCATACCCAAAAAACATATTTCTTTTTACAACTTGTGACCATACAAGCAATTTGCATTTTTCACAGATGCTCTGGAAATCATGGTTGGTCATTGAATTGACAGGAGTTTTAAGTCTTTCAGTGTTTTTCTTTTCTTTTCTTTATGATATTATTGCCCTCCTACAAATTGATTCCATTAATTCTGCTTACTTCTTTGTGCATCAATTTCTACTATACAAGATTATCCAAAATCATATCTATCATAATTTCTTATGGCACAAATTATTTCATTTAATCCATAAACGATCATTTATATGGCAATTCCCAATTGCCTAAAAGGTGATCTAAACCACTCCCTTAGATTCTCATTCTTTGCTGATTCCCTTTTTCTCCCTCTTTACTTCCCCTTTAATCATCCTTTCAGGATTAGGAAATTTGTTTTACTGTGGAGAATATTCCTCCTTTATACCTCTTTCCTTCTTAACTTCACCTCCACCCTGTCCCTGCTTATTTCTCTGTTGAGATTTATGTATTTATACACAAAAATGTGTGTATTCAACCCTACTTTGTCCATTTCATGTTAGTGATGTTCAAGTGATGATCATTCCACCTACTCCCTCATTCATATTTATAAACTCTTTCCATGCATCCAATTTATAAGATGTGAGTCTGTCTTTACTTCTTTTCTACATTAGTGTTTCCCTTATATGTTCACTGCCCCAAAGCTTAGAGTAGAATCAATATATCCCTAGGCTCCCAGTTTTTAACTCCCACAATAACTTTTCAAGACTATTGAGACTCTAAAGGGACACTTGTTTAGTTTCTCCATTAGAATATTAACATTAAGTAATCATATTGTTTTCTTCAAGTACTCAAACAAAATTACTTTTCTGGTTTTTTCTTGATTCTTGTATTTGCATTTCAAAGTTACTACTCAGGTCTGTTTTTTTTTTTATCTCAAATTATAAAATTCTGTGAAAGGTTCATTGTTCTCCCTCTAGGATAATACTCAGTTTTTCAGGGTGAGTTATTCCTGTAAGCCTGTCTTTTTTGGCTTTTGTGATATTGCATTTCAAGGTATCCTTGTATCTTTGTTAAAAGCTCCTAGGTCTACTGTGGCAAACATCTGGAAATTGCAGGGATGTCCATTAATTGGGGAATAGTTGAACAATTTGTGGTATATGATTATGATGGATTACTACCGTGCTATAAGAAATGATGATTCAATGATTTTGTAAATACATGGAAAGTCTTGCACAAAATAATGAAGAGTGAAATGAGCAGAACTGGGAGAATGCTACATACAGTAATAGCAATATTGTTTTAAGAATGACAAAGCAAATAATTTTTTTGCATATTATAAATACCAAAATTAACTATTAAGTACATAGGAAGAAGCTATATGCATACTGAGAAAGAACCGATAAAAGGAAGCATGTTTAGAAACATTATACATACATATATGTGTGCACATATATACATACATACATATCTATTTGTAACTACTAGTAGTCATCCCTTGGGCAGGGTGGGGAGGGGAGAGAGAGGAAAGAAAAGGAAGAAAAAGAAAAAAAAGACATTCATATCATAATTTTGTGGTACATTTGAAAGGAATGGAAAGTTGTGCATAGTAGATTTGCAGTTTCATGTCCAGCCATCTTTTTTATTGTACTATGTTATGGAAATACTTGTTTTATTCATAAAATTTTATATAAAAAGCTCCCAGGTCTCAATGACTCAGACTATATATTTCCTTAGTACTTAAACTGCCTCTTTATGGATACTTGCAGTAATATTTCTTTAATGTGATCTCTGAATTTTGTCCTATGACATTCCTAGAACTTTTCATTTTGAGCTCTTTTTCAGAAGTTCATTAGTAGATATTTTGTATCTCTGCTTTATGGTCTGGTTTCAAGGAGTCTAGTCATTCTGAAATTACTTTCCTTGACCAGCTTCTGAGGTATTTAAAAAAATGCATAAACTATTTTATATTTTCTTCTATTTTTGAATACACGTCTGTATGTTTAAGCATACATGTATATATGTATGTTTGTATATATGAATATATGTATGTAGATGCACCTATATCCATATTTGTGCAGATATATGGATATCCATGTGTTTCCACATACATACATGTATATATATATATGTTTGCATGTGTTATGTCTCATGGTGTCATTTATTTCTATTTCATCTATTCCAGCTTTCAGGAAGTTTATTTTTGGTTAAGGTTTACAACTTTCTCTCCTGAGTTACTTATTATCCATCTAATTCTTTCCTCTAGAGCTTTGCTGTTTTTCTTTACTATCTCTCTCTTGCTGCGTTTATGCTAGGTATGCATTAAGCCTTTGTGGAAAATCCATTTTTCCATTCAGTCAGTGCTTACAATTTCTATGAAGTTACTTGATCCTTCTCTTTGAAGATTATTAGATATCTATTTTTATATTATTTGGTATTTGTATTTTATGTCTTCATTTCTCCATTTTTACCTTCTGGATTTGAGGTCTGAACTGCTGCCTGATGAGCCTGTGGGTGGGGCTGTTAGCTCTGCTTGTTATGTGATTGGCACTCTTGGTTCCTGTGGTGATTCCCACCTCCTGGAGTAGGTCCTTCTGAATTTTTTAAATTGAGAACAGTGATGCTATGCAATCTGAAGACAGAGTGCTAGGGAATTTAGAGACCCTGAATCTGCACTGTCCACATCTGTCCACTGCTGAGTCACTCAGGTTGCATACACTATTTGGGGCTTCCTAACCTGGTCCCCAACCTGGAGCTTTGGGGGTGGGGGTGGGGGTGGAGTGAGGTGGGGTGGAGAAGGTACCCTCCAAATACAATCACTGGCACAGTCTAACATGTCACACTGAGAAATTATTGACTTATTTACCTATGCTAGCATTGGTCCTGCTGATGGTCTCCTTTCCTCTTGCCTACAGACTTTTGGATAACTTTTGTAATTCTTAATCAGAAGACATAACTTATTATAATTTCTTATTTGATTTTTTTAATTATTCTTTGTAGTATGAATTTCAGACTTTTTCTGCATTAGGTTTGTGGAAGATGGGAGATTTGACTCCTGTTTAGGCTACTATCTTAGCCAAAAGTCTGCTCTACCTAATTTTTCTGTATTATTAGGAGGGCACCAGGAGGTTAAAACTTCTCCCCTCCAAAAGCAAAAGAAAGCAAAATAAAAAGCCTAGCTTAATCTTTATAGGACATTTAGAACTTTTGAAATATCCCAATAGGTGAAAAGCACCCATGTCATTCATTTCCATCTCAAGCAGTTTTATAATGTCATTTGTCAGTGGCCTGACTGAAGAAATAGTAAAAGACATGAGCAATAGTCCTTTGCATCAATGTTGAATTCCATGAGTATTATTTGATAAACTTTAGGCATATCTAGACTGATAGCACTTTGCAGCCAGTAACACTAACTGCATGCTAGGTCAGAGGTGGAGAACCTGTGACCTTGAGGTCACATGTGGCCCTCTAGGTCTTCAAGTACAACCCTTTGACTGAATCTACACTTAACAGAGCAAACCCTCTTAATAAAAGAATTTGTTCTGTAAGACTTGACCTCAGTCAAAAGGCTGCACCCAAGGACCTAGAAGGTCACGTGACCTCAAGGTCACAGGTTCCCCACCCCTGTGCTAGGTTTTTCATTTTGCATTTTCTGACTGAATTTCAACTACATTGTTTTGTAATGTTACGGAGTTCTATACATGTTTTGTGACCACATTAGCTCACTCCAGAGGTTATATCTAAAATACAGATAAAGATGTGGTAATTCCCCTTGAATTAAATTTGGACAATCAATGCAAAAGATCAAGGAATTCCTGCATACTAAATTCAAAAATCTTGATTAAAATCCAGGAGCTTTTGAAATCTCAAAGACCATTGGGATTTACTATGCTAATGTTGATAAAAGCTTGAGCTTATCAGTACAAAATACTCCTGGTCATGTTCCTTTTGATATGGGTCCGTGTTGGCCTTTGCTCCATCTTTTTCATGTCTGTGTACTTCAAAGTAAGTTTTGAGCTTGGATTTAGTCAATTGTGTACATACCAGCGAGCATATACGCATGCAAAAATGGGGCATCTTCAAGCAAATCTGCAGCTGTCTATGTAGTAATAAAGACATAGAATGGAATTTAGTACTGGAGATGTACATTTGCAAGGCAGTGGAAGACATGGTTAGCTGAGCTTAAGGAATATGAAACAAAAAAAAAAAGATAAAGAGAGGGAAATAATTCACAGAAGAGGTTTCTAACAGTTCAGAAATATTTATTAAGAGCCTGCTATATGTGATGCACCAAGCTTTCAGTTCTACGGATATAGAGAGGCAAGAATATTTACCCCAAAAGAGCATTCTAATGAGGATAACAACATGCCATGTCACGCAAGCTCTAAAGAGGGCAAACTGAAGACACTCTTAAAAACAACATCAATAGCAACAAATCATGGAGTTAAAATGAAACAATAAGATGAACTCCTTTTTCTTTAAAATAAGGCCCTTCTAAGGAGACCAGGGTGAAGAAAAAGAGTGAAAGTGAAACATTTCTAAATTCAAGTTCATATGTAAACAACTTTAATTCCAAAAAAAAGAAACATACCCAAGGTTAAGTTGAATGCTAAGGCTATATTTCAGTAAAAAATGATAGATAACATTTACATATAACTTTATAGTTTGTAACGAACTTTACAACAAACAAATGAAGTAGGTAACACATGTTTTGCAAGGTCTATTTTATAAGCCAGGAAATGGAGATTCATCCTACTCATTTGGCCAAGGTTACACAAGTAATAAAAGATAGAACTCTGTCAGATATCTTACATATCTAAATAGCTTCCTCAAATGAAATAAAGACATAGTGCTTTTACTGGTCATCTTTGCCCTTTCCCAAGGTGGGAACAGAGATGGAAGCCATCCTGGCTAAGGCAGATGGTGCTCCAAGGCACCCAATAATGCTCTCCCATCTGGGGAGTAAGGAATGAACACATGTCAGAGTTTTCTGCAAAAGGTGATGGTATGAGTAATGTTTTATAAGCCAAAGTCAAGATCTGGGATAAGTGAGTGAATATTAGGCACAGAAATAGAGACTAAATAAGATGAGAGAAGAGATGCATTGTCTCTAATACATTCCTGTCTAGAGAGTGAGAATCAAATGGAATTCTGATTCAGGACATGGAACTTTAGCTTGATATAGTAAATAGAATTCAATAATAAATGCAGCTATGTGGGAAATGGATCATGCTGGGCCTAGAGTGAGGAAGACCTAAGTTGAAAGACAACTTCAAATATTTTCTAGTTTTGCAGTCCTGGGCAAGCCATTTAACTTTTACCTTAAGTTTACCCAACTAGAAAATGGATATAATAATAGCATCTGCCTTTAGGTTCTTGTGAGGACCAATAAGATAATATTTATAAAACACAACACAGTTCCTGGCCCATAGTAGCAGCTTAATAAATGCTTTTTTTTCTCTTCCTTCCTTCCTTCCTTTTTTTCCTTCCTTTCTTCCCTCTTTTTTCTTCTTTTCCCCCCTCTAACATCCACACTTTCTTATTTAATTTTAATTTTGTGTGACTGCCTATTGGCTGCTTTCTTACTGCCTACAAACATATAGATGTCTCTGCAAGGCTCAGAAACAAAACAAAACTAAACAAAGAAATAAAACATTCTCATTTGATTCATCAATCCGCAGTAGGTATCATTCCCACTCTCTTTCCTATTGTGGATAAACTCCTTAAGGCTATCTCTAATTTGATGTTCCCCTGCCTTTCCTCTCACTTTTTACAGCTCTACAATTTGACCTTTGACCCCTTTATTATACCAAAGTTGCTTTCTCTAAAGTTATCAATGATCTTTTAATAGCCAAATTTAATAGCCTTTTTCTAATCATCTCTCTTGACCTTTCTGCAGTTTTTGAAACTTTTAATCACTCCCTTCTCCTTGATACTCTTTTTTTCTCTAGATTTCCTGATGTTGCTCTCTCATGTTGTTTCTCCTATTTATCTGACTATTTTTTCTCAGTCTTGTTTGATAAATCTTCATCCAGATTCCCATTAACTATGGGTGAACATTAAGGGTCTGGCATGCTCCTTCTTCTATTCAATCTCAAGTTCTATTACATTTTTAAATCCCATCAGCTCCTGAGGATATCAGCTCTATGAAGACAATTCTCAGATTTATTTGTCTAGCCCTAACCCCTGTCCTTCCCTCCAGTTTCACTTTTCCAACTACCTATCAGATTTAAAAAAAAAAAAATATTCAAGTTTTTTATATATTTGAAATATGAAACCTCTATCTGAGACATACAATTTATAGCAGACCTGCGCAACATATGACCATGGGCTATATGTTGTGCAGGCCTGTTTCACATCCTCTAGATTTTTCACCAGCCACCCAAAATCATTTGGTGGGCTGCAAGCAGCCTCCAGGTGGTATGTTGCTGTAATGGAATTTCATATAGTCAGCTTTGGTGAGGGATTAGAATAAAGCAGCCCTGCACAACATACCTCCCACAGGCCACTTTGGTGGGCATCAAGTGGCCAAAGGCCATGTGTTGTGCAGGCCTGATTTATAACAACAAATAAATACAATAACCTTGTATTTGACAACTATATAAAGACTTAATATATTGGGATAATAATTCATTATTTGGTAAAAATTGGAAAGTAGTATAGTAAAAATTGTCCATAGACCAATATCTTGAACTATTCGCTATGATAAGATCAGAATGGATACATGTCCTAGATATGAAGGGAAATATGGCAGGAAAATTTGAAGAACATGGAATATGTTACTTATAAAACTTATGGATGGGAGAACAATTTTGAATAAACAAAGAGAGAGCAGAACAAGGCATAAAATGAATAATTTCAATTACATTAAATAAAAAAAAGGTTTTGTACAAATAAAACAAATATAGTCATGATCAGAAGGAAAGCAGAAAATTGGGGTAAAAGGTTTTATAGATAATTTCTATTAGATCTTTTGAACTGAATGGTCCATAGAAGTCTTAAACTCAGCATTTTCAAAGTCAAGCACATTATTTTCAAATGTCTACCCTTTTCCTCACCCCATTTTATTGCTTGTATGAATATCCTCCTAGCCACCCTGTATCATCCTCCACTTCTCAGTTTCTCACCCCACCCTTTTCTAATCTCTTCTCAAGTCTGGGCACTTCTGCTTTCAGTAACATCTTTCTTATATGTCTCCTCTCCTCTGACACTTCAACCATTCTCTGCATAGGACGTCATCACCTCACTACTGAAATAACTTGTAGATTCATGTCTCTGTTTCAAGTGTCTCTGAATTTTGGTTTTTCCTTCATTCAACTATCAAATTGAATCTTCCTAAATCACAGATTTGACTATATCATCTTTCTGTTCAATCAACTCCAGTGGCTTCCTATTGCTTCCAGGAACAAATAAAAATCTTTTGTTTGATTCTTAAACTCTTTCATAACCCGCCACCTTCCTAGCTTTTCAATCTTTTTACGCTTTATGCCTTACTTCACTTACTCTGTTATCCAGTGATACTGGCCTCCTTCCTACTATTTCTCATACTAAATACTCCATCTCCTGACTCCAGGCATTTTTACTTGCCTAGAATTTCATCCCTGAAATTTAATTTCTCTCTCTCTCTCTCTCTCTCTCTCTCTCTCTCTCTCTCTCTCTCTCCCGCTGTCTCTGTCTCTCTCTCTCTCTGTCTCTGTCTCTCTCTCTGTCTCTCTCTCTCTCTCTCTGTCTCTGTCTCTCTGTCTGTCTCTCTCTGTCTCTCTCTGTCTCTCTGTCTCTGTCTGTCTCTCTTCTTCTCTCTCTTATTCTCTCTGTCTCCTTATATTTGCCTTTTAGCTTCCCTGGCTTTCTTAAAGCTTCATCTGAAGTCTCAGTTTCTGCAAGAATTTATTCTTGGTTTCCCCCCCTCCTTAATACTAGTGTTTTCTCTAGCACTTATTAACTCTTTTTCATCATTTTATTTTCTTTGTATATAATTAATTTAATTTATGTTTTTTTTAAGGTGGCTCCATTTCCACTTTCCCCAAGTTCCAGTTCTTTCCTCCAACTGGTTACCATTTTCCCTTCGAAATTTCTCTCATTAGTTCCTTTATTGTTTTCATTTGGTTTTGATCATTTAATTCTTCTTTTCTCCTTCCCCCCTTACTTTCCTTACTTAAGTAGATTCTCTTTTCCTCTATTTTTCTTTAACTAGTCCCATTTTTTTAGTGTTGCTTTTTAATTTCATTTTTTACTCCCCTTTCCAGTGAGAATTTCTGCCCTTCCCTCTCTTCACTAGCTACCCTCTTTTTCTATCTACTTAGATTTCCAATCTCTGTTTCATGGCCCCTATGTTTATATTCTTTAGATTCCTTGTAAAATAGAAACTATTGAGGTACTGTTCTGGGCTGGCCCTTCTAAGCAGTTTTTTCTACTAACTAATAGAGCTTTCCTCCCACCCTCACTTCCCCCTTTTGCATTAAGCTCCACTCCCAGAAAATGCTAATTCCTGACAATGGTAGAGAAGATACTACTCCATGATATGATATCCCTTTGGGGGCACACACACACACACACACACACACACACACACACAGGCATTTCAATTATGCAGTCCCAAACTGACTTTTACCCTTATCCTCATCTCATTTCTCCCCTATTTGTCTCAAAATCTTATCCCTGCCTTCCACTTTCCCCAGGAGCTTCAATTCCCACAAGCAGGACAAATGATCTCTTAAGCATCAGATCTCAGAAAACAACAAGGTTATTGCCCAATCTACCTTCACAGAATGTATTTCTTCATCACTTGGAGGCCTCATCAGTGGCACCTGCAAAAAAAAGAAGTCTTCACACCAAAACAAGTCTTGTCCCTTTCTGCCACTTATTTTTCAATCTTCCCCTTGTTTCTTCACTCACTCTACTTTAGGCTTTTCTTTTCCTAAGAGACCCTGTGAGCCAGCTTCCTAGCAATTCACTTAATCAGGTCACATCACAAACTCTTTTCTATCCTGCCCCTCTCTTCCCCACTTCAAGTACCTTCCCATTTTGTACCCAGTCATCTAGAATCAAAACCTCAGAATGATTCTCAACTTTTCCTTTAGTCTACCCAGATCCAATCATTTGCCAAGCCTCATTCATTCTACTCACACAATGTCTCTTTCATCTCTCTCTTTTTTCTCCACTTAGACAACTACCCATCTATTTCAGACTTTCATCACCACTCAGTGTGACTCTTGTAATAACTTTCTAATTTGTCTCCCTGCCTTAAATCTCTCTCCTCTTCATTCTATATTCTCTACAGCTGCCATATTGATACTCCTACTACACAGGCATAACCATGTCACTGTCTTACTCAGGAAATTGCAGAGGTTGCCTCTTTCTTCTAGGATAAAAAACAGAGTCCTCTGCTTCGCATTTGAAGCCTTAAATAACCTTGGAAATTTGGCTTTGAATCATGTTATTTTTTCCCAGTATGATCGTATGTTACTTCACAATTGACTTTGCCTTCCAGACTAATTGACGTAACTGCAATATTACATACATGCCATTCCTTTTTCTCTTCTTGTGCTCTTGTCTCTGGAATTCTCTTTCCATCTCCCCCTCCCAAAATTCCTGGATCACTTCAAGAGTTATCTAATGTGTCACTTCCCCCAAGTTTATCCTTATTTCAATTGGTAGTTGTAATTGTCTCTTGAAATCACTAGCATATGTTTCATATTTACTTAACTATGTACTTCTCTATATAAAATCCTCCTGGAAGGAAGAGATTATTTCATTTCTGCAATGGCATCTTTATTGCCTAGTGCAGTGATTGGAAGATAGTACATGCCTAATAAACGTCTACTGAATTCAAATGAGATTTGGGCCCGAGTTAAGCTTTAGCTTTCAATACATGATAAGGAAGTGTTTGATTTCTACTCTTTCTTTCCCCTCCTCCCCCCAAAAAAAACCCCAAACAAACAGAATCCTTCAATTTGCTACATTTAGTTTTATTTGGATATGTATATCTGTAGAACCATATGGATTTATTATTAAAAGATTTGTGGGGGCAGCTAGGTGGCACAATGAATAGACCACTAGCCCTGGAGTCTAGAGAACCTGAGTTGAAATCTGACCTCAGACACTTGACACACTTACTGGCTGTGTGACCTTGGGCAAGTCACTTAGCCCCATTGCCTTGCCTTTCCCCCTCAAAAAAAAAAAAAAGGATTTGTGTTCAAATTCTTCTCAGAAACTCCCTGTATCATTGTGGGCAAGTAACTTAACCTTTGTGAGCCCAAGGTAAAGCCTAAGGTGAGCCCTCTGTAAAAACAGGGGTTTAGCTATATAACCTCTATGTTGACTTTCAGGTCTATTACTCTGATCCTGTGATTATGTTTCTATGTCTGGCCCTGGATTCAGGCCAAATCTCCGCCTCCTTTCAAATGCAACTGAATGTCTCCCATTACTCTCCATGGCAACAGTTATGTCTAAAAAGGAGAGGGAATGATTGTTCATAGAAATGTAGTATCCTGGTAGACTATCCCAGCTCCAAACAACATTCTCCTCACAAACTGTGGTGCATGGGAAGACTTAATTCATTATTTGACCTCCTCCCTCAAGTATTAAGAATATATATAGACAAGCACAACAATAAACCAGGGATATTTAATTCATAACTCTAAACAAATACTTACTGGTGTATTGCCCCATACCTCCTACCTGTCTTAAATCTACTTACCCTGACAACCTGACACTACAACAGACTTTATTGATTAAGCACATATCACTGAGGACAAAATTGTGGACTTTAAAAAATGGTCTTGTCACTGGGAAATTTATCCACGGTCTTCAGGCTTTATGTTCAGTCATATTTTATGATTTAGTTTTCAAAAACTATGGCTGCTAGAATTGATGATCTGCACACAGGATGCTAACGCACACAGCCTGGCTCTGACTTTTTTATTTGGCAAACCAAAATATGATTCAGGTTAGAAGATCTGTGATATAGCTAAACTACTTTCGAATATTCCTATGGACATGACAGTTGTGGAGAATCCTACTACCCTCTTCTCATGTACTATAAGACCTTCCCCTCATCCCCTTTTCCCCAGCTTCCACTCATGTTCAAATTAGAATAATATATCGTTAGAAATGGAAGGAACCTCAATAATCATCTAGTCTAAACCATGACTAATACAATATTTCACCCCACAGTATCCCCACAAAAGTGGCCTTCCAGCCCTCAGAATGCTTTTAATGATGGATAATTCACTAACAGCTAGGAAAACTGATTTAGCCTATATTTGCCTCCCTGTCATTTCTACCCTCTGAACATAGTTCTGTTTCCTCCAGCACCAAACGAGATAAATCTGATCTTTCCACAATCCTTTGTTTTGTTTTTTTTTCAGTTAACAATGACCCTCAAAGGTTTTCCTTCTCCAGGCTTGTTCAGGTATTTTAGTCATGTCTGGCTCTTCATGACCCAAATATGGGATTTTCTTGGTAAAACTAATAGAGTGGTTGGTCATTTTCTTATGCAGGTCATTTTACAAATGAGGAGACTGAGGCAAAGATGGTCAAGTGATTTGTCCAGGTTCACATAACTACTAAGTTTCTAAGGTCAGATTTGAACTCACAAAAATGAGTTTTCTGACTCCTGGTCTAGCTCTCCACTATACCACTATACCACCTATCTGTTTTTATTTTTTTTTCCAGGATAAACATTCCAAGTTCTTTCCATTAATTGTCATGTGCATTATTATTGTTATTATTCAGCCATTCATCTCACCATACTTGTTGAACTACTATGGATACTCTTGCTGATAAAAACCCACTGATGTTGCAGTTAAAACAAAACGAAACAAAAAATAAGCCCAGACATTTTTCTTTCTTTTTCATAGGAATTACTTGTCAGTTGCATTATCTCTTATTGATTAACCTTTTCCAAACATCAATGGAAGAGACTCTGTGTGGTCATGTGATAATGAAAATTATTATTTAACTTCTCTAAGCCTCAATTTCCTCATATGTAAAATGAGAATGAATTTAATCTCTATCTCACAGGTCACTGTGAAGACAGAATGAGATAATGTATGTATTTACATTATCTTTCACAAACCTTTATGTGTTATAAAAATATCAACTCTTATGCCTTTTAAATTTCAAATTATTAGATATGACCCATGCTTTTAGTCTATTAATATCTTTTTGAATATTGATTCAAAAATCCAAAATAATTAATTATCTTCGTGAGTTTATCATAATCTGCATGACATCTTGATTTCTTACAAATTATTGATTAAAAAATTAAGCAAAATAGTCCCCCCCCCAACTGAGCCCAGTGCTACCTTAGAGACTTTTCTTCTAGTCAAGGCTCATCCATTAATTTTTATTCATTGAATTAAGTCTAGCTCCAAATCCACCTTAGCATAACATATCTAAATTCAAATATCTCTATTATTTAATATTTAACATTTAACAAAAATGTTAGATATCTTGCTGAGGTTTAAGTGTGTTATGTCTAAGGCATTTTGCTGATCTACTAATCCAGTGAACATATCAAAAAAGGAATTAAGACTGTTCAGTATGACTTTTCCTTAATGAGTGCATGTTTTCTCATAATTACTCCTCTACCTTCTAAGTGACCCTAAATAATTTCTTAAATAAAATATTTTATTATACGGCAGAGAAATGAAGTCAATCTCAATAGCTTGTACGTTGAGGAATCTCTCTTTTTTTATTAAAAAGGTGTTCTAGGAAGATGGCAGAGTAGGTCAGAAATTTCTAGGCCCTCAATATTTCCTCCACAGACAGAAAATCACCATGAAATGAACATAAAGCAGCAAAAATAAACGGATAAAGCAGTTGTCCTCCTAGGACAACTTGAGAGGACCTCAGAGAAGACTCCAGCGGCTGAGGTCTGGCCTGAGTGAAGTGTAAACATCTATAGGTTAACTGCACTGAATTAACAAATAGTAGACCCCGAGGAAAAGCAGAGTAAACTGAAAGAAATTTTGCCTCAAGTTTCATCTCACTCACAGCCTCAAGAAATTTCACCTCAAGGACTTTTACTTCATAAACTTCCATTTAGGGAATAGTAGAGGGCTGAGGAAGGGAAGATTGAAGGATACCCTGCTGTTTCTGAAGTCAGGCCTAGTTGTGCTGACCAGACATGATTCCAGGCTGTGGCTGTGGGTGAAGAGGAACGAGCATATACTTGCTCAATGTGGTATCATAGGGGGCAAGAATATTTTCAGGAAAGTGTGCCTGGAGTCCTAAATGTGACGTAAAAGAGAAGGAAAGGTGTCTCTGAGGTTGAGCCTCTGGACAGAAATCAGAAAACAATAATAGGAGGATCTGAAGCCCGGGGCATTACCCACAAAAAGGGATTAAAACTGGATTATAATGTGTGCACCCCAAAACTGTGTGCAACAGAGAGCCTTACCCAAATAATACTCAGAGGCTTCTCAAGGTGGGAAGCAGAAAAGAATGGTTTCTGACGTCTTGCAAAAGGGCCACCCTCCCTCCCCTTCCCCCCACAAATGGTCAGGGAGAAGAAGCAATTTATGAAAGGAAATGGTGAAGTTATAAAGCCCTAATGAAGAGTTCTCCCCCACTCCCTTCTGACCCTTTTCTTCCATCGGCTAGAAGTCAGGTGCACAATCTAAGCCTGGCAACTTCCCTCAGGTACCAGAACAAGGAACCAGTATATCATCCAATGTACATTTGAGAAAGCACTTCTGTCCTCATTTGGCCTATCATATGCTGAGGTGATACTGACGAGAAGCGTGACTCCCTGCTGCTCTGAAATTTGATTCCTTGCAAATCATGTTATTTCTGGTGAAGGGAAACTTGGGCTTGTTTCCCATGAAAAGCCTTATTAGATTTTAGCGTATAGTCTGAGAAGTTTTCACTTCTTTCACTCAATAATAATCATAATTAGCTACTAAAAGTAAAATAAAAACAAAATTAGAAACAACCATTATCTGGATTCATATTCAGAGGAAGATAATGAGGTTAAAAAAAAAATCACTCCTACCCTAAAGAGTAATGTCAAGTGATCACAGGCCCAAAAACTACTTATTAGAAAAATTTAAAATGGAATTAAAAATTAAAGTAGTCCTAGAAAATTATGAAAAGAAGTTAACCAATTGGAAAAAAGAGACAAAATATTAAGAGAGAAAATAATTGCTTAAAAACTCCAGTTGGGCAAGGGGAGTCAAATGTTGATATAAGAAACTAAGAATTAATAAAACTGCAAAAAAATAGAAGAGACTCAGAAACATCTTATTATAAAAACAACTTATATGGAGAATAGATTGAAAAGAGGCAATATAAGAATGACATCACAACTAGAAAGGTATGATCAAAAAACCAAGTTATAATATTATGAGAAATGATTAAGAAAATATTCCAGAAGTTTTAGAACAAGAGCATAAAATAGAAATAGAAAAAAAAAATGTCTACTGATCACCACCTAAAAGAGATCCCAGCAGGGAAACTTAAAGGAATACCTTAGTCAATTTTCAAAATGTTGAGGATAAAGAGAAAATATGACAAGCAACAAGAATGAAAATGATTTAAATACTGAGGAAAAGTCGGAATTTCACAAGACCTAGCAGCTTGTAAGACTAAAGACTCTAGGTCTTAGAACATTATTTTTCAAAGAACAAATGAGCTGGGGCTGAAAATAAAAATAATTTACCCAGCAAAGCTGCATATAAACCTGAAAGAAAAAAAAATGGATATTGCACAAACTGAGTGGTTCTTAGGTATGTCTAACAAAAGGATCAGAATCCAATGGAAAATTCTATATAAACAATTCAGAAGAAATATAAGGAAATTATTAGAGCCTAATTATAAAATACTCATTCAAGTTAAAATGTTTACTTTTGATATATGAAAATGTTATACATATTTTTCTTTTTTAAAAAATATTTTATTTATTTACTTTTAGTTTATACATTAATTTCCAAAAGAGTTTAAGTTACAAATTTTCTCCCCATCTTTCTACTACCCCCACCCCAATACTGAGCCTACTGAATACCCCTTCCCTCCCTCTGCTCTCTCTTATATCCTCCTCCATACCCCTTAACTTTTTTCTAGTATGGCAGGATGGATTTCTATAATCCAGTGCCTGTATATCTTATTTTCCAGTTACATGTAAAAAAAAAAATTAACATTTTATCCCAATTGGGAAATTTACACTGCAGGAAAGTAGGGGGGAAGGGAATAAGAGGGAGAATGATAGAAAAAAGGACAGATTGTTGGAGAGGGTAGTTAGAAGCAAACCCTTTTGAAAAGGGGCAGGGTCAAAGGAGAAAATAGAATAAATGGGGGAAGTCTAGGATGGAGGGAAATATATAGTCTTTCACAATATAACTACTAAGGAAATTTTTTGAGTAACTACACATGTACAACCTATGTTGAACTGCTTGTATTTCCAGTGGGTGTGGGTGAGGAGGGAAGAAGGGAAAGAATCTGGAAATCAAACTTTTTAAAATAAATGTTATAAATTGTTTTTTACATGCAATCAAGAAATAAAATATACAGGCAAAGGGGTATAGAAATCCATCTTGCCCTACAAAAAAGTGTGTGTGTGTGGGGGGGGGGGTGATAGGGGAGGACATAAGAGAGAACAGATTGGGGGAAGTGATATTCCATATGCTTGCTATCTTAGGATGGGAGGTAGGGGAGAGCAGGGAGAAAATTTGTATCTCAAAATCTTGTAGAAATGAATGTTGAAAACTAATGAACAAATAAATTTTTTAAAAGTACTTGAAAATATTGGTATCAATTGATTTTTTCTTAAATTGACAAAAACATATTAATCAGAAATCACCAACAAGCATTATTTGTAATGAGGATAAACTTGAACCCTTCCTACTAAGACTAGATGTAAAGCAAAGATTCCCACTATCACCCATATTATATAATATTTTATTGGAAATCCTAGCAATAGCAATGATAGAACAAAAAGAAATAGAAGGGAACAGAATGGGAATAATGTAATAAAAATCAAATTTTCTGTTTTTACAGATGATATGAGGATATACTTAGAAAATTCAGACCTTTAACTATATTATGAGGTAGTAATTATTAAAACTTTCTGATATTGGCTAAGAAATGGAAAGGTAGATCAATAGAATAGAGTAGACATATGATCTTACAGCAGCAAATAAACATAATAAAGTTGTATTTGGCAAATGGAAAGACTTAAGATTTTGGGATAAGAATTGATTGTGTGGTAAAAAAAAATATTGTTGAGAAAACTGGAAAACAGGATGGCAGAAACTGGGCATAGATCAATATCCTATATCATTTATCAAGATAAGATATGACCTAGACATAAAGAGAGATTTTACAAGAAGGTTAGAACACGGAACATATTACTTATCAGGCTTATGGATAGGCAAACAATTTAAGAATGAACAAGAGATAGAGAGCAAAGTTAGGTATAATATGGAAAAAATTGATTTTATTAAATTAAAAAGATTTGGCACAGATAAAACAAATGGAGGAAAGATCAGAAGAAAAACATACAGTTGGAGGGGGGAGTTGTAGCCAGTTTATCACATAAAGATTTCATATCTATAATATACAAAGAACTTTGTCAAATCTA
>CM053585.1:83678536-83698653 GCA_028646515.1 Pseudochirops corinnae
CTATCTATATACAAATAGAGAGAGGAAGAGAGAGCACTTATTTCAGATTGCATCATGTCTCTGACAGGGGTATGGGGAGGGATGTGGAGAAAATTGAATTCTCCAAATATTACAGAAATAAATGTTGAAAACTAAAAATTAATTAATTAACCAATTAATTAAAAATTTTTAAAAATGATTAGCAAGTGGATTTCACAAAAACCTTTAAAGACTTACATGAACCAATGGCATGCAAAGTTAGCAGAATAAGGAGAATATTGTGCACAGTAATAGTAACGTTCTGGGATGCCCAACTTTGATAGATTTATCTCTTCTCATAATCCAATGATGTAAGAGAATTCCAAAAGACTAATGATTGAAAATGTTATCCATATTGAGAGAAAGAGTCTGAATGCAGATCAAAGCATACTTCTTTCACTTTTTCCTTTTTTTCTCTTCTTGTGTTCCCCCCCCCCCTTGGTTTTGACTCTTTACCACATGACTAATATGGAAATATCTTTAATGTGATTGTACGTGTATAGCCTAATAACCTAGATAAGATTGTGTCCTCTCTTAGGAAGGAGGCAGGAGAGAGAGGGGAAAAATTTAGAACTCAAAATCTTATAAAAGTAAATTTTGAAAACTCAATTAAAACAACAACACACGTTTCTATTATCAAAATGTCAAAATGAGCCAAACTTAGAACCAGAATTTGGAATCGTTGTATTATATAGGATCAAAAAAGATTTCCAAAAATAATGAAACATTTTCCATCATATTATATTTGCTAAAATAATGTGAGTAATAATTTTAGTCACAGCAGTTTTTGAATTATTAACAAATATAATTTTCAAAGACTGCTTCATATAATTACTAGCTGATACACACCTACACATATATACATGTATATATAGAAATACACACATTAGAGATATATACTCATTAGAAATATGTACTTTTTATTGAAAAGTTTCAGCGATCAAGGGGGTTAGGGATCTTCATTATTAGTTTGGTGAATAATCTTTAAAGCTTTTCCACGAGTAAATAGAGATGTCAAAAACTGACAATGAGCTGGACCCAAAGCTGGAAAGTAAAACATTAGTAAATTTGATTGCCTCTTGGAAAAGGTGAAAAGCTTTCATTGAACTCTGACTTCCTTTTGAAACAAATGACTGTCTTGTGACAATATTCTTTAGGTGATGCTATTTGACCAAGTTATAGAATACCAAAGTCTCCAGGAATTCACAATGTGATCCAACAAAAGGGCAAGGGAAAAAGACCATGATGACACTGAGGAAGGAAGGCATTCTCAGGCATAAGGAAATGCCAGAGAAAATACTCAGAGCTGAGAAATGGACTGAATTGCTTGTGGAACATCCAAGAAGCAAGTATTACTGAAGCAAAGAGAGCATGTCAGGGAGGAAGGTGTAAGAATATGGGAGTCAGGTTATGAAGAGTTTTGAATACCAAAGAAAGCTTTTTTATGTGCTCCTGAAGGCAATAATGAGCTGGTGGAATTTATTGGGTGGAGGCATGACATAATTGGTTCTGCACTTTAGGAAAATCATGTTAGTACCTGAATGGAGGATGGATTTGAGTAAAAAACAAACAAACAAACAAACAAACTTAAGACAGGTAGACCCACCATCAAGACATTGCAATACCTCAGGTATGAAGTGATGAGGGTCTTCACTGGAGTCGTAGTTATGTCAAAAGGAGAGAAAAGGCTATATACTAGAGATGTTACAAAGACAGTCCCTGACATCTACTTGTATGACAATGTGGTGGGGGAGGCAGTGGGAAATAGTGAAGAGTTGAGGATAATTTCCAAGTTGCAAATCTGAGAGACTGGGAGGATGGTGTCATCCTCTATAGTAATAAAGAAGGTTGGGAGCAAGACAAGGTTTAAGAATATCATACTACAGTTTAAAGCCAAACATTATAATGTCATGAAATCCAGAGAGAAGTCCCTCATTATGTTGGTGGACCCCTATAAGATAATTTATGAGAGGATATAGACAAGAGTCACATAGGTTGAATAAGAATAGAGAATTTATTATCTGTATCACCAGAGAAAACACCCTCTATCCATTATTCTTCTCTCTCTCTCTCTCTCTCTCTCTCTCTCTCTCTCTCTCTCTCTCTCTCTCTCTCTTTCTCTCTCCTCCTTTCCCCCTTTTCCTCTCCTTCTCCTTCTCTTTCTCGCTCCAAACAAGCATATTTCATTTTTTTAGTCATGAGAATATACATCCATGGATGTCAATCTTTATTTAAAAAATGATAGTTCTTCTGAACATTTTTTTCATTATGAAACCTGTTTTTAAGCTAGCAATATGAGATGCCAGATACATAAATTTTTTGTAAGATATTTGAACATTGATTTATTTATCCAAATTTAAGATTCTGGGCACAATGTGTTCCTTCTTATTAAGCCCACCAAATAGTTTTAGCTTGAAAAGGAAAAAAAAATTGCTGTAATATATTTTTTATCTGAAATGATGCCAGCAATGAAAATCACATCCAATTTAATACTTAAAGGGACCTTGGAGTTCATCTTGATCAGCTCTCTCATTTTTCAGATGAGGAAATTCGGCCCCAGAAGGTTAAGTGACTCACCCTCAGATTAACACAGATAGTAAGTGGCAAAGCTGAAGAATATAGGCCCTTTCACTTTCAAAAGCAGTGCTTTTTGTACTTTGCCATGCCCCTTTCATGCAAAAGATCTATTCTGATAAGGTCACTGCCCTCACAAAATGTTTGATTGTCATATGGGGACTTCCCTTAACTTTCCAAATATTTTATTTAGTCCCAGTTTCTTTTTTTTTTCTTATCCTTGAGTTACTTGCAATGCTACACTGCTCTAAAATTGCATTTATTACTTATCACAGACCCTATTTATAAATTGTTATATTCTAAGACATTATTCTTATGCCATAAATCTTATAAAATAAATTCTACTTTCTCCTTAACTTGATTAGATTCTTCAAAAGAAAGTCAGGACAAATATACTTTTCCAGAAGGATTATTCCTACCAAAACAAAATAATTTTTTTTTAAGTTTCACTTTTTTGTTTCTGGATGCTGGATAATATTACAAAATTAAAAAAAACATTTCTCTGTTCAGATTTCATTATATAGTGTTTTAATCCACATTATTAAGGAAAAGGGAATTAGATATCTAGTTCCATTTGTCTACTTTGTATGCTTAAGAAAATCAGCGTTCTTTATATATGATAATCAGATGATGATGATTAACGAATGGTATGAATTAGGTACAGGAGCATCTTACCAGAAATAGATGTCTGTGATTGGCAGAGGAATAAAAATGTAAAATATAGAGTGGAAAGAATAGTGCATTCATTCTTTTAATCATTTGTACTTATTAAGTACTTATAAGTGCCCACTTGATTTTGTCAAGAGAGGACTAGACTTAAAGTCAAGAAGATCTGAGTACAAATACTGAGCTTTTTGACAATAGTCACAAGTTATCTGATTCTGTTTGAGGAACTTAATTTCAATGTCCCTCAATCTCCTCATCTAAAAATGGGGATAATCATTTTGCTATTAGTATCAAATGAGACAATGCATGTAAAGTACTTTGCAAATTTTAAAGAAATTATAAAACTTAGGTAGTAGTAGTAGCAGTAATAGTAGTAGTGGCAGTAGTAGTAGAAGTAGTAGTAGTAGTAGTAGTAATAGTAGTAGTAGTAGTAGTAGTAGTAGACAATAGCAGCAATACTATATTAGAGATTCTGTGCTATGTGCCAAAGTTACAGAGGGGGAAAAAAGCAATCTTATACTTTAAGGATCTTTAAGTATCTATTGTATAACGATCCTCACTTGGGATGTGCAGTTGATGGGGACGGGGGAAGTAAATGGAGGAAAAGATAAATAAATGTAACAAATTTCAATTAAATGGATAATATTGAGGAATAAGGGGGATAAGCTTTACTAAATGTCTACTATATGTCAGGTGTCCTGTACTAACTGTTTTACAAGAATTATTTCATTTGAGCCTCACAATGACCTTATGAGATAGGTGTCACTATCCCTATTTTATAGTTGAGGAAACTGACACGGAGAGCAATTAAGTGACTTGCCCAGCATCAAATAGATAGTAAATGTCTGAGTCTAGATTTGATCTCAAGTCTTCCTGATTTAACTTGGCATTCTATTGATTGTACCATCTAACTGATCGAATTAACTAAATAATGTGAAACAAAGGAAAGCCTTCTACTATCTGGGATATTAAGGAAAGTCCAACTACAAGAGGCGGCATTAGAGCTTCACTAAATGTCTGGAGATCTAACATCTAATCCTGGTTCTCTTCCTTGATTGGTCTGTGCCATTGGACTAATCCTTTAACCTCTCTTTGTTAAGGTTGCTTTTTCAGGGAAAAAGGGAAACAGCTGTGCAGGAAAGATAGTATATTCATATAGCTGTCTACCATCAATGAATTATTTTTCAAGATTTTTGTAGCACACCATCATGAACCTTTAACATTGATTATCAAGTGTGGTTTTTCAGATATCTGTGGTGGAACATGGAATAATTGTTGAATGAATAATTTGCATATATTTGTAATATGATGTGTAAGCAATGAATAAAGCTGAAGAGGGGTTGTTTGTGTTTGAGAGAATGAAACAAAAACATTGAATAGTTGTTAGTATGATTGTCTCAGTTGTTGTATTTGGAATCTGAAGGCCAGTACAATGGCTCACAGAACAAAGACTTAACTAATACTTTTTGAAAGTTTTATTGATTATTCGTTGTGTGCAGAATGAGCAGCAAACACTAGCGAATGAGAATAAGGAAGCAAAGTCATCGAAGTTGGAGCCCTAGAAGATAATTCTGTTTTCAAAGAGTATGGGATAGGAAGGTTGTCTGAGTTTATAATTCCTGAGAGTTGTCACTATGTCAAGTTCATAGGAAATGGGGTTTAAGAGTACTTAGAAGTTGACTAGAGAGTTACATAAGCATTTTTGAAATTAGGACTATGAGCTCTGGGAAATATAAATATTTTTTTGATACATTCCTGAATTCAAGGATTTTCCACATGGTAAAGACTAGTGTTTTTTTGAGAAATCAATGTTCACAAAGCCTGTATATAAGAGTGATTAGTGGCAAGTCCCACAGAGTGCTTGTGGGAAAATTGCTAAGTGTCAATGTAATTTTGCTCTTCACTGCAATCCCCACCGTGAGTGGGGATAGACTCTCTGTACTGTATCAAAGAGGTCTGAAGATTCAATTAGATGATGGATCTAAAATACCATTTAAATTGATGGTAATTATTAATTTTTGAAGTGACATGCAAATATTATTAATTTCAGTAGCAGCAAAGTTATTAAAAGTGAGTGGGACTCTAATCCATCATTTCAAAGTCCTAATTGAACTGCATATATAGATGAATAAAGACAAAAGTAATCTTCCAATGAGATGTCCCATTTTTAGCCAGCTCAAATTAGATTGGGTCATCATTTAGTTAGGATGGAAATTAAAATGTAATCATTTCATTCACAGCTTACCTCACTGGAGATAATGCCACTTGTAATTCTGAAAGAATGTCTGCCTGAAATGCCTTATGGCATACATGAGTTCCTGTAAATAATAACAACTATTATCATCGTTATTACATATAGTATTTATATAGAGCTTTAAAGTTTGCCATTTATAAATATCATCTAATTTTTTTCTTCATAATGGCTTTGTAAGTTGTTTGCAAAGATTTTGATCATGAGCAAATAAGTAAGTGCCATTACTCTGCAGGGGGGAAAAATGAGGTAAAAAGTGGCTAAGTGACATACTCAGAATCACACAGGTAAGAAGTATCTGAAATGGAATTTGAATTCATATCTTTGTAACCTGAGACACAGTATTCTATGTACTGTGTCACCTAGCTGCCTCTTTTGGTTTCCACATTTTTAGTTTATTGCAATGATTTTTATCTATATAATTGTGGAGAGATGTCAGGCATTATCTGAGACAGTTACCTTGAAACCCAATCTGTTTTAAGTTCCATAAATTTAGTCTATGCAGAGGACTGTCAGGTAATTTGATAAATTACTTTAAAGATGTTTATTAAGCTCCTTTTCTGTATAAGCTTATGATAGGTGTTTCATGGGATATAAACATGAGCAAAAAATGCTACCAGCATTCAGGATTCTTAGAGTATCCAAGTAAGGATAAGAAAAATTTTAAAAAATTAGTATAGTATGATAGAAAATAAAAGGTCCATAAGAGATACATAAAAGCTAATATTTACATAGAGTTCCAAGTGCTTTGCAAAGTGCTTTCATTACTTTATATCAGTTCATTCACATGACAGGCCTGTGAAGACAGTGCTATATCTATTTACCATCCTTTTTTTTTACAGATAAGGAAATGACTTCAGGAAGCATCCAAGAACACAAATTGGAACTTAGATCTCTGAGTACAAGTTGAGAATTCTGACCCCTACACCAAACTCTTAAACTCAGGACTTCAGGGCAGCTGTAAGATCAGCAACAGGTTTGTAGAGCAAACAAGATTGTGTTTGACCTTGAAGAATGGGAAAGATTTTGATAATGAGCAAAGACGTGAACAGATATGGGGGAACAATATTCAGGGAGCAACAAGGAGTAAAACGTTATCTGGGATTTAATATGTATGTAGATATTAGTTGAAAATTAAAGCTAGAAACATAAATTGAGGTTAAAGGAAGGAAACAATTTTTTTTTAAGTTTTACTACATGCCAGGTGTTGTGCTAAGATCTTTACAAATATTATCTCATTTGATCCTCATAGCAACTATACTAGGTAGGTACTAGGCGGGTAATAATACACCTTTTAAGGTTGAAGAAACTGAGGCAAAGAGGTTAATTAAGTTTCCTGGGCTCACACAGACAGTAAATGTCTGAGGCTGGATTTGAACTTAAGGCTTCCTGCCTCTGGACACTATCCACTGTACCACTTAGTAGCCTAAAGAATAGGAAGCCTTAAAAATCAGACTTAAGAGTTTAGGTTTTATTCAACAAATGGAGAATTCTTGGTCATTTCTGAGCAAGGAAATAGCATCCAAGAAACTACAGTTTGGAAAGAGTAGATGTCATACTAATGTGTAGATTGGATTGGAAAGGAGAGAGAATAAAGTAGGGAGATCTAGTAAGAGAATATTACAATATTCCAAGTGGGAAGCATGGGATAACAGAACTAGGTTGGTAATAGCAGAGAGTTGAAAAAGAAGGCAGAAATAAACTTTTATAAAGAGATTTAAAAAGTCATTTATTATGCACTTATTGTAAACAGAAAACTACACCAAGTTCTAGGGAATATACAATGTTTCAGTAAATTATGCACAGCTTCTACTACCATGGTACTTACAATCTCTTCATTCAATGTCTAAGAGATAAGGGCTCAAGGTCTTCCCTCAGCTTGAAGTAGGGGGTACATTAAATTGAGTCTTGAAGGATGAACAGGATTTCAATTAACAGAGAGTGAGAGTGGGGTGGAAGACATTCTAATATGGGATGGCGTGTATAAAGGTTCAGAAATGGGAAAACAAATCATTGGTTGGTTTGTTTTATAGTGAATATTCCAATATGATTGGAGCATGTGATATTTAAAAGAGAGTACATAGATTAGGCTGAAAGGAAGTCTGAGGCTATATTGTGAGGGACCCTGGGTGCTACATTTTAGTCAGAAACAGGAAAGTATTAAAAAAAATTAAACAGTGGGATGGCATTATTTAGATTTGCCAATTAGGAAAATCAACTTGAAAGTGACAGAGAAGGTAGTTTGGATGTTTGGAGGTGAGTTAGACTAATAGTATAGAGGAAGATAAAGAGATTGATTGAACACTCCAGGTAATAAGTCAATGCTATAAAAGTGGCATTGAGAATGGTAAAGAAGGGATGGATAGAATATACACTGCAAAGGTCAAATAGAGATGTCATTAATTGAATTTGGGGTTGAAAGAGAGGAAGGAGTCAAAAAGCACACTAAAGTGTTCTGCAATTTGGAAAACAGTTGTAACATTAATTTAAATATAAAGATCTAATGGAATAAGATTTAGGATGGGAGAAAAATGATGTTGTATTGTGTATAATGTATAGATGGAGGACATCAATATGATGATATCTAGTATTTTTAAGTATAGTTGAGCTTGAAATCAATGATAAAGTCAAACCATATAAAGTTAAAAATATGATTTGCATACAGTAGGAGTAGACACTATAGAATTTGTTGAGGGGAAAGAGGCAGAATGAGGAGAGACAGAAAGAGAATGACTACATTATGAGAGAAAAAGGATGTTAAGAAAGACAAGTAGAAAAAAAAAAAAAGGAAATCCCAAAAAGAGATGGGATTGTAGAAGAGTCAAAAAGAATCTTTAAATTGTAGAATATTGGAAACAAGGGAAGAATATATGATTAGGAATAGAACAATGAATGGTGTCAAAAGATAAAGAACTGAAAAATGGTACTTTTGGGAGAGGTTTCAATAGAATGGGAGTGTGAATGAATACAAGAAGAAGGAAGTTAGCTTGCAAAGTATGAATCAATAATGAAGTAGTTGAGGCTATGAGTATCAGCTTCTGTAAGAAATGGGATAATTTGATCACAGGAAGAAGTAAGAGGGATGGTAGTTCCATGAAGTAAGAAATTAAATGGAAAAAATTTATTTTATTGGAGTAGGATGTGCTTTGTGCTTGAAGAGAACAAAAATGATATAATGATGTTCAGGTCAGTGTACAGTGTGTCTAACTGTGTTTGGTCATACCGATATAAGCTCAAAAGGCCCTACCACAGGTCAATCACAAACAGTATAAATGATCATTTGGAGTAATGTCTAAATTTGTGCATCACACTTTTCTTTTGAGATGTTATACTTCTACTTTACTGATAAAGCACAGGACCTTCTTTAATATGGGTGCACCATGCTGAGTATCCTATGCCAGTGTCTTCCATGTCTCACAGTGAATTCAAAAGTTCTTCAAAGAGACCTTCAGAGTGTCCTTGCATCACTTCTTCTGACCTCCATATGATCTCTTGGCTCCATAAAATGGTCTTTTAGGAAAATATACATTTGGCCTTGGAACAACATGACCAGTTCATCAATGTTGCACTTTTGGCAGATTAGTTCAAGAACTTTCGTGTCCAGTATCTTGTCTTGCCAAGCGATGTTGAGAATCTTCCAAAGGCAACTCAAATGGAAGCATTTCAGTTTTCTAGTATGGCTAATGCATACTGACCAGGTTTGACAGACATGCAACAATGAGGTCAGCAGAATGATTTCTTAGACCTGCAGTTTGGTAGGCAGTCAAATACCTCTCCTCTTCCACACTTTCCTTCAGAGTCTCCCAAACTCTGAACTAGTTCTGACAATGAGTGTCACAATCCCATCATTTATGCATATGTCACTGGAAAGTATACTGCCAAGGTAAATGAACTTAGCTACAGCATTCAGAATTTATCCATTTGCTTTAACCTATGATTCCACATGTAGATGGCATTGTGCTGGTTGGTGGAGAACCTCTATTTTCTTGGTCAATTTTCAGGGCAAAATTAGCATAAGGAGCAGAGAATCAATCCACACTGCTGTATCTTAGTCTCAGAGAGCACGCAATCGTCTGTGAATTAAAATCTCACACCATCTTTCCTTTTATTTTAGTCTTGGCTTGTATCCTTTTTAAGTAAAATAATTTGCTGTCAGCACTTACTATGATGCCATTTTCACCCTTGTTGAAGGTGTCTGACAACATTGCTGAAAACATCTTGCTAAAAACATGGGAGCAAGCACACAGCTCTGCTTCATTTTTTGGTGACTGGGAAAGCATGAGATCATTGCCCACTAACCAGAACCCATGAAAACATGCTATCATGAAACTGATGTACAATACTGATGAACTTCTCTGGGTAATCAAATTTTGTCTGATTTTCCACAAACCCTCAAAACTAACAGTATCAAAGACATGAATCAGATCGATGAACATTGTGTACAGCCCTCTGTTTTGCTCCTGGCATTTTTTCTGGAGTTTCCAGGTAACACACAGCATGTCAACCATTCCTTGACCTTTTCTGAAGCCGCACTGGCTCTCAGGTTAATAACTGTCTTCTGGGTGAAGGATCAACCTTTTAAGAAGTACTCTGGAAAAAATCATGTTGGCATTGCCTAAGAGAGAGGCCCCCTCTGTGATTGTCACAAGATAACCCATTCCTTTTTCTTTTACAGAGATAGAAAATGTAGGCATCCTTGAGCTCCTGAGGGATAATCTCCTCTTGTCAAATAACCCAGAAGAATTCAGTCTGCTTTGTATGAGCATTAGATCCCTCAGTCTCATATATGTCAGCTGGAATAGAATCAACATGAGGTACTTTGCCACAGGAGAGGAGTCTAATGGCATTCAAAACTTCTTCTTCATCTGAAAATTCAGCTAGAGAGAGAGAGACTGACTTCAATATGAGTTATAAGGTCAATGGCTTCAGCTTTGGTTGATGATAATCTGTTGAGAACATCATGGAAGTGTTCAGTCCATCTCTCCAACATCATGTTTTTATCACTAATCAAGGTAGCTCACTCAGCACTCAGTAGCTGAGATGCATCATAGCACTTTGGACTCTAAATAGCCTTCACGGTATCATAGAAGCACTTTAGATTGATATCATCAGTGTAACGCTGAATTTCATTTCCCTTCTTACTGAGCCAAGAATCCTACAACTCTCTAAATTTTACTTGCACTTTACTTTTGATAGAGTTAAATGCTGACTTCTTAAAGATGGACAAAGTATCCTGTTGATAAACCCTGTGAAATTTTTGTTTTTCGCTTTGAAGATTCTGAATTTCCCCATAATTTCTGTTAAAGCAACCCTGATATCTGTTAGTGTTCTGGCCCAAATGAGTAAACATAGTGCTGTACACCTAATCGCTGAAAGCTCTCCACTCTTTTTCTACTCCATTGTTGCCAGTCATATATTGGCTCAGCATTACCTCCAAGTTAGCAATGAGTTATTCATGCAAAGAAAAACACTCTTATGTTTTGAGTTCAAGTCTTCCAGTAGTCATCTTTCCTTGGGACTGATACATTTGTTTAATACAAAGGGTCAGCTTGGAGAAGATAAGTCTATGATCAGTCCAGCATTCTGTACCACACATCACCTTTGTTACTCTCATATCATATCATTTCTCCTTAAAATGATGTAGTCTAATAAATGCCAGTGTTTTCAGCAAAAGTTTATCCCTAAAGTTTTATTGCATTTAGGCAAATGAAAGACAGTATTTATGATGAGAAGGTCATGAGACATACAAGTCTTCAGCAGTAAATGAACCTTACTGTTACTATTTCTAATTCTATTCCTTCCAAGATTGCCCTGCAATGTCTGATGGTCTGTGCCTCCTCTGTGGCTAAAGAAACCCAGACTTGTATAAATGTACTTGTATAAATGTATTTGTATAACAAATACAAACTTGTGCTCTTTTTGCATATTATTGTCAACATTTTTCTTTGACTTCATCCGAGTTCATCATGGCAAGAGCACATATACTGATAATGGGGGCACAGCACTTTTTCTGCAAATAGCACTTACATCATCATGAGCTTGCCATTCACTCTTTTTGGGAGGCATACAAGCTTGTTGGCTAGATTAGTTATGATTTCAAAACCTATAGCAGCTATACAGTGCTCCCTATCACTGCAGCCACTACAGAAAAATAAATCTATCCAGCTCTGACTTTGGTAAGCTGACCTTCATTTGCCAGCCTTTTTTTTTCATTCTGGGCCAGGGTTAGGTTAGGTTATGTGAAATAGAAATTTTTAGGGCACCTCTTCTGGTCCCTTCCTAATGCCAGGAGGTAAGCAGTGAGGTCATCCAAAGAAAAAAAAAAGCTTTTCACATACCTAGAGGACTACAAAATCCCATTGCTGCTTCAGTCCAGTGAGAATGACCACATTGCTGGGGCTACCTGTGTGTATGGTCAGGACTACAGCTCCCTGTGTATCTGCACTTGCTGCATCATCACTTGCCCAACATCACAGGACTTTTAGGTAGATAAAACGGTAAAATGGCATGGGTGATGTCTTTTAACTGACACATTAATTGGATTTAAGTAAGACAGAGTCGTTAGAAATTGTTGGCCTTTCTCTCTCTCTATTCTAGAATCATTGAAGTCCAGTGATAAGACAAAAATCAATACAAATGGTGATGGCCCAAGATGTGGTGGATGCCCTTTGTTTCTTCAATGTCTAATTAAGCTCTAAGTGCTCAACAGTTCCTGCTTCTGCTGCCTTTTTGCCCCATTGTAACAATTTGTTCACATCTACCCATTTAGCCAAGGGAAATTTTTACTCATCGGGAATGTATACCCCCCTTAACTCATCAACCATTGATTATCCTCAATCTGCTTTAGCCTGTCTGCTTGAAAGGCTTTTCTAGATGTGTCTACTAGACATGTTATAGCTTGCATGATTCAGACTGATACCAAAAGTGGAAAACAACCCTGCAAAGGACTCACTAGCCCTTACCCCAGAGGTACTGAGGTACAGAGGTACTGAATATCCATGCACTCTTTTATTGGGGTAAAGTCACATTGAAATACATTTATAGGGGAGAAGTCTGTATAAAAAGAGAAAAAGAAATATTTGAAGAACAATGCAGTAGTTGTAGCAATTTACTTGTGGAGGCTAGAAAGGAATGGTAAGAAGTAAAAACGTGGAGGGATTAACCTTGCAAAACTTGAAGTTTTGAATTTTACACAGTTTCAGCAATCTATCATTACAAGAAATAGAGAAGTAAAATAATGGTTCTTTTTCTTTTTTTTTTGCTTTTTATGGGGGGGAGGGCAATTGGGGTTAAGTGACTTGCTAAAATAATGGTTCTTGCTGGTATTTTTTTTGTTCGGGGATGAGGGTTGATTGGCTATTTTTTTTTGACATATTGAGGTTGATTCATTTGTAGAATATTCTGGCAGAGATGTCCAGCAGACTGTTACAAATAAGGGACCAGATCTCAGAAGGAAGATCAGATCAGCAAATATAGATTTGGGAGTCATTGAGTTAGAGAATAGACTCTAATGAGATTTCTCAGGAAAAAGTCAAACAAGATGTCAAATGATATTTGTCTGTCACCCTCATTCCTTATTATATTAATTGTTTCTTCCCTCATATTCCTTCCCTAGCCTTCATCTTTGGCAGTGTGCTAAGTCTCTTAAAAATAATTCCCATAATAATTTACCTGTATTTTTCTGTTAGAGTGAGTGATCATCACAACAAACAGTTCACGAACCTTGACAGGATTTAAATTCATGAAGGAAATACAACATAAAAATATATATATCAATTTCCTAGTAGCCAAACCCTATCTACCCAAGCTCTTTAAAAAAATTCCCATTACTTCTACATATGACTCATTATCTCATTTATCAACACAATCCTGCCACAACTAGGGCTTGTTGACACTTGGTACTTTTTCTTGAATTGTCAATGAGTAGAAACATGTCAAAATTCCAAATAAGGTGGGGGAAAAACCCAGTATGGTCTCACACTTTATAAAAAAAGGGTTTGCATAAGAGTATGGGGAAACTTAGCTCTATGAAAACTATTTTTATCAAAATTGTGATCACATTCTATTTTTGAATGTGCTAGAAAATTTCTAAATCAATATTTTAGAATGTTCATGACATAATAGGAAAAGTCTTGACTTGGAGTTCAGAGAATCGTGAGTTTGAATTGCTTCCCTGACACTAATTGGGTGACACTGTGTGAATCACTTAATCTTTCTGACTTTCTTCTTCTGTTCATATCAGTAACCTCATAGGGATATTGAGAGGAACAAATGAAACTGTATATACAAAGCAATTTGTAAACTTCAAAGTATAAGTTCTGGTTATGATCCAATGCTTTTTAGGCAGTGAAATGACAGCATATCCCAGAAATCTCCCAGCAACATGTTTCAGTCATTGAATAGAAATATTATCTCTATAAATATTTAATCAAGGGATTATGAATAGCTTACACTGTAAATTGTTAATAAAGTCATTATGAATAAAAACAATTAAAAGGAAATCAATTATTCTGAATTGTAAAATGAGGTAGTTGGACTAGGTAGCCTCTAAGATTCCTTCCAGCTCTAAATTTGTGATCTTGTGATCCTTATTAAAATTTGATTCAGCAAAAACATATTAATCATCACCTATGTGTATGAAGTTCTTTGCTTGGTGATGAGGAAACTAAGATAAAAACTATATAGTCCTGATCTCAACAACTGAAAAGACTACAGGTAGAAAATAAAATATGTGCATATTGGTAAACAAAGTGTTAATTTTAAGGAAATATGAAGTAATTTGAGGGTCACGGGTACTACTATCAAATGGGGAAATCTTTATTTCTCATGTAGCACTTGAACTGAAAGTAGAAGGAAGCTAGCTAAGAGGTGCAAATGATGAGGGATTACATTCCACAAACAAAGGACAAAGTGTGGAAGAAGCACAAATAATGTAATACATTCTAGATGTGAGGGATAACCTGTGCAAAGGCATGGGGTCATAGATGCGATTTAGTTCTGGGGAAGAGCAAGTTGGCCAATTTGGCTGAATTGTAGAATCTGTGAAGGGGATAAGGCACAACACGCTTTGAAAGTTGGCTGCAGTTAGATAGATTTTCTTTTATCCCATGGGCAATAGGGAACCACTAGTATTTCTGGATCAGTGATATAACATGGGCTGTCCTATAGTTTAGGAATTACACTTTGGAAAACCTGAAGCTAAATTGAAGAAATGAGAGACTTGAGTTCATTAAGGAGACTATTGCACTAATTAGAGTAAGAGAAGACAAGGGACTGAACCACATAAATGTAATTTATGGTCACATAAATGGTGAAAGGGACCAATTTGAGATGTGTTATGAAGGTAGGATTGACCAAATATAGCAAGATGGTGATGGAGATGGTGAGGAGGAACAACAAAAAGCAAAGGATAGCCTTACTGCTGAGAATGTGAATGATTAAAAGGATGATAGTGCTCTCAATATAAATAACAATAGGAGATAATTCTCTCCTCTCCTCTCCTTCTATCTCCTCATTTTTTCTCTCCTCTCCTCTCTTCCCCACTTCTCACATCTCTACTCTTCCCTACTCATCTTTTCTCCTTCCCACTCATTCCCACTTCTCTCCTTTCTTCTCCACTCCTTTCCCCCAATACACTTCCCATACCCACTACCATCCTCCCAACTCTTCTCCTTCACTCCTCTCCTCTCCACTCCTTCTCATTCCTTTCTTTCTTTTTTTCTCCTCTTCAGTCCTCCTTTTTTCCTTTTTAACTTCATAGGTGGGTGGAGAAAAAGTCAAATGAACTGTTTTGAGCAAAGTGAATTTGAAAGTACTTTCATTTCCTCTCTTCTCACCTGATGGTGTAGCCTGTCTGCTACTTTTAATTCTCTGCCCATTGCTCTCTAGTATTGGTGCATTTTGTGCTTCTTTTTATCCTTGATTTTCTTCTTTTCCTCCTTTATTTTAAGAAGCTAATCTGTTACAATAAACATAGTTACAATTAAGATCTCTATAGCAAAAGAGGTGCCAGAGTTCCTCCTCATTATGTTTAGTTAAATCAGTATTTACTGCAACAAAATTTAGTAAAAAATAATAGAGCAATCCATTGGAAATTATTATAAAAGAGTTTGATTCAAATCTGGCTGGTAATGATACCAAATACTTACGTCATGCTCATTTTCTCTGTCTCCAGTGTGGAATAATATATACATAATATAGTTTCTAAGAAAACTGATCACTCTCCATTCTAGTACCTTAGTGCTGAAAATGGGGGAGATGTCACTCTCAGTACAGGTTGGTATAGAGTGCACCATCATAGTTAGGATGGCCGGAGATAGTGGATTCTAATTATTTAGTTCCTCTAACTCCAGGGATTTTATTCTAAGAATCTGAATTTTCGTAGAAGGTTTTTAACATAAAGTAATTAAACATGCAATCAGAAAAAGAAATTTATACAAGATTCATTCAGGAGCACTCTGTCTCCACCTTAGTCCAAACCAGCAAATATAAACTACATTTTCCTCAGTATGCAAGAGAAATACATGAAAATATATGTGATTTACATGCAACTGGACAGACAACCACAATGATTACACTGTTCTTTATAAATTCCATTTTATATGTTTTAGACTGATTGACTGGCTGCCCTGGATAGTCAGGGTGGGCCCTCAATTATTATAAATCAACTATAAAAATAAATTTAAAAATCACTGTAGTGCCAAGTAAAGGCAACATCCAAGGTTTGGATTACCAGCATAGCAAACCCCACTTATTCAGCAAAACATTCACAGAACAGAGAAAGTCAAAATACAGTGTAACTCATTCATTTATCAAGTAACTTCTTAATTCGATTGCAAAGTACCAAGGTCCAGGTATCCCACCCCCTGGATCAGTAGTCAAAGTAGCCCACTCCTGGGCAATACATTCATTTACTCTCTTCTCACATGGAGAATAGTTTCCAATCATAAACAAAGTTCATTTAGTCAATCACAGAACACAAAAATGCCAAAGGTTTCCCACCCCTGTACACTACTGAATTACAATACCATCCATTAACACCAAGCACCTTCTCAAAAGGGTCAGGAGAGCACAAAAGGCCATCCATTCTTAAGTTTCAACAAGGTTAAGATATCATCTCAGCATTGAATACCCAAGGAAAGGCCGTTCTTTTATCTTGACTTGAGGCAGGCCCTAAGCAATCTTAGTCCTTGGAGAGACAAGGCTCAACAAAGCCATATGTCATCATCAAGTCACTCTCTGCCTGTAGAACAGTCCCAGAACCCTTGAAAACATCAGCAAGGCCCTCTTCCAGTATTTCTGTAAACATACCCCAAGAAAATCCTCCTTCAGGGCTTCTGAACCAACAGCCAGGTTCCAGGACCTTTACAACAGCAGCACTGTCCTTCATCAGCAAGTGAATCTGGCAAAACAACGTCAAAAGAGACAGACAAAATACTGGCATCACAGCCATGCCTCCTAAGTTCTTAGCAGCTCTGGGTGACAGTTCTCAAAAGTCCTGGGCAGCTCCAATGGGCCCTCAGAAGTCTTTCCTTCAGCAACTCAGGCTACACAATACTGAATACTGCTCTCCAAAAATCCTTTTGGCCTTCTCTGATACAATAACTATAAATATGGTGATATGGTTATTAATCACAAAATGTAACAGGCTCTCTACATGAGAAATATAGCTAGAACATTTATTTAAATACCAGAAAACTGAGTCCCCAAACCAGAAAGTCAAAGCCAACACAGTAGTTATGAAGTTGGCAATGTAGTTAAAGTAGTAAACACCCGCATTCTCAAGCCTTCAAAACAGGACAGGCTATCTCAGGCAGAGATCCTCCTCTCCTCATTCACAACAACTGCTCAGCGTCCATGCCGTGGTGACTGAAAGCAGTGGTGGCAACAGCGGCTGCAGTTGTGGTTGTGGTATGAATTCCTTTTTTTGAGCCAGCCAGAATCTCTGCTAAGGACTCCTGCTGAGGACTGCCATGGACAGGAATTGCAGGGGGCCAGAGCTGCTAGGAGCAAGCTGCTTGGATAGTGAGCAGTTGTCATGAGTGAGGAGAGGAGGATCTCTGCCTGAGGTAGCCTGTCCTATTTTGAAGGCTTGAGAATGTGGGTTTTTACTACTTTAACTACATGTGCCAACTTCATAACTACTGTGTTGGCTTTGACTTTCCGGTTTTGGGGCTCAGTTTTCTGGTATTTAAATAAATGTTCTAGCTATATTTCTCATGTAGAGAGCCTGTTACATTTTGTGATTACTAACCATATCAGCATACTTATAGTTACTGTAGGCATTGTGAATATTGCATTGTTGCTACAATCACTGATTAATCTTTTCTGACTTCTCTAACATTTATAATAGAGAAGATAGAGTAAAAAAGACGGAAACCTTTCTTCCAACATTGATGTGCACATATACACACACACACAAACACACACACACAAACACACACACATATGCGCACTTCTGAATATATATACTGACCTAAGGCCATTTTAACAGTCTGAAATTTTTGGCACTTTGCCCAAGTATAGTTCTGAGATAGTCTTAGCTTTTCTTTAAATGTCTTTAAAATGTCTGCTCAAACTTGAAAGAGATCCTCTCTCTAGGGCAGTACCATTAAATGCCAGCATTTATGATTTTTAACAAAAAGGCAAAACTTGGTTTACAAAGTATTCCTTCAGACTGGGAACCTTTGAAGTTTTCTTTCCACTTGAAATGAGCTGAAGTGATAGAATTGAAAAGATCCATTTGCTAATATTGTTAAAATAAAAATCCTTAAATACAAAACTACTATAACACTATTCCTTATATATAGGATTATTAAATATACACTTATTGTAACACTATTCCTCATAGGTTGTTTTCTGAGAGCAGAATCAAAACTCTGTTAGGAAAGGGACCATGTCTTAATTATGTTTGATTGCCTTCCCAATGCACAGTGTAGTCCCTGACACATTAGACATCTAATAAGTGGTTAAGGAAAGAAGAGGCATATACAAAAGAGAAAACCAGAAGGAGAGAAAAGAAGAAAACCAAGAGGAACGTGGGAGGGCCAGGCACTAAATCACAAAATGGATTATTAGGCCACATCATTCTCTGGTCATTCAGTCAAGGTGCTGTTAAGTATTTTGTAGAGCTAGGAAAAACAACACAATTAACCTGGAAGAGCAAAAGGTGAAGAATATCAAGGGATACGATGAAAAAAAAAATGTGATGGAAGGTGACCTAGCAATATCAGATTTCAAAGTGTATTAAAAAGTGATAATCATTAAAATAATCTGGTACTGGCTAAGAAATAGCATGGTGGATTAGTGGAATAGATTAGGTACATAATACGTAGTAGTAAATTACCTTAGTAATCTAGTGTTTGATAGACCCCCAAGACACAAGCTTTTGGGACAAGAACTCCTTACCTGCCAAAAATTGCTGGGGAAATTAGAAAGCCATTTGGCAGAAGTGGGGCACAGACAGGCATCTAAGTGGGTATGTGATTCAGAAGTAAAGGCTGATATTATAAGCAAATTAGGGGAGCATGGACATTTTTACCTGTTAGATCTATGGAAAAGGAAAGAATTTTTGATCAAACAAGAGATAGAGAGGATCACAGGAAATAAAATGAATAATTTTGGTTCCATTAAATTAAAAAGGCTTTGCATCAAAACAAAACAAAAAAAAACAATGTTGCCAAAATTAGAATCAAAGCAGGAAACTGGGCAACAATTTTTACAGCGAGTGTCTCTGATAAAGACCTCATTTATAATATATATTTGTGTATACATATATATATATATATTACACATATATATGTACATGTGGGTATGTATGTGTTATATATTACTATCTATATCTGCTAATCATTCACTTAATATTTCCTTTACAAATTTAGATACTAAGGCATTTGGACCACAAAAAAATTTAATCTTAAGATTAGTTCTTTTAGCTATAATGCAGTTTCCTTGTTTATCCTTTCTGATGTTTTTAATATTTGTTTTGATTTTTCTAATATCATGATGTCAACTATTGGTATTTTGGATTCATTTGATGCATAATAATTTTTTCCAGTCCTTTATTTTTTATTCTGCATATCTCTATGTTTTTAAATATACTTCTTATAAGGAAAAGATTGTGGGGTATTCTTTTTTAGTCCATTTTCATTTGAAGTTATGAAAATTTGGTTAATATTTTCTTCAATTTGTATTTTTTCTCAAAATTAGGATTTTCTCAAAATTAGGACTCTTCTTTTTTAAACACAGCGCTACATGTCTCCTGTTATTTTTAGCTCAATATATTTTAAGATGACTCTATTTCAGTTGACTATCTTCCCCTCATTTTTACATCCCTTATCTTCTCTAGTTATGGAGTTTTAGTTATTAGTTGTCTTTTCTTTCTTGCTTTTATCTAGTTAATTTAATTCTTCCATTATTTCTCTCCTCTAAGTTAGTCAAGTAAAAACTCCTTTCCTCTGTTTCTCCTAAAATATTTTTTTTTCATTTATAAACAGTAACTATCTGTACCTTTTTCTAAAAAAAAAGATTTTCCCCTCTTTCTCTTGATTAATAATTTTCCCCTTCTGTTGATTCTAGCCTTTATTTGATTCATGGCCTTTATAATTAT
>CM053585.1:83699153-83722216 GCA_028646515.1 Pseudochirops corinnae
TGTAGGAGTCTGGCAGCTTACCTTGTGCAGAGCTGGGGTGCTATAGGTGTTGTCTGATGTGTGCTGAGGCCTGGTTGGGTTTTTATTTGTTTTGCTGGGGCTACACTGGAATTACTAGAGTTTATAGATTACTGACTACCTAGGTTGCATTGAAGCAAGTGGAGATCTGGCCACTGGAGGATACCTGCCTATCTGGGGCTGCACTGAAGCATGTGAAGTTTTGGCTGACAGACGATTCCTGTCCACCCTTGGCTATACTGAAGTACATGGCGGTTCAGAAGCTAAAAGATGCCTGCCAACCTGGGACTGTGCTGAAGCATGTGATGGTTTTCAGAGATGGAGTCTGCCAATTCCTCTGCCTGTGCTATGGGAGGTCCTAGTTTTAGTGTTTGACTGCTCCATCACCTTCAGGCTCGGGATCTTTCACTGGTTTGCTGAGATAGCGCTTGCTGCAAGTTTTCTGGGACATTACTCATTTACTGTGCTCCCATTTTAACCTAGTAATATGGATCTTTTTAGCCAATCCTCCAAGTCTTCTGGACTAAAAGACTGCTCCACCCCATCTTTCCACTGACTCTGCTATACCAGGATTAGTTCTAAGGCTCTATTTTATAGTTGTTTGGTTGTTTTGACATGAATATGGGAAAAAGACAATGTGTTACTGCCTGTTCCTCCATCTTGACTCCCAGAAGTTGTGTCCACTCTGAATCATTTTATTAAAATGTCAAGAAACAATAATCACAGTGATATCAATTTTCTGTGCTTTTTGTTATTATGGTAATCAATCAGGTTTTAATGAGTAATTATGGAAAACATTTTTATTTTAGTGATTTTAAACAAGAAGACCTGGATTAAAGAAAAAGTAAAGAAAGTGAAACATAGATGCTTCAGTCTGTATCCAATCAATATAATTTCATTCTCTGGAGGCAGGTAGCATGCTTCAGCATTAGTATTTTGAGATTGTCTTAGATCATTGTTTTACTGAAAATAGTTAAATTATTCACAGTTCTTCATCAAAACGTATTGCTGTTACTGTGTACAGTGCTTTCATGGTTCTGTTCACTTCACTATGCTTCAGTTCATGTAAGTCTTTCTAGTATTTTCTGAACTCATCCTGGTTGTAATTTCTTATATCACAATAATATTCATGACAATCATATATTACAGCTTGTTTAGCCATTCCCCAGTTTAACCATTTCCAATTCTTAGCCCCCACAAAAAGAGCTACCCCAAATATTTTTGTATAAATGTGTCCCTTCCTTTTCATTGTTTGGATGTCTTCAAGATGTAGGCCTTGAAGTGGTATTACTAGATAAAAAGATATGAACAGTTTTATAGTCTGTTAGGCATAGTTGCAAATTGCTCTCCAGAAAGTTTGAATCAGTTCACAACTCCACTAACAATGCATTAATAACCCAGTCTTCCCACATCCCCTTCAACATTTTCCTTTTTCTTATGATATTAGGCACTCTGATATGTGTGAGGTGGTACTTCAGAGTTCTTATAAATTGCATTTCTATAATCAATAGTGATTTAGAGAATTTTTTCACATAACTATAGGTAGCTTTGATTTCTTTGTCAGAAATCTGCCTATCCATACCCTTTGATCATTTATCAACTGGGAAAAGACTTGTATTTTTTTATATATTTGACTCAGTTCTCTATGTATTTGAGAAATAAGATCTTTATCAGAGACATTTGTTGCCAAAATCCCCCCCACCCCAATTTTTTGTTTTCTTTATAATTTTAATTGCATTGCTTTTGTTTGTGCTGAACTTTTTTATTTTACGTAATCAAAATTATCTATTTTACATTTTCTAATGCTTTTTATATCTTCTTTGACACTCAATTCTTTGCTTATCCATAATTTTGAGAAATAAATTCATAAAGAGGAAAGAAAAGAGGAGGAATGCAGTTTATCTCAGTTCAGAAAAAACGTCAATCATGACCATCTAGATTGATGGCACCATATGAAATAGATTAATATTAATGTCCTTTCTTACATCTATTTCCCATTTCGCCATCAACATTTTAAGTGAGTTAAGATGGAGATTTTTTTTTGCAGTACATATATTTGTTATTTTTATTTTTTCTTCTAGTTTTATGTTAATTTTGTTCTTTGTTCTAAAAAGTGAGAGATCTGATTGGATACATATTGGTAAACAGGAAGGCCCTTCATAATATTGATGAATCATGTCCTTTTGGTTAAAATATATTCAATTTCTTCTTAGGGCAATATGGTATTTAGTACTGGCTAAGTCTAGTACCTTCTGATTATTTGTATAAAGAATGTATCCATAACATAAAGGCATCTGTAAGTTGTCTGTGTAGCATACAAATTATTTTCTTCTCATATTCTTTCCTTCTGGACATAATTTTGCAATGTTTCCTCCCATCCTCAACTTGGAGTTTCCAATTTGTTTTTGTTTGTGAATTACTCTACCTCTTATTCTTTTATGGCTGCGTTTTGCAAGCACCTGAGCATGGCAGTACAAGGTGACAAAATAAACCATTAAATGATGCTTTGTTTTACCTTTTGATCACATGATAGATCCAATTCTACTAGATCCTCTAGGTTACTCTCTGAAGATAACCAATGAATCACCTTTCCCTTAAACTAGCACTTCCTTTTGGGAGGATTGTTTATAGTGATAATAGTATAATTTTAATATGATTTAAAGCTTTGTAATAGTAATGGAATTTGAAGATCTTCCATGCCCCTTGTATTGTCAAGCAAACAGGTACTTAGCACCTTGTTTCAAGCTCATGACTGTGTCAAGTATTAAGATCCAGAATTTGTGTATCCCTCAGTGGGATGAACTTGCTGATGTACTGGGAAGGGGCAGAACAGAAAAGAAGTAATACCACGTATAAGGGAAAGCCCAAGCTAAGAGAGGCCAGAACTGCTGGGAACTAGCATCTGGAGGCTGAGCAGCTACTGCTGCAGAGAGAAAAGAGAACTGAGAATTTCTTCTGAGAACTTCTGAGAGCCAGCCAGAGCTGCTGAGAACCAGCCAGAGCTTTTAGAACTTCTGAGAGCCAGGCAGAGCTGCTGAGAACTTCTGAGAACTGAGAAGAACTGAGAAGAGAATTGAGAAGAACTGAGAAATGAGGAAAGAAGAACTGGAAAGGAGCATAACTATGATGCCAGTACTTTGTCTGTCAGCTACTTTGTCATATTTGTCTGTTGATAAAGGATGTTGCTGTTGTTACAGAAGCCCTGAGACCTCACTGCTGGTTCAGAAGCAGTGAAAGAGGATTTTCTTGTTGTATGTTTACCAAAATCCTCGAGGATGGTCTTACCGATGTTTTCCAAGGTCCTAGGACTATACTGATGATTTCTGTTGATTCCTCAGACCTTGTTGTTGGGTCTATATTGATTTCACAGGCAGAAAGTGAATTGATAAGGATTCTGGCAAGGTGCATGGATGTTATTGTAGCTTTGTTAACCTTTTTCTGCCCAGGAACAGAAATTGTAAAGAATTTGAGGTGGACTAAACATTGTGAACTTCAATATGATTTGGGCAGGAGCTGGGTCCACTGAAGAGGAAGCATGGAAGCTGAGAGCTGGTCTCAAGTCAAGATGAAAAGACCTCTCCTTGGGTATTTAGTGCATACTGAGAGGATAGTGATTTACTGTGGCTTGGTGTGAAGAACTTTGATCTTTACATTTAGTTGATTGAGTTAAGGACTTACTAATTAAGGATGGTTGCAAACTAATCTCCAATTAAGAAGAAAGAAGACTTTTTTTGATTGAAGAGATTAAGACAATATGACCTACGGGTGGAGAACTGTTAAATTTTGTACTTTGTGTCAATTAAGGAGGCTTGCCTCCTTAAGGATGATTGAGTTACGTTCTTACTAAATGGTTGTACTTTGTTTAAAACTATGTGACCACTTTGGTGAAAACCATGTGGCCATTTTAAAGACAAGTTGTTATGCCATAACATTGTGAGTGCTGTACTTTGATTTCTGTGAATGTTTTGTCTTAGTTTGTTACTGAATAGAGAATTCACTATACTGTGTAATCAGAACCTTGAAGCAGTCCACAGCAGCAGTTCCCTGGAAAGATGCCTCTAGTCCTCTAGTACCATACTCACTCACTGGCCATTGGGACAAAGGTGTTAATTATCGTGTCAATGACCAAATTGATATTTATAGGCAGTCAAAACCTTTGATTCTTCACATACTCTGTTCCTTTCTCTATCCATCTACCACAAAGCACTGAGAAGTGACTGAACTCCATTTTGAATAGTTCTAGGTTTATGGCTTTCCATGGCCAAATAATTGCTGCTTAAAGAGCCAACCAGTTGATAATTGTTTGAAGATGTAGATTGTCTAGTCAACACAAAGTAGATTCAGTCTATTGGTGTATATGTTCTCAAAGTTTTTTCTAACATGACAGAATCAGTAAGAGTTTATGTTCAGCTGTCATAGCCTTCTAGAAACAGAGGCCACTCTACAAGATTATAAGCCTTCAGCATAGGATTTTGTGAATTGAAACAGTATACTGATGCCACATTTTAATATTCCTTTCCAAGAGAAAATTGTATTAGCTGAATTGCAATTTTATCTATGTAAATGTTGCTGATGAAAGTTCAGTTTTTGAAATCTATTTCCAGTTCAAAATCAAGAAATGATACTTAAGAAACTTTTAATTGACAGAATTGGCTGAGAAACATTGATATGAGCATTTTCAAAGTCCTGCCATCTTTTTGTATGTCAGGATTCAAGGCATTTCCTTTTAAAAGGCTTCCACTGATTATCCATTAATGCATCAAGTCTAAATAAGCTTGGGTCTTCCACTTTTATCCAGTAAGTAAAAATACTCTCGTTTGGAATGTATTTGCTCAGATCCTGGACTCTTTGTTGGAAGCTTATGCCACCCCTCTAATTGCCATAGCCAAACTTATGAAAAGACTCAAACTTTCTAATTTATTTGTTATAAAATTCTTTAGAATTTATTATCAAATAAGTGACAGCTAATAAATATTTCTTGGAAAACCAAAGGTAAATGATTTAAGGATTAGAACATTTTCCAACAAGGTAAATATATTTGAATTATTCAATCAACATTAAGGCTAAATGCCACTTTCCCCAAGTTTTTATTTGAATTCACTAAGAAAACTGAAAATTTGCTCTAGGCAAGATGCATTATTTAGCAAAAAGCAATTTGGTGCTATGAAGCATTACCAAATTTAGATGCTTATTCTGAAATCAAGCCTAAGTTATTTCATTTTCATGTCAATTGTGTGAAAGACAGATTTGTTTATGTTTTACTAAAATGATTATCTATTTTACCTAATATTTATCCACTTTTTAAAAGTACTGGTTCCTACATACATGTTTACCCAACAGTATTTGCTATTAAGTGATAAATGAGGTGGCTCAGTGGATAAAACACTGGGACTAGGACTAGGAAAACCTGAGCTCAAATACAGACTCAGACACTTCCTAGGTGTGTGACCCTGTGCAAATCATTTAACATCTCTCTGCCTTAATTCCCTGGAGAAGGAAATGGCAAACTCCTCCAGTATTTTTTCCAAGAAAACCTCATGTATAGTATGGTTCATAGGGTCATGAAAAATCAGACATAACTGAACAACATTTACAATTAATATTCTGGGAGTATAGATAATGCTGTCGTTTACTTAGAACTAAGTCTCAAATGAACTAGGTTTCAAGTTTAATGTTAACAGAAAAACTAGTGAAAATTAATTTAAAATAGTCTTCATAATTTGAAAAAAATCATTTTGCTTATACTACAGAATCTGATTCTAATGACCTGTCATATAGTAGAGATGAACATAAGTTCTTGCGGGACAAGTTAACAGAACTCAGACTCTGGACATTTCTAACTTGATGAAAACACTTTCAGAATGATCCCAGCAACAAATTATTCTATATTGGCACTCCCAAGCCCAGATCAGATTAACACAGAGAGGTTCACCAGTTTACTGAGGGTCTTGGGAATGAATTATTTCATCAAGGTAACAAATAAAAGCAAAATACAAATGGCCTTTGGTCTCTTTTAGACTATTCTGTATATATGGCAAAAGTGGCACAGTGATGGGAAATAAAAGAGGATACTGAGAAGCCCAGAGAGTTTCAGTCATTAAACATTAACTTCAATGTTGATTTTATAAATATGAGATTCTTACTCAGTGTCCAATGAGAAAATATACTACCAAAATAACTAAATTATCCCATTCTTGATACTTGCATTATGAATTGCAGAATCATAGAATTGAAGAGTTTAAGATATGTAAGGGACTTTATTTTCTATCCATTGACTCCAACTCATACCTGACATGGATGGGAAACAATACCTACAGGATAAATAAAATTGAGTATCTAGCCTTTTCTTGAAGATCTTCACCCATTACCTCTTGTGGCAACTTATTCCACTTTGTGGGTAGCTCTAGCTCTTAGAAAATTGTTTAATTTTTTTGTTGTTGTGTTCCCTGACATCAACTTACATTCTTTTTTTTAAAATCCTGCTCTGCACAATGGACCATAACTCCAGAGGAATAATTAATGAAGATATCTCCTGCCCACTGGCAAATAGATGAGGGACTCAAGTACAGATTCAAACATATATTTTGGGATACGCTCAAGATGGGAATTAGTTTTGCTAAATTCTGAACAATGCTTTATTTTGTTTTTAATTTTTATTTTGTATTTTATTTTTCCCCAGTTTAAAGCAAAAACAAGGTTTAGGATTCATTATTTAAAATTTTCAGTTCCAAATTCTCTCCCTTCCTCCCTCCCTGCCCCCCTTATTGAGAAGACAAGCAATTCAACATAGGTTATACATGTGTGGTTATACAAAATATGTTCATACTAGTCATGTTGTGAGAAAAAAAAACATGGACTCCCCCAAACTCCAAAAATCTCTCAAGAAAATAAAAGTTAAAAAATATACTTCAATTTCTATTCAGGTACTATTACTTATTTCTCTGGGGATGGATAGCATTTTTCATCATAAATCCATCAGAGTTGTCTTGGATTGCTGTGTTGTTGAGAATAGCTAAGTAATTGATAGCTGATATCTTAGAATATTGCTGTTACTTTGTACACAGTGCATTTCACTTTACCTTAGCTCATGAAAGTCTCTCTAGGCTTTTCTGAGAGTATCCTTTCATCATTTCCCATAGCACAATAATATTTCATCACAATCACATACCACAACTTGTTCAGCCATTCTGCAACTGATAAGCATCTCCTCAACTTCCTTTGTATTTCCAATTTTTTGCCACAAAAAAGAGCTGCTACATTTTTGTACATATAAGACCTTTTCCTTTTTCTTTTTTCAAATCTCTTTTGGGATAGAGATCTAGTAGTGGTATTACTCAGTCAAAGGCTATGCATGGTTTTATAGCCCTTTGGATATAGTTTCAAAGTCCTCTCCAGAATTGTTGGATCAGTTCAAAACTCCATCAATAATGCATTAGTATTCCAATTTTCCCACATTTTCTCCAACATTTATCATTTTTCTGTTTTGTCACGTTAGCCAATGTGATACATGTGAGATGATACTTGAAAATGGTTTTAATTTGCATTTCTCTAACAGTGACTTTGAGTATCTTGTCATATGGATATAGATAGTTTTGATTACTTCATCTGAATACTGTTCATATATTCCCATCATCTATCATTTGAGGAATGATACTTTACTTTAAAAATCTGACTCCGTTCTCAATATGTTTGAGAAATTAGGCATTTATCAGAGAAATTTACTTCACTTTTTTCATAGTTACTATTGTTAACTAGATTTCCCTCAATCCTAACCCCCCATTTATTTTATTCTCACTCTCCTTTCACCCTGTCCATCCTCAGAAGTGTTTTGCCTTTCCCTACCCACTCTCCCAATTTTCCTTCCTTTCTATCACCACCCTGTTCTCTTATCAGCTTCCCCTTCCTACTTTCCAGTAGGATAAGATAGATTTCTATACCCAATTGAGCCAATTCTGATGAGAATAAAGTTCAATCCCTCCTCCTCAACACTGTCCTTTCTTGCCTCATCAAAAGCTTTTTCTAACCTCTTTTATGTGAGATAATTTCCTCCATTCTACCTCTCCCTTTCTCTTTCTCCAAATACATTCCACCCTCATCCCTTAATTTTACTTTCTTTAAATATCATCCTTTCATAATCAACTCACACTCACACCTGTGACCTTTGTCTACCTATCTGTCTTAATAATGAGAAAAATATCATGAATTACTAATATCATCTTCCCCTGTAGGAATGTAAACAACTTAACCTTAACAAGTCCCTTATGATTTCCCATTCCTGTTTACCTTTTAAAACTTCCCTTGATTCTTCTATTTGAAGGACAGATTTTCTATTCACCTCCTTTACCAGGCTGTTGACTCATTTTCATCATTTTCTTGCATCACTCTCATTTCTCTTCCAAATTTTTTTTCTACCTCTCTTATTTCATTTTCAAAACCTTTTTTGAGCTTTCCCAAAAATACAAGTAAGGTGGATTTTTTTATTTTTTTTATTTTTTTATATTCCTCTTCTTGTTGGAGTTGTTTCCTAGGCTCAGGCTAAATTGCAAACATCCAAAGGATTAATTGCTTTTGAAACCTGATAATTCACAGCTGGAATGAATCAAGTTGGGTGCATGCCTTCTGGCTCTGAATCAATCAGGGGCTGAGTCTTTGTTATATATTCTGGGAGGTTGACATTTTGCTTTGGGCATTTGCTTATGTGAAGGATCTATTGATTTCCTGGTCGAGACTCTGAGTAATTCTAAATTTAGAGCTCCCCAACTACTTAGATGTCTCAGCTCTCTAGATCCAAGATGTATGTAAAGAGTATAATAATATTGCTGTACAGACAGTTGGAGCTCTGTCTGTTGGTCTTTGTGCTAATTTTACTGCTTGTATTTTCTATACTCACTTCTTTCTCTGTAATTAAAAATAGGATTGTTAACCCCTTTTTGAGCAGTGCTTCCTTTAAAAGAAGATCAAAGAACCTGTGCTAGCAGACCATACTGGGTATGCTAGAGTGCTTGCTACTGAGCATATGAGCAAATATGGCCTGAGACATATTCATATTTTTCTTGGAGAATTTGGACTTTTTATCTTCTTCTGAATGTGTTTTAATCTTTCTTGTCACCATAGTAACTTCCTGTGGTCATCATTTTTTCTGTTGTTTCCTCATTTTCCTCACCTATCAATGGAATTTTAATTCTTTGTTAATGTAGGTCTCTGCTTCCAGATTGGAGAGTGCACACTCCCAAGTTTCAGGAGTTTTGTGCAGCTATTTACAGAGGTACTTCTAGGGACCTTTTAGTTTTCAATTCTTCCAAGGTGGTATGATCTAAGGAGAGGTGTTTCCTATTCTCCTGACCTGTGAGTGACCACGGACATTCTTTGATGCCAGGAAACTGTGAGGAGGGTCCCTGCTCCACTGTGGACACAAGCACACATTCTTCTGTGCTAATGCTCCTCCTCACCATAAGCCTGCTGCCCATGTCTGCAACTCTGATCCAAGTATGGGCAAAGCAGCAGAGTCCTGCCTCAGTGCCAGCAAAGAGACCCCTATAATCTCCTTCTGATCAGTTATTTGACCCTTAACATCTGTGGGCTGAGAGCTCCAGAAGCAGATGCTGTGACTGCTAATTCAGAGACTTCCAAGGTCTGCTCCTGGTTTGGTGGAGTCAAGGCTGTGCTGGTCCAGCCTGTGATGGACTGCACCACTCTCACACTCTGGTACAACAGACATTTCCTGACCACTTTCTAAGTTTTCTTGGGCTGGAAAATTGTTTCCTTTTGTCTTTTTGTGGGTTCTGCTGCTCTAGGATTTGTTTAGACTCATTATTTAAAGATATTTTAAGGGCTTTGGGGGAGAACTCAGGTGAGTCCCTGCCTTCACATCTTAGTTCTGCATAAGTTCAACTTATCTTTTATAACTACCATTGATAGATAATTCTTCTGTTCTTTAAGGTCAATTAGAACAGTTCTAATCTCTTCTACATAATTAGATGCTTATGAGTGGTTATCTAGTTCCTCCTCAGTCTTTAGATATTAAAGCTAAACTTTTGTTCCACAGGTCCAGCAATAGCATGAAACTAATGCCTGTCACCACCCTCTTTCCTTTTACTTTAGTTTTTTGTTGACTGGTTTTCCTCAAGTGTGGCACACAACACTGAATATTGTTCTCCAAATGCAAGTTGATGAAGGCAGAAAAAAGTAGGATGATCAAAGCCTTATTCAACAAACCAACATATATTGAGGAAATACCTGATATAGTTCAGGCACTAGAAATACAAGTGCAAAAAAGGAAATATGCCCTTCTTTTCCCTTATTTGAGAAGCCAACATACACATACAGTATAAAGAATATGGATCTGACTTGTAACTTCTTTGATATAGGGAATTTGTAGTGAAGCAATCCCTTCAAGCAATGCAGGTCATCACCCTTTTTTTATAATTTTGCTCTTAGACATTTGCTTAGGGCACTAACAGTGCTTGCCCAGGGTCATAGAAACAGTATGCATCAGAGTTAGTAGTCCAAAGATAGTGACATCAGAAGGTAGAAAGATCTGAATGTTTCAAACTTCAAAGCCAGCTTTCAATTCATTAGGCAACATTACTTCTTTAATCCCTCTGATACAAATATATGCACAATTAACACAAAATAATTTCAGAAGAATAAGGATATATCCTGTTCCCTTCAGAAATGAAACAATTTTTCATCATGTTGATTTTCCTTTACTGCTAAGAGTAGTTATATTTCTTTATGGGGGAAGAGGGAAAGAAGGAAAGGGAGAAGGAAACTGAACACATTTTATATTTCTGGATAAGGAAATAGAGCTTTCAATGTTTGGCAAAATGTTTGTTTGGCAAAATGTTTTTGCCAAAAACTGTTTGGCAAAATGATTTTATGAAGCTGATATTTACTATACTTTTTACATTTAAAATTCAAATTTTTTAATGTAAAAACAAAATGTATTAAATCTACTATAGTTGGCTTCTTTCTTTCATGTTCACAAGTGTGTGTGTGTGTGTGTGTGTGTGTGTGTGTGTGTGTGTGTGTGTGGTTTTACAAGACAGTAGGTAAGCTGATCATTTTTCATGATCAGTAAACAGGACATGTTTACCATCTCGCTTGTACTTGGAACAATTTATTATTATTTTATTGCTGAGCAGCATATGACTTTGACTTACTTTATCAAGGGAAAACATTATCTCTTGTGGATATAATTTTGCTTCTTTCTCAATTAATATAATATTTGATAGAGTATCAGTGTGGAGAATCACATGAAATAAATGAAATCTCAATTCTTCTTTTAGAAATGAATAACTGTGACTTTTAAAATGTCATTTGAAATGGCCCAGAGTTAAAATACTAGGTATATATCAAATCTACATGCACATCCACTTGTGGATGAAAAGGGATAGAAAGGGGAAAAAAAAAAAGTAGGGGCAGGAGGGAAGTGGAGAGCAAAGAGTGAAAAATGATGGGGTTGACAGAAGCTATCATCTCATTTTTTACAGTTTCTTGAAATTAAATATCTGAGCTGTCAGAATGCATCATTTGGTATATGAATTCCACTAGGAATATTTTTAAAACATTCATGTCCAGGTATTAGTACATTTTCTATCTGTAACTCTACCTGGTAGAGCTCTAATGACTGTCAATCATTGGATCTATGATATGATTCACAGAAGAATGACACCCAAAGTGCTAAACCTCTAGGAATGATGTTACAGCAACAAGAAGGCAAACTTCCAGTCCTTTCTAACAGTAGCAGGAACTGTTATTTCCACACTATCTGAGCAGTTCTCTCAGCTGTCAACACTAGCTTCAACTCATAATTCATATCCAAATAGTTGGTTATGATTTTTAAAAAAAAAAGGTTTTCCCAGTTCTGTCAGTATCTTAATTACATGGCTTTCTCCTGACTTTCAGGAGGTTATCCAGACACTTTATTCCTTTTCCAAGTAGGCCAGCAATCAGCCTTTAACTTGCCACTATTTTTTTTATACATGGCATTAAAAACAGACTAATAGCAACAGCAGCAGCCATAGCTTTTACTGAGCACTTGCTATTTATAAGACATTCTGCCAGATAAAAGAGGTTATAGACATGAATAACTGGAACAATTGTATTTCCCTCAACATACTTGAGAAATTTGGAAGAGTTGTGGGTTTGAAGAGTGGGAAAAATAATTAATTCTCTTTTGGAGATGTTGATCATGAGATTTTTATAGGACATGCAATTTGAAATGTCTAAAAGGAAGTTGGTGGGGCAGATAGGTGGCACAGTGTATAGAGCACTGGGCCTGGAGTCAGGAGGACCTGAATTCAAATCCTGCCTCAGACACGACACACTTACTAGATGTGTGACCTTGGGCAAGTCAGTTAACCTCAATTGCTTGCCTTCCTCCATCCAAAATAAAACAAACAAACAAACAAACAAACCCAAAACCTCGTTATAGAAGTCAGTTAGGGATGTAGGATTATAGCTCACAATAGAAATTAGGGTTTGATATATGAACCTAAGAATAATCTGCATAGAGATGACAATTGAATCCATGGGAGCTAATGAGTTTGTTCGATGGAAGAATTTGGAAGAAAAAGACATAAATGTATAAAGCAATGCTTTGGGGAAAATCCATAGGTGTCCAGCTTTTTGGGAACTTCCAGTTAACACAGTTCCATTACCCATCCTGTCCAATTGTATTTTCACTAGGAGCCCTCAAATCACAAGTCAGGGTGGGAGAGTTGGAAGAATTGTTGCTTCCCTTTTTCAATCCTATGCTCCTCCTTTGTTTCCATGATGCAGTAATCTCTCCTCCACTGAGGGTCATTCAATTTATATTCATTACAAAAATAAGATTCTGATGTCTGTTACCTATTAAGCACTCTCATTTGGATGAGTTCGTTGGCTCTCATTTTTTCTCTACTCTCCTAAACCTGACCTCTTGCTGCAACTCATATATATTAATATTCCCTCAAACACCCTAACCTCTCACTTCCTCAAATTTCTCATTTCCCATCAGCCACTGCTCCACTCCACCACAACTTACACAGAGATTGGCACACCGTTGATCTTGCCATCATCTACAAGTATTCCACTTCCGTCATCATGAACTCTGAAATTTTCTTATCTAAAAAAATCTGTTGCCACTTTCCTTTTCTCTCAGTCCATACCCCAATTCTTGTTCTTCATCCCCACCATGACCTCCAATCTTTCTATCCCACAGTTTTCTTCTAAACAATCATCTCTATTCTAGCTATATTCCCCCTTACATTCTTGATCCCATGGTGAACTAGTTCAACAATACACTCTTAGCTTGAGTCCTTTGTCACCTAATCCTTATTAACAATCTTGCTCTGACAAGGCTCAGCCTTGAAAAACTCCAACCATCATCTGCCTTCAATTCTACTCACCTGCTGCTAAATAAAGCAGCAGAAAATCATGAATCTATTTTGATGGAGTTCACTAAAAATTTATATTATGTAATTTCAATTTAGCTCCCAGTATTACAATGAATTTTTTTTTTACATACCCCCCTCATAGGTTCACAATCTCATTCACCACAGTGACTTTTGCAACTTTTTCATCACTAGGATCAAGCTTCCCCTCCCTCTCATCTGAAAACTCTGTCTCATATTTCACTAAAACTCAGGAGTTTATTTGCTGAAATCTCCCTCCCATTCCCTTCAACTCATTTCACATCACTCAGATGCCTTCTGCCACTCTCTTCTCCAACTCTATTTTACATAAAATGTGACCCTTCTTGCCTAAGCAAATGCCTGTATACATGCAAATGATACAATTCCATCTCATTTTCTCATCAAATTTTCTACTTTATCATACCTATTCTCTCAGTAATGTTTAATTTTCCTCTGTCTACTTGTTTCTCTTTTACTTACAAAGATCCCCATGCTATCCTCCTTCTAAAAAAAAAACTCCTTTGACCTTTCAAACTTCGTTAGTGTCCCATATCTCTCTTCCCTTTTGTGGTTCTTCTGGAGAAGAACTTCTACAATTGCATCTACTTCATTCCCTACTACTCTCTTTTTATCTCTCTGAAGTCTTTTTTCTGACCTCATCATTAAATGGAAATGTTCTCTTCAAGTTATCAATGATCTGTTAATTGGCATATCTAATGGGCTTTTCTCAGTCATTTTCTTCTTTGACTTCTATACAGTGTTTGATATTGTTGAACACTATCTTCCCTTTAATACTTCTCTCTAGATTTTCATGACAAAATTCCATCCTGGTTCTCTTCCTTCCTTTATGAAAGCTCCTTCTCAGTCTTTTGCTGGGTCTACATCTGGGTTATCCATTAACTATAGGTGGTACCTAAGGCTTTGTTCTGAGCCCTCTTCTCATAATATATTATTTCACTTTTTAATCTCATCATCTCCAAGGGATTCAATACTTTCTTTGTTGATGAATCCCACATCTTACATCCATCATTATTCTCTTTCCTAACCTCTAACCTACCTTTACATCTTCAGTAGTTTACTGGATATCTCAAAATGGATATCCTACAAACATTTAAAATCTAATATGTCTTAAACTGAATCATTATTTCCCTCTTCTTTCAATTCCTCTCCTCTATTGTAAAGTCAATCATGGGCAGCTCTCCTGAGGACTGTTGCTATGAATAACTTTAAGGATTCAATTGCATAGTATAATGAACTCTCAAGTTATTCGGCAATAAACTAAGTCAAAACATTCAAGAAACTAAATCAAGACATTCACAACAATATAACATAACAACTTATTACCAACATGTCCAAATAATCAAGCAAAAAATATCACTCACTAAGTCACAGTCTCCTCAATCAATACACAGTCTCCAAATAAAGTTCTCTTTCATCTTGACTAGAGTCTCCCTTCCAATCATACTTAAGCCAATCATCCTTAATGGGTAGCAGAAAGTACAAACACCATCCACCCCTAGGTCACAGTAACTCACAATCTCATCAGTCAATACAGAGTACCCTAGTAAAGTCTTCCTTTATCTTGACTTGAGACTGGCTTCCAAAACCCTCAACTCCTCTTCCATGGGCTGACTGCTCTCAGCTCTTGCCTGCATTCATCCAATTCTTGCCTGGATTTACACATAGACAGCTCTCCTCTCCTGTTTTATAACTCAGTTGTAATGTTAATGTAATCTGAAGATCTTCCATGCCTCTTTGTATTGGCAAGTAAGCAGGTACTTAGTGCCAGTTTCAAGTTAACACCTTGTTTAAGCTATTTAATTAACATAGAAGTAGTTAACACCTTCGGAGGAAGTTGCTGATGTAATAGGAAGGGGAAGAATAAGGAGGAGCTATACTGTATATAAGGAAGAGCAACAGCAGGACAGTCAGAATTTCTCTCAGTGAGCATCTGGAGGCTGCAACTTCTGCTCAGACCTTTCTTCTGGGAACTTCTGCTGAGATCTTCCTTCTGCTGAGGCTTTTCCTTTGGGAATTTCTGCTAAGAACTTCCAAGAACCAGGCTGAGGGGCTACCATGAGTAAGAGAGGGAGATCCCTGCTTGAGGGAGACTGTTCTGTTGTGAAGGCTTGGGAATGTGGGTATTCACTGTATTAACCATATGTATCAAATAAGTGACTACTGTAATGACTTTGGCTTTCTGGTTCTGGGACCTGGTTTTCTGGTATTTGAATAAAGGCTTTGTTTCTGCCCTCCATGTGGAGAGTCTGCTACATTTTGTGATTCACAACTATACCAGCACATTTATAACAACCGTGGGTGTTGTGAATATTGCATTATTGGTACATCGGTTCACAGAGACTGCTCCACTCCAAGTATTTTGCAGTTTCTGTTTCTAGGAATACAATGTTTAACATAGCTACAACAATGTTTATACACATTAGCAGCACTATTATCCTAAATCACTTCCTGTCTGACAAAGTAACACAAGTCAACAGACAAATCTTCTGTCTGAAAAATCAAACATAATCAACCGTAAAGTCCTTTTTCACGACTTCTGTAACAAGAGTAAAGTCTTGTTTCAGGATTTCTTTAATGAAAGTAGAGTCATCTTTCAGGACTTCTGTAACAGCAGTAAAGACTTCTTTCAACAGACAAAATGCTTCTGTCCAGCAAAGTAACACCAAAACAGACAGAACATCAGACAGAGCGCTGATATCACAAATATTCTCTTTCTTAGCTTTGCTAGAGCTTTTTCTGTTCTGCTCCTTCCTTTTGCATCCTCCCTGTTCTACCCTTCCTGTTCTGCTCTTTTGGCAAATTCCTCCCACTTTGGGCTCCATGAGATGAGGTTAGGCCTATTAAAGGCAGGGGATGTCTTCAAATTCCCTTAAGCCTACTAAGGGCAACACTGTTTCCAACAGAGACTCTTGGTACCATCAAAAGTGAAGCTCAAAGGCACTTGAATAGCCGAAACAAGCAGCAAAGTACTACTTTGTTTGCCATTACATCTATCTAATTTTCCCATTACTACACAGGAGAATATCATCCTTTAACTCACCCAGGCTTGCAACTTAGGAGTCATACTTGATTCTTCAATCTCTCTTACCTCTCATATCCAAATCCATTGCCAAGTCCCATTAATTGTACCATCATTAAAAAGAAAAAAAAATATTTTTCTCTTGTAACACTACCATCACGCTGGTCATAGCCATTATCACCTCATGACTAGACTATGTCAACAACCTGCTCCTCTGTTCTCCCTGTATCTAGGCTCTGTCAAGCTTAGTCTACCCCCCATTCATCTGTCAAAGTGATCTTCCTAAAGCTCAAGCTGAACATGTTACATCTCCTTCATCAAACCACCACTAAAGAAATTCCTGGTTCCAGACACATATAAGATAAAATATAAAATCTCTTTTTACCATGAAAAACTTTTCATAACCTGAGTCCTGCCTGTCTTTCTAATCTCACATACTTCTCCCCTTTTCTTCCTCCCACTATATACTCTGAGATAGAGTGAAACTGGTCCCCTTGTTGTTACATTTCCTGACTTCAGGCATTTTCATTGGCTATCCTTCATGCCTGTCCTTCTCTCCATCCTCATCTTGATCTCCTGACTTTTCTGTCTGCCATCAACTCACAGTAGTATTCCTACCTTCTTATGAGAAGTCTTCTTGGATCTCACATAGTATTAATAACTTCTTTCTATTGCTTAGTATCATATGACACTGTATATATGTCTTTTTTATTTCTTTAGATAGAGTTGTTTATTTGTTGTCTTCCCCACTAAATCATGAACACTTTGAGAAAAGGGAATCTTCTTTTGCCTTTCTTTGTTGATTAACAGTGTCAAATGCTGCAGAGAGCTTCATAAGCATGATGTTTGGTGAAAGATTATTTGATTTGGCAACTAAGAAATTATTGGCACCTTAGAAGAGAACAGTTCCAAATGATGAGGTTGGTGACAAAGATTCTATACGGTTTAAAAGAGAATGAGAGAAAAGAAAGTCAGGTCACTAAAAGCAGAAGGTTTTTTTTCAAGGAATTTAGTTGATAAAAGAAAGAGAAATATAAGATTATAACCAGCAGGAATGATCAGAACTGATGAGAAGAATGTAGTTCTTTTTGTTTGCTTGTTTCTTTGTCTGTTTTAGGATGGTGTAATGTGCATGTGTTTTTTCCACCAATAAGAGCTATAAATGAGGGAAAGATTGATGATTAGACAGTATGGGTGATCTTAATGGAAATTTGTTGGAGAAGACAGTGGGGGTGGAATCAACGATATGTGTAGGAATGTATTTGGTGAGTATAAATGCAATATTAGATTCAGAGATTGAAATGAAGGACAAAACATTGATGGGGAATATCAAAGGGACATGAAATATGTAAGACCAAAATAGAAACTCCCCAAGAATGGTCTCGTTTTATTTTATTTTCTGGTGAGATTTGGCTTAAAAAGCAAGGACATATGTACTATGTTGTAAATGTATTAAGTAGTCTGAATTTGAAATCAGGACAATCGTGATTTCATATCCTTTTTTTATTATATTAACTGTGACAATGGAAAATTCAGTGTACCATTCTGAGTTTCAATTCCCTCATCCATAATGAGGAGAATATAATAAATTACAGTTGTTTATTTTGCAGGATTCTTGTGAGGATCAAATGATATAAAGTTTATAAGGAGTTATGAAGTTTTAAAACACTTCAATGTCAGTTATTTTTTTCCACTGACAAATATTTATTAAATATTTCTTATGTATCAACCACTATTCTAGGCCTTTGGAGTTCAGAGAAAAATAAATGAAATAATCCCTATTCTTTTTTTTTTTTTTGAAAAAATTTATTTTAGACTCAAACCTCAAAAACACAAATAGACAAGAGAGAAAAGAAACAAAACATATCATAAACTTAAATATTGGAACTTTAATAGGAATTTAGAAAGAAAAAAAACATGTCATGTGCCTAGCAGAACATAAGAGATAATTAAAATATATATGACCATACATTTTCATTTCAAGAAAACCTATATGATAAATAATACTTGTTGGGTTGAGAATTATCCATCTTCTCTTTGCTTCCTTGTGAGTTTTCTTTTGTTCTCTGCTGTTCACTTTTTTACTTTGTTCTTTTTTTTCCTCCCCCAAACCTCCTCCCCAAGAAGACCACAATAAAGTTTAGATATGTTTCTCTATAGCTTTAAATATATACATACCCTCCCCCACCACCCAGAAGCCTACAAGAAAGTTTAGATGTATTTCTCCATAACTATAGATACATACACATATACATATATATATATAGACATGTACTTTCCTAAACCTTCTCTACTCCTGATCTTTGTTTTTATGTATATGCATATCTCTTGTTTTCTATTCCTCCTGCCTCCTCTACTTTACCCACTACCTTGCCTTCCTGTGACTTGCCTATCCTCCTCCAAGGATTTTCTGCCCTCTTCTCCCATTCCCATAAATTTAAACACCATTCCATGTCTTTATTTACCTATTCCCTCACGTCCCCTCTAAAGATCCCTCCCTTGACATGCCCCCATACCCCTATTATTTTATTTCTTCTAAATTTAGAAGACTCCTATACTCTTTTAAATATATATGTATTGTTCCATCTTACACCCATTTCCAATGAAAATAGGTTACCAGAACTACCAGTCCTTCTCCCCCATCTAATTCCTTTATATCAGTTCTTCCTCTTGTACCTCATGTGTATAAAACAATTACTCTTTTTAGCTGTTCCTAAATGGCTTTACTTTTTAAATTCCTGTCATGCTCAGGTTTTCCCCAATCTTTCTTATGAACTGCCCAATCATTAATAAGAATCTTAGACATAAATTTAACATTTTAAATATATAAAAAGTAAACAATCAGTACTTCTGGATCCCTTATAATCAGTCTTTATTATGTACCTTATATTTATAGTGATTCTTGTATGACAAATCATCTATTAAATTCAGAATGTTTTTTAATGAAATCTTGAAAATCTGAGAGTTTATAAAATGTCTATTTTTTTTTCATTCAAGATAATAGTTAACTTTGCAGGGCATGATATTTTTGCCTAGAGTCCCAGTTATTTTGCAATTCAATACATTGTGTTCCAAGACCTGTGGTCCTTTAATGCCTCTACATTTAGGTCTTGTGAAATTCTATATGTACCATCATTTTTAAATTACTTTAATCTTGATGATTTTAACATTTATTTTTTCTTGAGTGGGGGTTTTGGAATTTGACTATGATATTTCCATGAGGTTTCCTCATAAGATCTCTTTTAAGTGATCATCGATGGGTTTTTTTCTATTTCTCCTCCTCCCACAACCCCTGTTCTAATGCTCTTCAGGACAGTTTTCTTTAATTATTTCTTGTATTATTGTATCAAGATTCTTTTTTTTATCATAATTTTCAGTTAGTCCAATTATTTTTGTATTTTTTCTTCTTGATGTATTCTCCACATCTGTTGTTTTTTCTTATAAGATATTTCACTGTCTCTTCAATTTTTTTAATCATTCATATTTTGTTTAATCATTTCTCTATCTCTTATAATTTCACTGGCTTCACTTTTTCCAATTCTCACTTTCACGGTGTCATTTTCTTCCTTAAAATTCTGGATCTCTTTTTGTAGTTGGTTGACTTTCCTTTCATACTCTTCTTGTTTTTCTTGAGTTATTCTTATTTTCTTTTTTAGTTTTTCCTCCATCTCTGTCATTTGATTTTTAGAATCTATTTTTAAGATCTTCTATAAATTCTTTGTGGGAAGGTGACCACTTGATGTTACTCTTTGGGAGTTTCCTTACTTTAATATCCTCCTCTGAAGATGAACCCTGGTCATCTCTATTCCCATAATAGATTTCTATGGTTGAATTCCTTCTCCTTTGCCTGTGTATTTTTTTTTGTGGTCATAGAGTAATTATTTGTAGTAACCTCTAGCCCTTGGGTATGAGAAATGATGCTTCTTGTCCTAGATCTTCAGTTTTTCCTCCTATCCTGAAATCAAAGTCAAAACTCTAACCGCCTATAAGTACCCACAGCTAGGGGATTTTTCCCTCATTGTTCTATACTCATTGGGTACTTGCTGGTTCCTTCTTGCCCCCTTCCCTGCCACTCTTTTCAGCACAGTTGAATCTGACATGCCTGGTCAGCAAAGGTTCTTCCTGGGATCAAACCCCAACTCCCCATAGGATGGGGCCCAGGCAGCCTTTCAAACCAACTAACCCCAGGTTTTGCCACCCTTTTTTTTAGGAGGCTTTCTGTGGGCTTGAGCCAAGATGGCGACATAGAAGCAGGCAAACTTTGTGAGCGCCACCATAACCACCTCAAATACAAACAAATGTCCTGCTGAAGGAAGTTTGGCAGGCTGGCAGGAAGGGTCCATGGCAGGACACTGGAAACAGAACACAGCCCCACTGGAGCCTGTGGTTTTAGCCCCAGGGTAGCCCCAACCAGCAGCAACTAGAGCAGGCTTCTGGAGAGTGGATCACCAGAAGCTATGGCAATTTCCAGAAATATCAACCTATAAATGCTAAAGACAAAGTAAAAGGTCAGTGGAACTCTGCCAGAAATATGGGGCGAGTGTTGTCTGGCCTCTCCCCATGGTGAGAGAAGGCACAGAGATGACATGGCCATGTAGCTGCCCCCAAATGTCTGCTTCAGAGTTCCCAGCCTGCAGATCATAGAGGGGCCAAAAAACCATTCAGAGGGGTAATCACTCTTACTTTAACCTGCCTGGGTCTAGATCACTGTCTTTTGTGGTAGTCCTGAGGTATGTGACCAGTGAGCCACAGCTGGTGGTGGCTGTAGAGATGGTGCCCCCCAAATAGCTCTGGCAGCTGCAAAACCCCCAGCTATTTGGGACAAAGCTATTCCCTCTGGAAGCAGAGTTCTACTGTTTCAAAGAGCTCAAAAGTCAAGTAATTGACTGGCAACATGAGCAAGCCAAGGAAGCAAAGCAAGTAGAGCAATCAAACATTAGATTCCTTTTTTGAAGACAAAATCATGGAATAGGAGGAAGACAATGAAGTCAGAACTCCCACACAAGAGGCTTCTAAGAAAAGTATGAATTGGTTACAGGCCATGGAGGAACTCAAAAAGGATTTTGAAAATCAAATAAGAGGAGGAGAGGAAAAATTAGGAAGAGAAACAAGAATCATGAAAAGAAAATCATTAAAAGAGAGTCAAAACCTTACTGCAAAAAAATAATACTTTAAAAGAGATTAACTGAAATGGTGAAAGAGGCCTAAAAACCCAGTGAGGAGAAGAATGCCTTAAAAATCTGAATTTGCCAGATGGAAAAAAAATTTCAAAAGCTCACTGAAGAGAATAATTCCTTCAGAGTTATATTGGAGCAAATGGATGCTAATGGCTTTATGAGAAATCAATATATTATTAAACAGATCGAAACAAATGAAAAACTAGAAGGCAATGTCAAATGTCTCCTTGGGAAAACCACTGACCTGGAAAAAATGTCCAGGGTAGAGAATTTAAAAATTATTGGACTACCTGGAAGCCATGATTAAAAAAAAGGACCTAGAAATCATCCTTCAAGAAATTCTCAAGGAAAATTGCTCTGATATTTTAGAAAAGAGGGCAAAATAGAATGTGAAAGAATTCACTGATCACCTCTTGAAAAAGATCCCAAAAAGAAAACTACTAGAAATATTATAGTCAGGTTCTGGAGTTCCCAGATCAAGGAGAAAATATTATAAGCATCCAAGAAGAAACAATTTGAATATTGTAGAAACACAATCAGGATAACACAAGATCTAGCAGATTCTACATTAAGGGATCAAAGGGCTTTTGATATTATATTCTGGATATCAAAGGAGCTAGGATTAAATCCAAAAATCACCTAACCAGCAAAACTTAATATAATGTTTCAGGGGAAAATATAGTCATTCATTGAGGTGGAGGACTTTCAACCATTCTTGATGAAAAAACCAGTGTTGAATACAAAATTTTACATTCAAATAAAAGAAGCAAGAGAAGCATGAGAAGGTAAACAGGAAAAAGAAATTACAAGGAACTTATCAAAGTTGAACTATTTACATACCCACATGGAAAAATGATAATTGTAACCTATGAAACTTTTGTCAGTATGAGCATAATTGAAGGGAATACAAATAAAAATATAAAGAGCATAAATATATATGTATATGTATGTATATATGTCTATATAGGAGGGTATATGTGCATATGAATACACATGTGAGTGTGTATATGTGTACAGGTATACATAGACAGAGGGCAAAGGATCAATTGAATAGGAAGGAGTTATATTTAAAAGTTGAAATTGAGAGATGAGGGAGGAAGATAATGAGAGGAGATGGGGAGAGACAGAATGTGGTAAATTATCTCATATAGAAGAGGCAAGGGATAACTGTTACAGTGGAGGGGAAGAACAGGAAGGCAAAAGGGAATGGATCAACCTTACTCTTATTAAATTTGGCTTAGGGAGGGAACAACATGCACACTAAATTGGGTATCTTGCCCTACAGGAGAGTGGGGGGGAAGGGATGAGAGGGAAGATGATGGAGGGGAGGGAAGTTTGTGAGGGGAGGATAGAGAAGCACAGACCTTTGAAAAGGGACAGGGTAAAGTAGAAAATAGAACAAGTGGGTGGCAGGATAGAATGGAGGGAAAT
>CM053585.1:83722316-83733305 GCA_028646515.1 Pseudochirops corinnae
ATGGATGGATGGACATTTGTGTGTATGTATGTATATATGCATATATATGTATATATATGCATATGTATGTATGTATGTGTGTGTGTGTGTATATATATATATATATATATGTGTGTGTATATGCAATTTTATGTGCAACTGGGAAATAAGATATATAGGCACTAGGGTATGGAGATCATCTTGCCCTACTGGAAAGTCAGAAGGAGGATGGGGGAGGTTATAGGAGAGAGCAGATTAGAGAAGGAGGTATACTGTGGAATTGCTGTTTTGGAGGTGGTGGGTAGGGGAAGGATGGGGAGAATATTTGTAACTCAAAATCTTGTGGAAATGCATGATGTAAACTAAAAATAAACATTAAATTTAATTAAAAAAAAAAGAATGTCATCTCCTTAAAGGCAAGGACTATTTAACTTTTATCTCAACATCCCCATAACCTATGACCCTGGCACACATCAGGGTTTTCAATAAATTCTTATAAATTGATTAAAATGTCACTAATTCAAAAAATAAAAAAATGCAACCTCACAAAAAAAAAAAAAAGAGGCTTCCTGCTTGCTATTAAAACACAACCTAGCCTGGAGGTATTTACTCTTTACAGAGACTATACCACATCCTGGGATTTTTCTTCTGATCTTCTCAAATTATTCCACAAGGACCCCAGTTATGCTCCATTTCTTATTATCTCCACCTGCTATTTCTTCACCCTAAAGTGCTATTTTAACTCTTTTGTCGGGGGAGGAGAATCTTGCAAGCTAAGAATTTTCTGACCTACTTAGCCATCTTCCCAGAATCCTCTCCCCAGTAATCCCTGTTCTTAAGGAGCTTACATTCTTCAGGGAGTCACAAAACATAAGGAAGTATATACAGAATAAATACAATTTAAATACAAGTGTTAAAATATAATATAAATAGGTAAGGAGAACACCAACAATGTTGAAGGGATGAATAAGAAAGGTGCCCTTTATTAGGTGGTGATTGAGTTGAGGGTTGAAGTAAGTATTCTATTAAGTAGAGTTGAGGAAGGAGTGCATTCCAAGCATGGGAAATGGCCAGTGGAAAAGCATGGAGATGAGAGATAGAGTGTCATATATGTTGAGAAAAAGAGCAAATTTGAAAGGACCCTGGTATGGTGGAAAGAGAAGTAATGGATCAAGAAGCTGAAAAGATAGTTAGACAATTTTGAAGGGTTTTAAGAATCAAGTAGATGCTTCTATTTTATCATTGAGTGAGGTGAATGTTATCATTCATATAAATTGTTGAGCTAACAAAAGATGAGTGTGACATACTGTATGAAAAGGAAAAAAAATGCAACCTTACAAATCTAGTTTGTTTGGTTTTTTTCCTCAACCATTCAACAAATATTTAGTTAATTCCTGCTAGGTGAGACATTTCTGTTTGTTTCTTGTCTTTTAGTTCAAATGATTTATACCACAGAGTTGAGTCAATTGATTAGATCAACCTCAAATTATTTTCTTAATTATAAATAAAGGGATATTTGATTACTGAATTAAGAAGAAAAATAAAACATGTGTGTCTTACCTAAGGGTAGTGCTGAGAAACATTCAATATCCTCTAGAGATTTTTGTTGTTGTTGTTTTCAAAACTCTCTTTGAATATCTTTGAGACCTTTCTTTTTCAGCTACTGATAATTGCTCATTTCCTTTTTCCCCTCATTAAATCTTCACCAATTATTTTCATTAGCATAATCACTTACATAGACCCGTAAAATATTGCTTCATTATATATTTATTCAGATTTCAACTCATTTCTTGAACTTTTCCCCTCATTAGTCTCATATTCACTATTTTGACAAGTTATTTTGAGGTAGGTGTATGTACTCAACAAAGGCTACTGTATAGATGACACTGCCATGCACATGACAAAGTACATGTTCTCATACTCTGGGATCTTTGATGTTATTGATGGCATAGTCACTACAATGATAGAGTTTGTAACTCATCCATAACAGCTTATTCTGTGTTTTTCTATTTCTTCCTATAAGTTTAATATACAGGTTATTTGACTCAAAATGTCAGGGGGCTTCCTCACATTGTCTTAATATTCTAAAGATACCTTTGGACCACACAGGCTATGCAATGCTTTTAACTGATTCCTGACACCTAAAAGCCTTTCTCCTTTTTAAAAATCATGTTCAGGTTTTTTACAACACTTCTTGTTTGCTTTGTGTTATAGACTACTAACACTCAATATGGACTTCACAAATGCTTTTTTTCTTCAACTTCATCTTTTTGAAAAGTGCTCTATTCAATGAATTACAATCATATGTTATCAAAAGAACATTAGAATTCAAATGATGGAACTTTATTTCAGATAAAAAAGTCATGATCTATACAGTGCAATCCATTTTCTTTCTTCTCATCAGTTTTGGGAACAGTGCTAGATGCTGGAGATATAACAACAGAATGTAACAGTCCCTACAGTCAAAGAACTTACATTCTATTGGGTAGACCATGTATACATATATAAATATCTACAAAATTATTACAAAGGAATGGGAGGTGAGGCACTAGCAACTGTGAGATCAGGAAAGACTTTTTATAGAAGGGTAACACTTGCATTAAGTTTTGAAGAAAACTTGGCATTCTAACAGGTTGATTCAAGGTGGAAGTACAATCTAGGCAGATGGGGCAGAGCATGCAACCATATGTGAGGGAAAGCAAAAAAAAAAGTCAGCTTGTCTTGACTATATAGTCTGTGAAAAAAAGAATATTGAATAGCAAGTTGGGATGAGACAAATGAAGCTAGGTTGTGAATACCTTTAAATTGCAGGGGAGTTTGTCTGATCCCAGAAGTAATCATCAAATTTTTACTTTTACTTTTTGAAGAAGTCCCACGTTCTTCAAGATGACTTTTACAATCCTTCTTAATCTCAATATTTCCCCTGAGACTACTCCTGGTTTAGACTGTATGTATCTTGCTTGTAGTTGACTATTTACATGTTGTCTTTCACATTAGTCTTTGAGCTCCTTCAGAGTAGAGACTGTTTGTTGTGGTTTTACCTTTATTTGTATTCCAAGGGATTAGCATAGTGCCTGTATATGCTTGTTGACCTGACTATTGAGCAGGAGGTGTAGATGGTCAGGGATATACTTAAGGAAAACCTAAACACTCAGGTAACTGTGTGGAGAATGGGTTGAGGGAAGGAGAGGCAAGGAACTAATATAGCAGGTTATTGCAATAGTCCAAGTGAAAGATGGTCAGAACACAAACTAATATGGTGGTTAAAAGAGTACAGACATCAGGATGGGTTAGCCAATGTTTTGGGCATAAGATGAACAAGATTTGGCAATTGATAGGATATGTTCCTGGTCTATTAAATTTCTCATGGATTCCTATCATTCCACTACTCTTTCTGAAGACAATTTGTGAAGAGTTTTGATACTAAAGATAGATAACTTAAGAAATTCTGTCTTTTTCACCTTGCCACATGAGAGCGGGATGATGTTAGTTACCATAAATACAAAAAAAAAAAAGAAACTGCATATTTAAATGAATAATCATATTCCATAACATTAGTATTGATGTGATGCAAAGTAAAAGATATGCTGTGGTCCTTGGCTTGAAGGAACTAGCTATACTGGTGAGGAAACACTTATACACATGAGATATTTTTAAGGACAGTGTATTACTATATGGAATTTAAGAGCTAAATTGTGGAATTTCCATGATTACTATAGGAGTTAATAAGGGAAAGAAAAATATGAAGCAATCACAGAAGACTTTCTGGAGGAATTGAGTTGCAGATGACTGAGAGGTGGTGTATTGACTGGATGTCAAAGGCAGAAGACCCAGTAAACATAAACAATAAAAGATGATATGAATTAATCTTTCAGCATCCAATGTATAAATAGTGAAGCAATTCTTTGGCATCACTTAGGGGTAAAAAAAAATAAATAAAAGAGCTCCTTACGCCTTATTTTGTATGCCTGATTTCTCTTTCCTCCTGATACGTGCTCACATGAAATGATTACACTAGTGAGGTCAGCGTTTAGACAATTGAGTGTGCCAAAAATTTAATTAGATAATTAGTTTATGTGCAGTTACATGGAGAGGAGACTGTAATAAAAGAAGATTGACTGTCTTCTGATAGGTGCAGGTAAATGATTCTTTCTAAAGCTCTTTCTTGTAAGCAAGTCTGCTGATTTGAATATGGAAATTAATACTTGAAAACCTATATGAAGGGATTAATATAGGACAACTTAGGCTCTAAGACACTTGAAGGAAAACAGATGCAAGGACGCAAAAACAACGAAAAGACTCTGATGATTGACGTGTGGTTTTAATGTTTAGATACTGCTCTGAATTTCTTTTTCCATTTTTTTTTCCCAAAAGGGGTAGGTATTTTCACAAATAAAGAGGTATGACACTAATGCTCAAAATTTTACAGCAAACCCAAGAAGTCCAAATCTTAAATTTTATAATCTCTTAGCATCTCTGTACATCTAGGTCTCTCTTCTTATGTCTTTGCATTTGATACAATCAAGTTTCAAATAGTGATGTAAGTAATCAAGAAAAAGAAGAATAAATTCATTTATTTGGTTTGAAGAAAAATCATTAAATGAATTTGGAATCAGAGAACTTGGGTTCAAATGCTGCTTCTTCCATGTAGTAAATAATAAGTAAATAAACTTGTCTTCAGCAAGTTACCAAATCTTTTAAGGCCTCAGTTTCTTTTTTTTTTTCAAATTTTTCAAATTATATTTTTTAACATTTTAAAGGAAGTATTGGTTCCAAAGTCTTTCCCTCCCTCTGTCCTTTCCCTAATCTATTGAGAAGTCAAACAGTATGATATCAATTTATACATGTAAAGTCATGCAAAATATATAACATATTACTGATGTTGCAAAAAAAGGAAAAAAAGCGAGAAATAAAATGAAAAAAATATGCTTCAGTCTATACACAGAGTTCATTATTTTTCTCTCTGGGGGTGGATAGTATTTTTTCATGGTCCTTTGAAATTGTCTCAGACAATTATCTTGATGATAATAATTGTTTTCCACAGTTGATCATTATTATAATATTGCTGTTACTGTGTACATTTTCCTGATTCTCCTCACATTACTTTGTATCAGTTGATGTAAATCTTCCCAGGTTCTTCCATAACCATACTGTTTGTCATTTCTTATAGAACAATTGTACTACATCACAATCATATAGCAGAACTATATTTCCCAATTGATAGTCATCTCCTCAATTTTCAGTTCTCTACCAGCACCCCTTTTGTTTAAATCATTTACCCTTTTTTAAAAATCTTACTTAGTATACCAGGTGAAATGTTGATCTATACCCATTTTCTGCTAAACTCTTTTCCAGTTGTCACAACAGTTTTTGTCTAATAGTGAAATATTGTCCCAAGTGCTTGGATTTGGTGATTTATAAAACAGTAGATTACTATGGTCATTTAATAGTGTTCATTGTATGCCTAATCTCCTACACTGATCTAGAACTCTGTCAAAGGCTGGATTGCCTTTTTCCTTTTTTACATAGTGTGAAATCTGTCAATATTAGACTTCCTTCCTTCAGATATTTTCATTGAATCCTTGATATTCTTGGTCTTTTGTTCTTCCAGATGAATTTTGTTATTATTTTTCTTGTTATATAAAACAATTGGTAGCTTAATTATGTTGGCTTTGATTAAGAAATGAAATTGTCCTACAGATTTCTTTCTCTTTTTGCTCTCCCTGTTTTAGGTATAAAAACTATATTTCCATCATAAAGGAATTTGGTAGAATTTCTTTTGATTTTTTGAAAGTTTATATGTATTTAGATTAATTGTTTCTTAAATATTTTGGTAGAAGTTAATTGTAGACTCATTTAATCCTAGATACATGCATACATACATACATACATACATACACACACACATATATATATATTTCTTAAGGAGCTCATTTATGACTTGTCCAATTTCTTTTTCCAAGATAAAATTTTTAAGTATCCTTTTTTTTCTCATTGTTGATCTGGGCATTGTAAACTTTTGTAAATATTTAGTCATTTAACTTAGGCCATCGATTGTACTGGCATATAATTGTGAAGAATATTTCTTAATAATTGCTTTAAATTCTTCTTCATTAATGATGCATTCACCTATTTCATTTTTGAAACTGGTGATTTGATTTTCTTCCTTCTTTTAAAAATCAAATTAATAAATGGTTTATCTATTTTATTTCTTTCATAAAACGAGTTCCAAGTTTTGTTTATTAGTTCAATTGTTCTTTTAACTTTTATTTTTCTTCATCTCTCCTTTGTTTTTTGAGATTTTCATTCTGGTGTTAATTGGGGATTTTTAGTTAAGTCTTTTTCTAATTTTTTTTTTAGTAGCATGTCCAATTTTTTAATCTGCTCTTTTTCTCTTTTCTTGATATATGCATTTAAAGATATCGGTTTTCTTCCAAGTACTTGCTTTGGTGATATCCCACAAATTTTGTCTTCTTGTTATCCTCTTTAATGAAATAACTAATTCTTTCTATGATTTGTTCTTTAACCCACTGATTATTTAGGATTTGATCATTTGTTTTCTAATTAATTATAATCTATCTTTCTATGGTCCATACTCAATACATTTTATTGCCTTGTGGCCTGAATAGGTTGCATTTGATATTTCTGCTTTATTGCGTTTGGTTATGAGGTTATTTTATGCCATAATACATAGTGTTTAATTTTTTTGTGAATGTGCCATGTAAAGTTGAGAAAAAGGCATATTCTACTCTATTCCCATACAGTTATCTCAGAGGCCTTTAATATATAATATTTCTAAAATTCTATTTATCTCCTTAATTTTTTTTCTCATTTATTTTATGATTACGTTTATCTTGTTTAGTTGAGGTTCTGCACTATTATAGTTTTACTATTTTCTATTTTCTTATCTTTTCCTTTAATAACTTGTATTCTATGCCATTCACTGTACATAAATTAAGTATTTATATTACTTCATTGTCTACGGTTACTTTTAGCAGGATATACTTTCCCTGTTTATATCTATCAATTAGATTTATTTTGATTTTGCATTGTCTGAGATCATGATTGTTACTCCTTTATTTTTTACTTAAGTTGAACCATAATAGATCCTATCCCAGCTTCTTATTTAAACCTTGTATGTCACTCCATTTCAAATATTTTTTCTTATAAGAAAGATATTTTTTTAAATTTTGTTTTCTAATGTATTCTGCAATTTGCTTGTTTTATGGGTGAATTCATCCCATTCACATTCATAACTATGATTACAAACATAACTATGCATTTTCCTCTATACTCTTTTCTTCCTGTTAATCCTTCTGTGTCTCTGTTACCTTACTCCTCCACAAAAGTCTGTTTTGCTCCTAACAATTGCCTCCCTTATCCACATTTTCTTTATCATCCCTCCTTTTTTTCCTTTTTTTTTTCCTTTTTTTTTGGAGGGCAATTGGGGTTAAGTGACTTACCCATGGTGACACGGCTAGATTTGTGTGTGTGTGTGTGTTAAGTGTCTGAGGGCTGATTTGAACTCAGGTCTTCCTGACTCCTGGGCTCTATTCACTGTGCCACCTAAGCACCCCTCCTCCATTTTTTTTTTTTTTAGATCTCCTTCCCTTCAATTTCCTTGTTGGGTGACCTGGGAGCTCTGGAATTTAGATATAGTATTCCTGGAAATTTTTATTTTGTGATCTCTTTCAGTACCTGATAAATGGATTCTTTCAATATCTATTTTACCCTCTGATTGTAGGATATCAGTTAATTTTCCTTCACAGTTTATTAAAATATGAAGCCTGCAATCTCTCTTTGATAATAGCATTCAGGCAATATACTATTATCTCTTCTCCATTTTCTTGGGCTAGAAAAAATGTCTCCTCCCTACCATTCATTGGCAACACCACTCCAGAATTTAATTTTAAATGTTATTTTAAAGTTCTTTGAAGGAGAATGTTGGAAGAATTCAAGGCTTCCTCTACTCTGCTATCTTGACTTTGGCCTTTGAACTTCCCAGCTCAGTTTCTTAATTTATGATATTCACACATCTATCTAAAAGAGTTGAGTTGACCAATGAGCTCAATGAGCTCAAAGGAGTCCCTTTTATTTCTAGAATCAAATATGAAATATTATTTGGCATTAATGCTAAGCTGGCTCCTTCCAACCTCTCATCCTTCTTATACCTTAATCCCCTCCATGCACTCTACATTCTAAATACACTGATCCCCAAACATGATACTACATTCTTATCTCCAGTCTTTTGAACTGGCTTGAATGTCTTGAATGCTTTCCTCATATTGCCTCTACCTCTTAGTTTCACTGACATCCTCCAAGTTTTTTTTCAAATATTATATTCTGCAGGGGGTCTGTTCATTCCCATATCCCTAATTGTTTTTTACTCATTTCAGTTATATCCAACTCTTTATGATGCTGTTTGTGGTTTTCTTCACAAAGACACTAAAGTGATTTGTCATTTCCTTCTCTTCTTCATTTTACAAAAGAGGAAACTGAGACAAATAGGGCTAAGTGACTTGTCCAGAGCCACACAGCCAGTGAGTGTCTGAGACTGGATTTAAATTGAGATCTTCCTGAATCAAGCTCAGTACTCTCACCACTGTACCCCCTTGTTGCCCTATCTGGAGTGGAGAAAATATTCTAGGTCCTTGGGTGCGGCCTTTTGATTGAGTCCAAATTTTATAGAACAAATCCTTTTATTAAGGGGATTTATTCTGTGGAGTTTAGATTCAGTAAAAAGGTCATATTTGAGGATCAAGGGGGCCACCTGTGGCCTAAAGGCTACAGGTTCCCAGCCCTGCATTGATTTTTTAATGTCTTTGTTTCAGATTACCTTTCCTTTGAACATATCTTGTATGTACCTATTTATGTACATATTGTCTTTCTCATTAGAAGTTCTTTGAAGGTGAACACATTTATTTTTGCCTTTCTTTGTATATTCACCCCTTAACCTGACACACAGTAAACACTTCATAAATGCTCATAGATTGACAGACTAATCGCAAGAATATAACTTTGCAATAGTACTTTATAATAGGGAAGTATCACCAGTGGTACCACACACTTAACAAGTTAATTTCCACATCATGAACTAGCTAGGTGATCACAAGGAGTATGATTATTCATGGGGAGAAGCTAGCCTATGTTTAAAAAAATGACTTTAAAGGATAGACAAAATAGATAGCTTAATGTAACACTTCCTGAAAATTGACTTTTTCTGTTATAGCAATGTCATTGTTCTAGAGAAGGTGCAACCCATCTAGCCTTTCTCATCTTGTTTCAATTCCCCATTCCTCTGCCTACTTTCCATCAATAATCAATAGAAGATTTATCAAATACTTTGAAAGTCTTTCTGTTTTTCATCATCACCATTCTCCTCTTCCTCCCTGTCCTCTTTTTCCTCTTTATCATCTATCTAATCTGGTTTCAATGGGCGTCAGCTGGGAGATTAACCATATTAGTTAAATAATAGATTGTTGAAGGATTAAGGTTATTTGTTGTCATTGTTTTTTAACCAGACCTTGGGTTTTATCAGTGTAGGGAACTCCTACTAAATTTCAGATCAGCTACTGCTCTGAAACTTATATTATTATATGAGACTGTGGGGTATTAAGGATTTAGTAATAAAGCCAATATGAATCAGAGGTGAGATTTGATCTCTTGCCTGCCAAATTCTGAGGTTATTCATCTAACCATTACACCAGTCTTGTAGTTATTATTTTTGATATTATTTTCATAACTAATATGAAATTGATATCAGTACTCATGAGGATCAGGCACCATATTATACATGAGGAAACTCTTTAAATGCTGGTATCCCCACCACACAAAAATTGCCATCACATACACACACACACACACACACACACACATACACACACACACACACACACACACACAGACTCTCCTATATGAAGTAGGTCTTGGCAAGTTAGAGATTATTTTTTAGTTTTTATTTTTTATCACTAGCTCTTGACACAGTACCTGGCATATATTTGCCATTTAATACATGATTTCTGATTACAATGGCAGTGATGATGACGATGATTTCACGCTTCTATCCTATCGTTATCATTTTCATATTTAATATTATATGAAATATTGCACAGGTGGTGGGAATGATGAGTTTTTATAATTAAATATAAGTTATGAGATGTTAAGTTCATCTCATATGGACTCATTGCAACTATCTCTGGGATAACTCTAGTATCAAACAGGTATAATATGTACATTCTTTGAACTCTTATTTTAAAAATATTTCATTTCATTCAGTTTAGAAATTATGAATATTTGGCATGGTAAAATCCATTAACATATTATTATTTTTTCTTTAATTATGATGGGCAAACACCTCACCTTGGAGATTTTAAGTAACACTCCTATCTATAATGATGTTTATTTCAGAAAATTTTGAGGGGTTGAATATCTGTGAATATTTGCATATTTGTATCTCTGGTTAATAATTTGATGTCAGGAATTATTTTTTAATTACACTGTATCTACAGGGGCTGTTAGTTGTATTTCTGCCGTCAATCTAAAAATATTTTTCCATCAAATATCTTGTTTATTTTTTTATCAGAATAAAAGAACCAATTTTTGCCACAGGCAAATGTACTTGAATACTAAAGTTTGGTTGACTTTATCTGTGCTTATATTGCCAAGTTGAACACAATTTGGAATTTGATAAAAGAACAACAATGACAACATATATTCTTAGTATTTCAGAGGCAAAAGTAAATGATTTTTCTAACAAAAATATTCTCAATCAGTTACTTTTCAGATTGATTTGAAAGAGAAATATATTTCTGGTATACCATAGGTGATTACATTAAAACATACTTGTCTTTATTAATATTAATTAAGTTACATAAAAATATTAAAGTTCATTATGAAACCATTTAAAATGTCTTCTGTTATTCATTCTGAATTTATCTCTTATTCCAACCCACTAAAAGTTTCTTTATAAGAAAAAGCAAAAGGAAGACAAAATAAAGTAATAAACTAACA
>CM053585.1:83733805-83760314 GCA_028646515.1 Pseudochirops corinnae
TATGTATACACACACATTTATATTCCCTTCAACTATCCTCATACTGAGAAAAGTTTCATAAGTTACAATTATTATTTTTCCATGTAGGTATGTAAATAATTCAACTTTGATAAGTTCCTTATGATTTCTTTTCCCTGTTTATTTTCTCATGCTTTTCTTGCTTCTTGTATTTGAATATCAAGTTTTCTATTCAGTTCTTGTTTTATCATCAAGAATGCTTCAATGTCCTCCACCTCATTGATTGACTATATTTTCTCCTGAAACATTGTACTTGGTTTTGCAGAGTAGATGATTCTTTGTTTAAATGCTAGCTCCCTTGATCTCCGGAATATTGTATTCCAGGACCTTCCATCCCTTTATTCAGAAGCTACTAGAGCCCATGTTATCATGATTGTGTTTCCACAATATTCAAATTGTTTCTTTTTGGCTTCTTGCAATATTTTCTCCTTGATCTGGGAACTCTAGAACCTGGCTATAACATTCCTAGGAGTTTTCTTTTTGGGATCTTTTTCAAGAGGTGATTGGGATCTTTTTCAAGAGGTGATTCTCTTTTTCAAGAGAATTCTTTCAATTTCTATTTTTCCCTCTTGCTCTAAAACATCAGGGCAATTTTCCTGGAGAATTCTCTTTTTTTGATCATGGCTTTCAGGTAGTCCAAGGATTTTTAAATTGTCTCTCCTGTATCTATTTTCCAGGTCAGTGGTTTTTCCAATGAGATATTTCACATTGCCTTTTATTTTTTCATTTGTTTGGATATGTTCAGTAGTATCTTGATCTCTCATAAAGTCATTTGCTTCCTTTTGCTTCAATCTAATTCTGAAGGAATTATTCTCTTCAATGAGCTTTTCAAATTCTTTTACCATCTGGCAAATTTGACTTTTAAAGGCATTTTTCTCCTCATTTGCTGTTTTCAGCCTCTTTTGCTGTTTGAGTTAGTCTATTTTTTAAGGTGTTATTTTCTTCAGTCAGGTTGTTGACTCTCTTTTCATGATTGTCTTGCATCATTCTCATTTCTCTTGCGAATTTTTTCCTCCTCTTCTCTTACTTGATTTTCAAAATCCTTCTTGAACTCTCCATTGCCTGTAACTAATTTCTATTTTTCTTGGAAGCTTTTGGTGCAGGAGTTCTGGATAGAGTTTTCGCAGCTGCCATAGCTATTTGGAGGCCTTTATCTCTACAATCCCACCAGCTTTGGCTCACTGGTCACTGTAACGATACTGGGATTTGAAGATCTTGCATGCCCCTTGAATTTGCTGATGTAGGAGGAAGGGGTGGAGCAAGAGAACACTGGAACCAAGCTAATCTCCATGAGGTGTGGACTGGAAGCAGCGGCAGAGGCAGCGGCTGTGGTTGTAGTGTGAACTCCTTTTTCTTTGAGCCTGCCAGAATCTCTGCTAAGGACTCCTGCTGAGGACTGCCAGGGATGGGAACTGTGGGGGGGCCAGAGCTGCTGGGAGCAAGGTGCCTGGATGCTGAGCAGTTGTCATGAGTGAGGAGAGGGGGATCTTTGCCTGAGTTAACCTCTCCTGTTTTGAAGGCTTGAGAATGTGGGTGTTTACTACTTTAACTACATGTGCCAACTTCATAACTACTGTGTTGGCTTTGACTTTCTGATTTGGGGACTTAGTTTTCTGGTATTTAAATGAATGCTCTAGCTATATTTCTTATGTAGAGAGCCTGTTACATTTTGTGATTAATAACCATATCAGCATATTTATAGTTACTGTAGGCATTGTGAATACTGCATTGCTGATACAGTCACATACCTCAGGACCACCACCCAAGGCCGTGGTCCAGATCCAGGCAGGTTAAGGCAAGAGTGCTTAGCCTTTGAGTGGTCTCTTGGCCCCCCTATGATCTGCAGGCCTGAAGCTCTGAAGCAGCCACATAGAGGTGGCTGCAGGGCTGCTGCTTCTGCCACTTCTTGCTCCAAGAATGGAGGCCAGACTGCATTCTGTCTCGCCTAGATTTAGCAGGGTTCCAATGACCTTTTACTTTGTCTTCAGCATTTATGGGTTGATAATACTGGAAACTGCCATAGCTGCTGATGATCCACTCTTCCAAATGCTCCAGACACAGCTGGTTCAGGCTGCCTTGGGGCTAAAACTGAGGGTTTAGTGCGGATCTGGGCTCTACTCCCAGCACTCTGTGATGAAACCTTCCTGTCCTCCTGCTGGCTGCCTTTAGCAGGAGATTTGTTTCTCTCTGTGACTTAGTGGGTTATGTAGCTCTAAAATTTGTTAAGAGTCATATTTTATAGGTATTTGAGGTGGTTGTGGGGGGAGCCATGTAGTTTTCCTGCTTCCATGCCACCATTTTGATAATGATCATCCTTTTATAGGGAGTTGGATAATGTGCTGTTTCACTAGTCCTTTGGATTCCAGGCATATTAGTACATTAATTGTGGTTCTTATAGCTTTCAAAATTATTTGTCTTTATAATTTGTTGTTATGGTATATATTGTTTTCATTCTGCTTATTTCATTGTATTGCTCATACTCGCTTGTAGATTGAGTACTATGCAAGAGAAGAATACCAGCACTTGTGGCCACAGGATACCAGGAGTCCTGGGCACAATTTGAGGACAGAGAAGAGTTCTTGTGGTCATTCACAATAAAAAGGGTCCTGGTCTCAATTTTAAGACACAAAATAGCACTAGTCATTTTACCTGTAGTAAAATAGGGGAATTGGTCACAACAGGGACAAAAGGGATGCTTATACTTTTGGCTTTTGGCTTCAGGAGGACAATATCCCTTCCTTGGTAAAGACATATTTCCTCTGATCATATCACCTTGGAAGCATCAAAAAAATGCAGATTTGTAGGCCTAGATCTGAAAAGAGTAGCATGAGAAACCTGAAGGTTGCAACAATGCACACTCAATCCTTGGAGTAGAACTCAAATTTAACACAAACTTAAAAGTGAAGGAAGAAACTGGAAAAATGAGCAAATAAGAAAAAAAATGGACCATAAGAAACTGCTATGGTGACAGATAATGTCAAGTAACAAACTCAGAAGTAAACGATGTCAAAACAGCTACAAGCAGAACCTTAAAGAGAAAGGTGAATTGGACACAAACCCAACAAGAATTACTACAGGAGCTAAAAAATGGCATTTAAAATTTTAAAAAAGAGAGAAGTAGAGGGAAAAAAATGGAGAAAAATGAGAATGATGCAAAAAAAAATCTTGAAAGAGAATTAACAACTTGGTAAAACAGACAAAAAATACTACAGAAACACCTTAAAACTGAATTGACTAAGTGATAAAAGAGGCATAAAAATCCATTGAAGAGAAGAACTTAAAAAATAAAATTGATCAAATGGGAAAAGGACAAAAGCTCACTGAAGAAAATAATTAGATTTAGATAAGTGAAAGCTAATTACTCCATGAAGCATCAAGAAATAATAATAATGAAAGAATGAATAAATAGAAGAAAATATGAAACATTTTATTTGACAAAACAACTGACCTGAAAAATAGAACAAGGAAAAATAATTTATAAATTTTTGAACTGTGTGAAAACATTGAAAAAAAATGGCCTAACCATCCTATTTCAAGTTATTATCAAGGAAAACTACAGTAATATCTTTGAATTAGGGGGTAAAATAAAAAATCAAAAGAAATGACAGTCATCTCCTGAGAGCCAAATATGAGAACTCCTATGAAAATTATAGCCAAATTCAAGTACCAGATTTCAAATAGTATTACAAAACAATAATCATCAATATAATATGGTATTGACTACGGTATAGAATATTGTGATAGTGGAAAAGATTAGGTACACAATAGTAAATGGCCATAATAACCTAGCGTTTTTTTTTAACCCAAAGACCCACAATTTTGGGACAAGACCTTGATGTTTGATAAAATATTCTAGGAAAACTTTAAAAAATGGCAGGAACTAGGCATAGATCATTATCTCACACCACTTACCAAAATGTCAAAATAGGTATACTATTTCCCATTAAAGAGGCTATAATAAGCAAATTAGACAACCATGGAAAAAATCATCTGTTAAACTTTATACATAAGGAATGAATTTATAACCAAATGAGATAGAGAGCATTATAGGATATAAATTGGATAATTTTGATTTCATGAAATTAACAAGGTTTTACACAAACAAAACCAAAAACAACCAAAATTAGGAGAAAAATAGGAAATGAGGGGGAAAATTACAGTTTTTCTTATAAAGGCCTCATTTCTCAAATATATAGAGACCTGAGTTAAATTTATAAGAACATGAGTCATTCCCCAATAGATAAACAATCCAAGGATATGAGGGGCAGTTAGTTAACACAATAGATAGAATGCCAGGCCTGGAGTCAAGAAGCTTTATATTCTTGAGTTCAAATACCTACTAGCTGTATGACCCTTGGAAAGTCACTTAACTCTGTTTTTGTCAGTTTCCTCATCTGTTAAATGAATCACAGAAGGAAATGGCATACCATGCTCTTATCCTTGTTTTTAAAAATACAAAGGCATCACAGAGTCATTCATGACTGAAAAATGACTCTGCAATAGCAAAAGTGGTAACAACAACACAAAGGATATGAAGTGGCCATTTTCAGAAGAAGAAATCAAAGGTTTTGATAGTAAAATTTAAAAAAAGTCTTAAAGTATTGATTAGAGAAATGCAAATTAAAATAACTCTGAGGTACCATCTCATATCTATATTGACTAATATGACAGAAAAGGAAAATGACAAATATTGGAGGACATGTAGAAAAATTGGGACACTAATGCATTGTTGGTAGAGTTGTGAACTAATACAACCATCCTCTAGAGGAATTTGGGATAAAAGGGTTAAAAACTGTGGATGTCCTTTGACCCAGTGTTACCACTCTTTGGTTTATAGCCCAAAGTAATCAAAGAAAAAAAGAAAATGACCTATATGTACAAAAATATTCATAGCTTCCAAGCTCTCCCCACCCTGTATGGTAGCAAAGAATTGGAAATTGAGTGGATGTTCATCATTTGAGGAAAGACTAAACAAGCTGTGGTATGTGATTGTGTCTGAAAATCATTTTGTCAAAAGAAATGATGACTAGAATGGTTTCATAGAAACTTTGGAAGACTTATATGAACTGATGCAAAGTAAAATGAGCAGAACCAGGAGGACATTATATATAGTAACAGCAATAGTGTATATTAAACAATTATGAATGGCTTACCTATTCTCAGGAAAACAATGATCCAAGAAAATTGCAAAGGAGTTACAATGAAAAATGTTATCCTCCTCCAGAGAAACAATTGATGGAATTTGAATGTTGTTTAAACCATATTTTTTTTTAAACTGTCTTTAATTTCTGGCCTTTTTTTTAATGACATGATTAACATGGAAATATGTTTTGCATGATTTCAAATGTATAATTAACATCACTTTTTTGCCTTCAGAGGGGTTTGGTGAAGGGTAGGAGGGAGATAATACAGAACTTTAAAAAAATGTTAAAAAGATATAAAAAAGAAATTTAAGGGAAAACACCAAAAAAAAAAGAGAGAATTACTGCTTTGTAGTATAGTTTGAAATCCATTACTATTATTCCCCTTTATACCTACTTTAAAAAAAAAATCATCTTATTAGTCTTGATTTATTGTCCCAACCTGTGATTTTATTTTTCTAGTTCTATAAAACAATACTGAGGGAGTGGGGGTGGGAGGGAGATGAGCCAAGATGGCAGAGTAAAAGCAGGAACTTGCAAGAACTCATGCTCCAACAACCTCCAATACCTGTAAAAAAATGCCTCTAAACAAATTTTAGTGCTACAGAACTCACAAAGTGACAGAGAGAAACAAATCTCCCACTGACATCAGCTCAGTAGGCTGACAGGAAAGTTCTATTGCATCAGGCTGGAAGTGCAGTGCAGTACCATGTAGGCCACACAAAAACAGGCCCATAGCACAGAACAGTCAGAGTAGACTTCAGGAGACTGAATCACTTGGAACTGTGGTGGTTTCCATACTTGTCAAGGAATAAACACCACAGAGAAAATAAAAGGTCAGTGAGGAATCTCTGTTGGAACTGTGTGAAAGAAGAGCATGGTGTGGCCCCTTTCCCCTGGAATTGGGGAGGTGATGACATCTGCACCTGATGCTGTGTTGGCTGTGTCCTGAGCTATAGGCCCACAGATCATGGGTTGACTAAGTAGCTATCAAAAGGCTCTCCTTTTTGGCACTGAGGCAGGATTCTCTTGCTTTGCCATACTTGGATCTGCATTGTAGTCTTGGGTGATGGTTATAGGGTGAGGAACAGTGACTTGTCAAAGCTTGTTCAAGCTGTGGAGATGCAGTCCTCCTCATAGTTCTGAGGTAGGTGCATAGAGGAAGCTGACAACAACTGCACAAAAACCCAGAAATTTGCGACACAGCACTCTCCCCTCTGAAAGCAGAATTCTATGGTGGCAAAGAGCTCAAAAGTCAAGCAATTGGTTGGCAAGAGGAGCAAATAGAGGAAGCAAGAACAAACCATAGCATTGTTTTTTGGTGACAAAGAAGATCAAAACAAAGAACCAGAAGAAGACAACAAAGTCTTGGTGATTGGAAGCTGGCTTCCAATCGTCCTTAACTCAATCATCCTTAAGAGGTGCAAAGTATAAAGGTGTCCCACCCCCAGGTCACATTGTCTTAATCTTGTCAGTCATCACTAAGTACCCAAGTAAAAGTCCTTTCTCTTGACCTGAGGCTGACTCCCAAACTCCATGGGTTCTCTTCCATGTTCCAAGCTCTGGCCTAAATTTACCCAACTGTCATTTGGATTCACAGATAGGCAGCTCCCAGCTTCCATTCCAGCTCCTGGGCCAGCTCCCAGTCCAGCTCCACACATCAAACTTAGCAAAGTTACAACAATACTCAAGTACATTGCTAACACCATCATCAATTTGCTTTCTGCCCATGAAATCAACACAGACTAATGGACATGGCCTTTTATATCATCAGCTCCTTCCTGTTCCACCCTCCTCTTATGTCCTTCCTGTTCCAGTCTTTGGCAAGTTCCTTCCACTGTGGGTTTCACAGGTTCTGTTTCTAACAAAGAATTGATATAATCACAGACAGAGGCTCAAAGACACTTGAATAACTGAAACAAGAAACTAAGTACTCCTATGCTTGCCATTACAGAAGTAGAGGAAAGATTGGGAAGGGAAATGGAATGATGCAAGAAAAACATGAAAAATGAGTCAACAGCCTGCTAAAGGAGACCCAAAAAATAATGAAGAAAGTTGCACCTTAAAAAATAAATTTATTCAAATGGCAAAAGAGTGCAAATAGGTCAATGAAGAGAAGAATGCCTTAAAAAAACAACATTGGCCAGATGGTAAAGAAATTTCAAAAGCTCACTGAAGAAAATAATTCTTTGAAAATTAGATTAGGGCAGATGGAAGTAAATGACTTTATGAGAAATCAAGATACTATAAAACAGATCCAAAAGAATGAAAAAATAGAAGGCAATGTGAAATATCTCATTGGAAAAACCACTGACCTGGAAAATAGAACCAGGAGAGATAAGTTAAACATTATTGCACTAACTGAAAGCCATGATGAAAAAAGAGCCTAGAAATAATGCTTCAAGATATTCTCAAAGAAAACTGCCCTGATATTCCAGAACCATAGGGCAAAATAGAAGTTGAAAGAATTCACTAATGGCCTCTTGCAAAAGATCCCAAAAAGAAAACTCCTAGGAATGTTATAGACAAACTCCAGAATTCCCAGGTCAAGGAGAAAATATTACAGGCAGTCAGGAAGAAACAATTTGAGTACTGTGGAAAGACAAGCAGGATAACACAAGATCTAGCAACTTCTACATTAAGGGATTGAAGGGCTTGGAACATGATATTCCAGAGGTGAAAGGAGCTAGGATTAAAATCAAGAATCACCTACCCAGAAAAATTGGGTATAATAATTCAGGGGAAAATATGGAAATTCAATGAAATAGAGGACTTTCAAGTATTCTTGCTGAAAATACCAGAGCTGAACAAAAAATTTGACTTTCAAATACAACAACTGAGAGAAGCATGAAAAGTTAAATAGGAAAGAGAAACCATAAACAGCTTATTAAAGTTAACTATTTACATTCCTACATGGAAAAATATTTGTAACTCATGAGACTTTTCTCTGTATCAGGATAGTTAAAGGGAATAATGTGCGTGTGTATATTCAAACATATATATATATATATATATATATATATATATATATATATATAATCAAATATATGTATAAAACTCAAAGTTTTAAAAACAAATGTTAGAAAGATTGTTTTTTTTATATGCAACTAGGAAATAAGATATACAAGTAATGGGGTATAGAAATCCATCTTGTCCTACAAAAAAGTAAGGAAAGGGATTGGGGGGATATAAAAAGGGCAGATTGTGTTAGGGTGTATTTAGTACACTTGTCATCTTGGAGTGTGGGATATGCAAGATATGTAGAGAAAATGTGTAACTTGAAATCTTGTGTAAATGAGTGTTGATAACTAAAAATAAATAAATATAAAAAAATTAAACAATTCTTTCCTATTTTGATTTAGTACAACACTGAAAAAGTAAATTCATCTAAGTATTATTCTGATTTTCATTATACTGACCCATCTTACCTATGAATTATTGGTAATTTTCCAAATTTTAAGTCCATCTTTTTTTTTCTTTAATAATAGTTTTAAATTTTACTTCTGTCATTTTAATCTGTATCCTTTTTATATCCTTCTAGAATTTTATATTATTTATACTTATTTTAAATGGAATTTATCTTTCTTTCTCTTCCTTTTGGATTTTATTTCTATTATATAGAAATGCTGAGGATTTGTGTGGATATGTTTTCTGTTCTGTGATTTTACTGAAATTATGCTTTCAATTGATTTTTAGTTGATTCTCTATGGTTCTTTATGTATAACATACTATGATCTGCTGCAAAGTGGTAATTTTGTTTTTTCTTTAAGCATACTTGGTGCCATCTTTTTCTTTTCCCTTCATTACTGCTATAGTGACCATTTCATGTACTGTCAAACCATAGTGATGATAATGAACGTCTTTGTTTCACACTAATTTTATTGGAAGGAATTCTAGTTTATCTCCATTACCTAAGGAATTGTTTACTTCTCATCATTATTTTCTAGGATTTTAAACAAAAGGCCTTTGACGACTTTCTGTAGTACCTTCATAACTAATTTGAATATCAATTAGACCTAATAAAGTAAGGTCTGATTTCAATATAGTGTCTTTCCCCCTCTTTTCCTTTTCTTTCTTTGACATTTCAAGGATTCACTTGCCTCTTAAATTTAGAGGCTGACTCCTCTATTCAAAGAAAATTTTTGAATTCTTTCTTAAGTCTTACAAGTTAATTCCTTGATATGTACATGTTGGCATCTACCTTAGAGCAAAGACTGTTCTAAATGTATTAAAGATGTGATATTAGATAAGAGAGAAGGAAGAGCCGGATGAGAGGTGTGCTGAAAGGGGAAGTGTGGCCAACAGACACATTTTGTGGACTTTACAATTTTCCCACAATGCTGATCCTAAAGTATACACCGTACTTTTCTGTACATATACTAATACAGGACACAATGTTATTATGCATCTGGAATGTTATATACTGGTTAAATCCAGGTAAAATATAATTTAGTCAATTCCATACTGCCTATGTAAACATGTTACCATTGCCCAGTCATCAGTGTTCTACACGACTCTAAAACCATACATTCTGTTAGTAGAGTTTCCTCACCATGAATTTTCCATATTAATGAAACCATAGGTTCATTCCTCCTTCAATAAAATTGTTTATAATGTGTTATGAAAGTTAAAAAAAAAAACCAAACAAACAATTACTCCTTAATCACATTTTCCCCTAGTGTCTGAAATATCCTACAGGCTCACAGATTAAGAAAAGAAGTAATTACACTCAATATCTTAACATTTTGTTATTCTATTTTTTTTAAAAAATTTAAAACCCTAAATTTAAAAATTTAAAAAATAAAAATTAAAAATTAAAAATTAAAAAAAATTAAAATCACTGCTCCCACCTCATGATACCTATCTTTGTCCTGTACTATATGTGTGTGTCTGCATGAGTGTGTATGATTTTACATTCATTTCACAGGTTGCCATTGAACTCTACTATTTTTTTATAACTAATTCCCAGGTTGCTATTCCGAAGCAGAAGATCACGTGCCTGGCACTCATTAATTATTAGTGTCAGAGGTCCTCAGTTTAATAAAGATAATTTTAGTTTGGCATCAAATCCATGTATAAGTGACAGCCAAAGCTTCTATTTCTGATAGGAGTACAACCAAAACATCAACCCACAGGGTATATGCAAACTGTAGGAATAAAATATTGAAAGCAGCTTGCTCCTCAAAAATGGAGAATTCATTCTGATGAATTCTCCTATCCTCCCTATCCTCAACCACTGAGGAGAAGACTAATGACTTAAGGGCTAATTGTGGAAGGGAAATCACATAGTCACTTGGGTTCCCAGTGCAAAGTTACTGCCAAAACCTTCTCTTGCTTGGCTGCATATTTGCATTTTTATTATATATTCATTGTTCTCCCTCATTTTAAAGCACATTATTTAGTATACATAATTTGTACATATTACCATTTCTTCTATATTATAAATCTGTCTTTGACTTAGAAATAAATATACTCAATCATAAGTGAATCTTAATCTGAGGTTTCTGAAACCTCTTATTTTCTATGGTTTCATAAACCTAAATATATTTATTTTATTCCCATATTTTTGATGAGAAAATACCTTAGTTCCATAAATGAAACCCTAATGTGAAAAAATTATTTACATAAATTCTGCATTTGGCCCTTTATTTGGCCCATATATAAATATGAAATAGTCTTTTCCCAGAAAAAGAGCCATACAGTGAGACTATTTTTTGTTAAAAACTACCTTGCCAAGTCATGCCAATACACTAAAAGGGAATTTTTAAAAGATCGACTTTTTTTTTCTAATGTTTTGTGGCTCTGGTTTATCCTTATCTATAGAGACACTTCCATGACAACTATCAGGGATTCAAAGGCCAGTTTGTTAGTCAGGGAAGCTATGTGTGTGCATGTGTGTCCTTCTGTGTGTATGTGTGTGTGTGTGTGTGTGTGTGTGTGTGTGTGAGAGAGAGAGAGAGAGAGAGACAGACAGACAGACAGACAGAGACAGAGACAAAGTAACAGAGACAGAGAGAGACAAAGACAGTGAGAAAAGAGAGACAGAGAGACAGAGAGAGAGAGAGACAGAGAGAGAGAGAGCATTCTTCTTTCTTTTCCATGTCTTGAGGAATTCAGAGAAACCAAAGGGACATGAGACCATTATTACAGGTATCCCTGGACAGACAGCCATGCATAGTGAGAACAGAAACTAGATGATTTGACCTAAATGGTGCAGGAAGCTGCTCTCTGAGGGTTTCAAAGGCATGACTAATCTCCCCCCACCCCCCAACACCAAAGAGATGATGCAAAAGAAAATGACTAAACAGGTCCCTTATGGTCCAGGCCCTCAGTAGTTGAGGCTATCAGTGCTTATAACTAGGAAGGTTTTGGCTTCACTCTTAAGTTCCTACTTCATAATTATAGAGGCAAATAGACTTTTTCATTTTTTTTTTTTGAGGCAAGATGAAATGTACTGGTAAGTCCAGAACAAATAACGAGCAGTCTTTTACTTAGTGACCTGTGTCACAGAGATGACATTTCCACAAGAAAAAGGTGTGAATGTCGTTGGCCATTTTTACAAATATGATTGTTTATTTCAATCAATGGACAAACATTTCTGAAGCATTTACTATGTGCCAGGTATTGTTTAACTTATTAGTTGAGGGAGATTTATAGGGATGCACACACAAATATGTGCAAAATAAATACAAGTAATTTTGCATTGATGATACTTGCATATAAGGTCAACAGAAACATAGTCACATGAAAAGTTAAGCTTGAGCTGAACCTTGACTGAAACTTTGCATTCTCAGATAGAGCTGAGGAAGATGGCGTTTCAAGCATAAGAGAGAGACAATGCAAAGTTCTAAGGGAAGGAGATAACATTGTTATACTCCAAGAAGAATGGGAAGGCATCCTTAGCCTAACAAAAATTTGTATGAAGTCTAGCAGCGAATAAGTAGAGAGAGGTAGGTTGTAGCCAAATTGTGCATGTATTTAAATGTCAAATATGAATTTTTATTTGATACTAGAGGTAACAGGGAGACACTGGAGTTTCATGAGCAGAAGAATGACACACTCAGTGTTGCATTATAGGAAAACCAGTTTGTTAGCTGTGTGAAAGATGACTTGGAGAAAGGAGAAGCTTAAGTAGCTGTATGTGAAAAATATTGTATAGGTAAAAATGTTAAAATTGTTCAGGCAGAGGTACCAGTGACTGAGGCAGCTACTGGGCCTGAAGAGATTATTGTTTGAGGAAAAAGAGGTAGAATCCCGAATAACTGGGCCAAGTGAGGGAATACAGTTTCCTGGGTCAGGGCATAGGTCATGAGCAGGAATCTGGGAGCTGGAGAAATGGTTTTTATATCAGGGTAGTCACACACACTCTCTGACTGAAAAATATCACTCTTAGGTCTATACCATAAAGATCACAGGCAGAGGAAAAAGACATATATGTTCAAAAATAATTTATAATAATTGTTCTTGTTGTATCAAAGATTAGAAAACTGAGAGGATGCCCATCAATCGGTTAATTGATAAACTAGGTATGGTTTATGTATGTAATGGAATGCTGTTTGTTATAAGACATGATGAAGGAGATGGTTTCAGAGACTTGAGAAAACTTGCATGAACTAACACAAAGTTAAATGAGCAGAACCAGAAGAATTTATACAATTTTTTAAAAAAAGGAAAATTGACTTTGAAAGACTAAGGAAATCGAATCAATGCAATGACTAACCAAAATTCCAAACAATTCATGATGAAACATGCTATCCAGAGAACTGATGAGCTAAGGTACAGATTTAAATCTATTCTCTTTCATTTTTTTTTTCTTTTGGACAAGGATAATGTAGGAATTTGTTTTGATGATTGTCCATGAAAATGGGTAGAGGAGGAAAGGAGGAGGAAGAGAATTTGGAACTAAAATGAAGTAAAATTAAAATTAAAAAGTCATGGTGATCTCTATGAAAATAAGGAAACATATTAACAGACAGATGGGTGAAAGGACTATCTGAGACAATTTACCTCATCAGTGCTTTGACCTTTTAATATGCCCATGTGTGTCATCTACTGTAGTAGAATTACAGAAGGTTGGATTTGTTAGGGACCTCTGGTCCACCAAGTTCATCAAACACCTGGAAGAGAACTTCCCTCAAAACATAACTATTGTTATCATTCGGCTTCTGCTGATAGACTTTCTGTGAGAATGAAGCTTCTGTCTCCCAAGATAGTTCATTCCACTTTTAGATAAGTTGAATTATTTGGTTATTTTATTTCCTGTCATCTACTCTCCTGTCTCTGATACACAATACCCTGGATTCCTTGCTCTGCTGTGCTGATGTAGCTGTGGGAATTGATAATAAATTCCTTTAGTACCTAATTGTTTATCCTCTTCCTGTTACGTATCCAATGCTTCAAGTTTGTAAGGGCAAGAAAGGCTCCTGGATTCATCACAGCACTTTGTTAGTATTTTCCTTGGAGGTAAAATCGACAGAAATTTTTGTTTTCAAATTGATCTTTTAATATCATTATAAACAATTGAGCCCCAGGATCATGCTGGAATATTTCTCTCCAGGAATGAAGTTCTAGAAAAATAGCAAAAAAGAAAAATAAAATTTTTACATCCTTGAATAGGATTTAATTCAGGGGGCTCTGGTGAAGTAAAGGCTGCAATAAGTACCTTCTAGGTACTTCTAAGGTCCTGACCAATTCTGAGAGAATATTTTGTAACTGTCCAATTGAGAGGGGCAGATGTATTGACTACATCCTCCCTGTGCAATTCTTCTACTTTGCTACCTGTCTATGGGTTTCTCTCATACATTGCAGTGTACTTGAAGCAATGTAGGTAGCTTTCACAAAGAGGCAGTGCCATAAATGAGAGGAACTTTGATAAAGGACAAAGATCAATGGATTTGGAGGTGAAAGACCATGATCCTTTGCTTATCATGATATTTGTGACTTCTGGCAATTCACTTGAACCTTCTGGGTCCCTAGCTTTTTAACTGTAAAATGAGAGGATTAAGTAAAATGACCCTTAAGTTTCATTCTGGTGCCAGATTGATGCATCTGTCAAACATAGGGGAAAGCAGTTGTAAATCTATCAGTTAAATCTTTACCACTGACCCTGTAGGAAATTATACTTATACTGTGACAAATTGATGTGTGTGGGGGGTTGGTTTCATAGTATAACCTTTTTTATTACCTTCCTGTAAGACTAGGTTCCTATCACATGTTTAAGTCACAAATAGAAAGACAAATTATTTCTTTTTACAAAGTATGCATCTGAGAAAAATACTAAAATATATTTTGCTGATATAAAAGTTCTAAAATATATTCATCCTGTGCTCTTTTTAGATTCCTCTCAAGGCCCAACTGATATTTTAGGTGAGTTACTGAATCTAAATTAAATCTTTTCTTCTTTGGTTTTTGGTGACACTTTGTAACAGCAATCAATTTAGCAGACACTTAGCACTTAGTAACTTAGGGCTAAGTAGGGAAGGTGTGAGTTCTTCTCCTGTCCTGATGTGGCAGGAGGGGCTTGGCTGAGACAGAAGGTCAGTGTGTATATATAAGAAGAGTTCTAGAGACAGAAAGACAGAATTGGGAATCTTCCTCCTGGTAGCTCCCATTGGAGGAAGCAGGATTGTCCCAGCATCTGGGAGCTGGGCTGCTGAATTGAAGAAGTGAGTTGAAGTTTTCTTGAGAGAGAGAGACAGAGAGAGAGAGAGAGAGAGAGAGAAAGAGAGAGAGAGAGAGAGAGAGAGAGAGAGAGAGAGAGAGAGAGAGAGAGAGAGAGTTTCTCTCCCAGCATCTGTAAGCTGACTGAGAACTGAGTTGGAGTTTTTCTTGAGACCAGAATCTGGTGAAGGCCAAAGAGGCTGTTGCTGCCACCTAGAAGGCCAGTGTTGCTGCTGCTATCTGGAAGGCTGAGTTTTCTACTGGGTCCTAGGGCCATCTGAACTGCTGGAGGACTGAAGAAGCATGGCCAGGATATGACTTTGTTCATGGCCTGGCTGATCCTTGAGTTCCCAAAAACAGAAGTGGTGAAGAGTCTGAGATGTGCCAGACCCTTTGAACTTCAGTGCATACAAGGGACTGCCTAAAGGACTGGACAAGGACCTGGGAGCTGTCTACTGCTGAGGACTGGATGGAAACCTGGGAGCTGTCTGACCCTGAATCCAGGTGATTGTTTGTTGGATTCAGGAAGGAGCTGGGATCATGGAAGGGGATCCAGGGAATCAGAGAGACCACCCCGAGTAAAGAAGAAGAAAAAGCCTACCCTTGGATGGAATTGAGGTTTGCTGGACACTGAGGGGTGGAGGGTTTGTGCAATTTTCTAATGACTACTTAGTGATTAATAATATTTAGTCATTGTGAATCTACATGAGTGATTGATTAAGTTAAGATTGCCCCATGAGTGGAATATTGATTATTGTATTGTGAATTGATTGAATGATTGAGTGAGGAGGGTTTCCCCCTTAGGGAAACCAGATGATTATTCTTTTATTCCTTGTTCTAAATATTGTGGCCACTGTAGTGAAAATTGTAAGGCCAGTCTAACATGAAGTTGTTATGAACACTATATTGTGATTTTCTGTGATAAGATGTAATGTTGTGAGTATTATATTATGATTTGTTGTGAATGTTTACCTTGATTTGTAATGGAATAAATGGAGTGTTCACTATACTGTGTAATCTGAACATTAAAAACTGTTCATAGCATTATTTTGGGAATCTGCTTGTGCATGGTATTACACAGTTGTGCCATTAATCCATAAAAGACTAAGGGAAAGAGCAGCAATAAACTAAACCATGAAATGCTGTGGGAAGGGATGCAAAAATGCCAATACCTACTGATTGTAAATAAAATCACAGGATCATATATCAAGCATTGAAAGGGACCTTACAGGTCATCTAGTCCAATATACTCATTATACAGATGAAGTAATTGCGACTCAGATAGGCTTGCTCAGGTTCATGCAATGAATATCAGAGATTGGATTTGAACCCAGAGTTTTCTGATTCCCCATCCAGCACTTTACTATGTTCCTAGGTTCTGATACTCTAATTCACTAATGCTGATTCTCAAAGACATGAAATGGAATAGATCAACCACTACCTGCCTTGTGTCCATAGCATGGGTGCATACCATATCTATGTAATGTTATGACCTCTTACCCTTCTATCATTTGATAATGTCCAATAATAAGATATCTTTCTTGATGAAATTTTGTCTTATAACTCTCCTTAAGACTGAATTATTTTTTGTATAACATCTCAAATCAATCCTTAAAGTTTGTCTCCAAGGTCAATCTTTGAAATAAGCATTCTTTAGTTTTCTTTATTCTTGAATCATAAAAGTGTGCTGATGTGTTCAAATTTTGAAATGTCTTTAAAGTTTAAAACAGAAAAGCAAATTCCTTGAGGACAGAAATTGAATCTTTTTTTTTCTTGTCATTTTGGGCTCTGTCACCTCCATAAGAGTTGTTAAACTATTGGCAAGAATTTATCTCTTGTTAAATTTACCCGGAATTAATGATCACAAGGATATTAAACAAGGTTATTTCTTATTTTTCTTGTTTGTATCCCCAGTGAATGAATGGGAGGAGTAAGTAAGTAGTCAATAAATGCTAGGGGATTGGTATATATTTAAAGGATTCTTCTACAATGTTCACACATGTATCAGACACATCTTGTTGCTGAAGTCCATAGTCATGCTTTATTCTCTAAAGCAGCGGTTCTCAAACTGTGGGTTGTGACCCCTTTGGGGATTGAATGACCCTTTCACAGGGGTCACAGGCGTTGCCTAAGACCTTTGGAAAACACATATTTCTGATGGTCTTAGGAACCGAGACACTGCTCTGTGTCTCCAGGTGGGCCCGCCTACATGCAGATACACCCACATACAAGTATTAAAGAGTTGCAGCATTAGGAAGGTTGAGAACCACTGCTCTAAAGGCTTTCTTTTTAACATTAAACTGAAAGAACGTAAGTATAGTTTCTACTTCAAAGGATGCTACAGAAGAATATAGAATTTCTGTCACAGGAGAACTAATGGGTCATTTTGGGCTTTTTCTTCTTGTTATTAGGCTGCATAACTTTGATAACTTAGCTTAGATAACACATGCTTTTTAACATTCACCCTTCCCACTTCCCATCCCAAGGCCACTTTACCATCAGGTCCAGACCAGAATGAGAGACACATCCTCATAAGTCAGTGGAAGATAATGAAAACATCTTTATAGGTAGCCCTGGGGCAGCACTGACCTGACTGATTAATGGGTTGAGATAAAAAATCAATCATACTTCAACATTCTGATCAAAAACATACCAGATAATTGTATCCTCTAGCTGCTGGTACCTGTCACCAAAAGGCTACCTTGCTGCCATACCTAGGTAATGCAGTTCTTTTGCCTTCTTGACTTGATGTGAAGAACAGAGTTCTTCAATTAAATTCAATAAAATGTGAGTGACTACTATGTGCCAAGCACTACTAAGCACTGGGGATACAAATAAGAAAAATAAAAACAGTACTTGACCTCAAGGAATTCATAGTCTAGTGGAGGGAAACAACACACAAAAGAAAGCTGATAAAGCATGAAGGGAATACACTAGGAGGCATGATGTACCATGGAGTCAAAACTAAGCAGAGCTGCTGCTGCAAAACAGAGAATTTTGGGGGAAGTTTTGAAAGTTTGAGCTCTCTAAAAAGGAAAACTTCAGGAGTTCAGTGCTCTACCATCTGACCCTCTAATCAGGGTCAACTAAGGGAGCTGAGAAGGTGCTGGATATCAAAAACTGAGTGAATCAACATAGTGATGAGATTTCAAGTGATCAGCTTATCCTGGACAAGTCATGATGTTCTGTGGAGTCAACACCAAACAGAACTGCTGAAAGAATATGGAGAGTTATTTGGAGATATATATTATCTGTGTGACCCTGGTCACATGATTAAATTTAACAGCTTCAGTCTCTTCTATAAAATAAGCAGAGTAATGGCTCCCAGTGTTATTGTCATGATCCAATTTCGAAGCCTTATATATAGCATCTCATAATCCTCACAGCCCTACAGAAATGATAGCTATATCATCATCATTATCATCATGGTCGTCATCGTTGTCGTCATCATCATCATCATCATCATCATCATCATCATTATCTTTTACCCTGATACTTCTGTTCCTCACTGGTAGAATATTTGACCACTAGGCTAGCATCAGGTATAGGGACTTCAAGAAAAATTTGTTATCATCCCTCTTCCAAATATTTCGTCTGGTTCTTCTATAAATCTGACATTCCTCTGTCTATACCAGCTGTTCTCAACTTGTGGGTTGCAACCCCTTTGGGGGTTGAACGACCCTTTCACAGGAGTTAAAAGGGTCACCTAAGACCATCAGAAAATACATATTTCTGATGGTTTTAAGAACTGAGACACCATTCCTCTATCCACCTCCAGGCGGGTCCACCCACATGCAGATATGCCCACGGGCCAGTATTAAAGGGTCACAGCATTAGGAAGGTTGAGAACCACTGTCCTATACCCTCTTATTCTTATATCCTCTACTTATTCCTCAATTCTCTTAAAACTTTCTTTTTCATTATAATTAAGCCTCCAGTCTCCTCTCTGCTTTCTCAGATAATTACTACTACTCTGACTTGATTATCTTTCCTTCAAAATCTTGACACTGTAATTAACCAATTTCACTTTAATCCCTTGCTTCCTTATCCTAGTGCCACTCATACCTTTCCAAACTCCAGTCCTGAAATATTCTATCATAAACCCTTTCTACTTATACTGATAAGCTGCCAAACATAGCTTGAAGTCACAGAACCTTGCCAAGTTATACTAATTTCAATTTTGCCTTCATTGTTGAGGGGCAAATCATATTACTTTTTTGAGAATCGTGTCCCATTTTATTTCCTGTTAAAGCTTTCATAAACCTCAACTTTCCTCTTGGAAATAATTAGCTAGGTGTGACCTTGATCAAGGTCTTCACTTTTACATCTGCAATTAATTATTAAACACATTGAACTTAATGTTCATGCACATCTTATGTTCAACATATCCAGAAATGAACTAATTAGCTTTCCCTACAAACCCATGCCACTTCCCAATTTTCTATTTCTGTCCAGGCTATCACCACCCTCTTAGTGACCTAGGTTTGCAGCTTTCATTTCATCCTAGACTCTTCACCTTTTCACAACACTTCATATCTAATCAGTCTTTAGTTCCTGTCATTTCTATTTCAACACCTCTTATATATGACCTTTATCACCCTGGTGGAAGCCCCTGTGCCTTTGCACTTGGGCTATCATGACAGACTCATTATTTCATTTCCTTACCATAAGTGTCTCCTCACTTCAGTCCTTTTTTCACTCAACTATCAGTTGGATCTTCCTAAAACACATCTCATCATGTCATAAAACTAATCCCATTCAATAAAGATGAATGCTTCCTATGACTTCAAGAATATAAAATCATCAGTATAATTTTTAAAGCCCCTTTTAAACTAGGCCTCATCCTAACTTTTCAGTCTTTTTTATAACTAATTCCTTTTCATATACCGTGATCAAGTGATTCTTCCTCTTTCTCCCACAGGACATTCCATCTCTACACTTTGAAAATTTTCACTTGATGTCCTTCTAAACCTAGAATTTTCTCCCTCCTCATTTCTGCCTACTAGCTTCTTTGACTTCCTTCAGGTCAGGTCTTTTGCAAGAAGACTTTTTCATTTCTCTTTAACCTTAGCACCTTTACTATGGCACTACTTCCACAATTTATCTTGTTTATTTTTATATCTATATTTAATTTCTTATCTATCTAACATATTATTTGCATGTTGTTGTCTCCATCATACTCTGAGCTCCTTGAAATAATAGACTGGTTTTAAGCCTTTGTTTGAATCGTAATTCCACCAAGTAGCTACTTTAAATAAATACCGCTCAATAGACTGACTGACCTAGATAACCCCTATAGCCTTTCTTTCAGCAGAGGATATCACTTCATATTTTGCTGGAAAAAAGTGAGACCACCTGTTATGAACTTCCTTTTCCAAATTCTATATCTTAAATCCCCTCCAGCATTACTCCTCTTTTTTTGGTTCCATTGTCAGAGAGAGAGGGGGTAATTTTCCTTGCCAATACCAAATTCCTAGATGTTCTCCCATCCTAGAGTTTGCACCTTTTATTATCCCTTCTTAATCTATGACTTTCAATTTTTCAGCAAAAGAAAAGCAAAGTTTATTAAAGGTTCACCTTAATGGGTCAACTCTTCTTTTCCTCTTTTCAAAATTAATTAATTAATTTACTTTTAGTTTACAACATTCAGTTCCACAATCCCTTGAGTTTCAAATTTTCTCCCCCTTCTTTTCCTCCCCCTGCCCATGGCAGTGTGCAATCAAATATAGGATCTACAAATACCTTCACATTAAAAATTAGTCTGTTTGTAAAGGATTATAACCAATGGAATGAACAACGGGACAGAGGAATCACAACAAAACAAGAAAAAGAAAGAGAGCAAGTAGTTTGCTTCAATCTGCTTTCAGACTCGGTAGCTCTTTGCTCTGGGCATAGATATCTCTTTCCATTACGACTCTTTTGGAGTTGTCTTATAACCTTATATTGCTGAGAGGAGCCCAGTCTATCAAAGATAGTCATCACACATATGATGTGTCCATAATTGTGAACAAATTTCTCCTGGTTCTACTCTTCTCACTCAACATCAGTTTATATAAGTCACCCAAGGTTATTATGAAGTCTGTCAGCTCTTCATTTCTTGTAGCACAATAATATTCCATTACATTCATATGCCACAACTTACTCAGCCATTCCCAAATCAAAGGGCATCCCTTTGATTTCCAACTCTTTGCCATCACAAAAAAGAGCTGCTATAAATAATTTTGTACATATGGGTCCTCCTCTCACTTCTATGATCTCTTTTAGATATAGCCCTAGAAGTGATATTGCTGGATCAAAGGGTATGCAATTATTTATAGCCCCTTGGGCATAGTTCCAGATTGCTCTCCAGAATGGTTGGATCAATTCACAACTCCACCAACAATGCATTAGTGTTCTAATTTTTCCACATTCTCTCCAGCATTTACCATTTTCCTGTTTTGTCATCTTAGCCAATCTCACTGGTGAGATGTGGTATCTCAGAGGTGTTTGATTTGCATTTCTCTAATCACTAGTGATTTAGAGCATTTTTCCATATGCTTATATATATTTTCAATTTCATCCTCTTAAAGCTGTCTATTCGTATCTTTTGACCATTTATCAATTGGTGAATGACTTCTATTCTTATAGATTTGACTATGTATATTTTAGAAATGAGCCCTTTATCAGAGATACTGGTTGTAAAAATTCTTTCCCAATTTTCCACTTCCCTTGTAATCTTTGTTACATTGGTTGTATTTGTACAGAAACTTTTCAATTTAATGTAATCAAAATGATCAATTTTGCATTTTATAATGCTCTCTAACTCTTGTTTTGTCATAAAATCTTCCCTTTTCCATAGATCTGACAAGTAAAGTATTCCTTGCTCTTCCAGATTGCTTACAGTATCAGTCTTTATACCTAGATCATGGACTCATTTCAACTTGATTTTGGTATATGGTGTTACATATTGGTTATGCCCAGTTTCTGCCCCACTATATTCCAGTTTTCCCAGCAGTTTTTGTCCAATAGTGAATTCTTATCTCAAAAACGTAGGTCTTTGGGTTTATCAAACAGTAGATTACTATAGTCATTGACTACTGAGTCTTGTGTATCCAATATATTCCATTGATCCACTACTCTATTCCTCAGCCAGTACCAAGTAGTTTTGATGACTGCTGATTTATAACACAGATTAAAATCTGGTATGCCTAGGTCACCTTCCCCTACCATTTCTTTTCATTAATTCTTTTGATATTCTGGACCTTTTGTTCTTCCAAATGAATTGTGTTACTATTTTTTCTAGCTCTATAAAGTTTTTTGGTAGATTGAGTGGTATGGCACTAAATATATAATATAATTTAGGTAAAATTGTCACTTTTATTGTATTAGCTCAACCGTACCATGAGCAACTGATACTTTTCCAATTAGTTAGATCTGACTATTTCTGTGAAAAGTATTTTGTAATCGTGTTCATATAGATCCTGGGTTTCTTTTGGCAGGTAGATTCCCAAATATTTTATATTGTCTACAGTTACTTTAAATGGAATTTCTCTTTCTATTTCTTGCTGTTGGGACTTCATTAGATATATATTGAAATGCCAAGGATTAACCATATGATTTCTGCTAGTTTTGTTATTGATGTGATCCTGATAGTTTTCCTAATATTGAACCATCCTTGCATTCCTGGAATAAATCTTACCTGATCAAAGTGTATTGTTCTTGTGATAAGTTGCTATACTCTTTTAGCTAATATTTTATTTAAAATTTTTAAATCTGTATTCACAAGGGAAATTGGTCTATAATTTTCTTTCTCTCTTTTGTCTCTTCCTGATTTAGGTATCAGTACCATATTTGTGTCATAAAAAGAATTTGATAGGACTCATTCTTCTCCAATTTTCCCAAATAGTTTGTTAAGTATTGCAATCACTTGTTATTTAAATGTTTGATAGAATTCACTAGTAAATTCCTCTGGCCTTGGAGATATTTTCTAGGGAGTTTATTGATGGCTTGTTCAATTTCTTTTTCTTAGATGAAGTTATTTAAGTGATTTACTTCCTTTTCCGATAATCTGGGCAATTTATATTTTTGTAAATGTTCATCCATTTCACTATGATTGTCAAATTTATGTGCATATGATTTGGCAAATTAATTCCTAATTATTGTTTTCATTTCCTCTTCATTGGAGGTAGATTCACCCTTTTCATTTTTGATACTCATAAATTAGTTTTCTTTGTTTTTCTTTTTTATCATATTGACTGAAGGTTTATCAATTTTATTGTTTTTTTTCATAAAACCAGCTCTTAGGTTTATTTATTAATTCAATAGCTTTCTTAACTTAAATTTCATTAATCTCTCTTTTGGTTTTCATTTTTTTTAATTTAGCATTTAATTGGGCATTTTCAATTTATTATTTTTCTAGCTATTTCAGTTGCATGACCAATTTATTGACTTCTACTTTCTCCATTTTATTCATGTATGCATTCAGGGATATAAAATTTCCCCTAAGAACTGCTTTTGCTGCATCCCAAAAGTCTTAGTATGTTGTCTCATTATTGTCATTCTCTTGAATGAAGTTATTGATTGTTTCTATAATTTCTTTTTTGATCCACTCATTCTTTAGGATTAAATTATTTAATTTCCCATTAGTTTTTAGTCTATTTTTCCATGGCCCTTTATTGCATATAACTTATTGCATCATGATCATATTTCTGCTTTTCTGAACTGAATTGTGAGGTTTTTATGCCCTAGTATATGATCTATTTTTGTGTATGTGCCATGTACTGCTGAGGAGAAGGTATATTTCTTCTTATCTCCATTAAATTTACTCCAGAGGTCTATCATATCTACCCTCTCAAAAATTCTGTTAGCCTCCTTAAATTCTTTCTTGTTTATTTTGAGGTTAGATTTATCAATTTCAGATAGGGAGATATTGAGGTTCCCCACTAGTATAGTTTTGCTACCTTTTTCTTTAATTAATTCCCTTACCTTCTCTTGGAATTTGGATGCTCTACCACTGGGTGTGTGTATGTGTGTGTGTGTGTGTGTGTGTGTGTTTGTGTTTGTGTGTGTGTGTCTATATATATACATATATATTTATATTTATATACAGACACACACACAAACACATATACATACATATATGTGTATATGTATGTATATATGTGTATATATATGCATATATAGAACATATATATAAAATATGTATTATATGTGTGTGTGTATATAGTATATAGTATATAGTATATATATATATATATATAGTAATGTATAGTATATATATAGTATATATATATGTATATATTAATGATATTGCTTCATTCTCATTGGTGCCTTTTAGCAGGATATAGTTTTCTTCCTTATCATTTTAATTAAATTTATTGTTGCTTTTGCTTTATCTGAGGTAAGGGCTTCTACTCCTACTTTTTTTTTGGAAGGGAGAAGGCAGGGTAATTGGGTTTAAGTAACTTGCCCAAGGTCACACAGCTAGTAAGTGTTAAGTGTCTGAGGTCAGATTTGAATTCATGTCCTCCTGACTCCAGGGCTGGTGATCTATTCACTGTCCCACCTAGCCACCCTAACTCTTGCTTTTTTTTACTTCAGCTGAAGCATAATATATTCTTCTCCAGCCTTTTACCTTTACCCTGTGGGTATCCCCTTGTTTCAAATGTGTTTCTTGTAAATAGCATATTGTAGGATTATGGCTTTTAATCCATTCTGCTATCTGCTTCTGTTTTATGGGAGATTTAATTCCATTCATATTCACAGTTATGATTACTATGTGTCTTTCCCTCCATCCTATTACCTTCCCCTGTTTATATTTTTATTCCTTCCTTCTCCTTTCCCCTCCTTAAGAGTTTTCCTTTTGACCACTGCCTCCCTCAGTATTCCCTCCTTATGTACCTCCCTCCCTTTATTTACCCTTCCCCCTTACTACTGTTTCCCTCCCTTCTAATCTTGTATTTCTGAGAAGAGTTAAGTCTATCCTAGTTAATCATCACAAAAATGTCACTGTTGCTATGTACAATGTTGTCAGAGATCTCTTCACTTCATTTAATATTAGTTCATGTAAGTCCAAGTTTTTTTCCTAAAATCTGCTTGTTCATAATTTCTTATATCCCAATGGTATCCCATTATAACTATTTGCCACAATTTTTTTTAAAAAGTATTGATTTGTTTGTTTACTTTTGGTTTACAAGATTCAGTTCCACAATCCCTTGAGTTTCAAATTTTCTCCCCTTCCTACCTTCCCCCAAAACATGGCAGCATGCAATCAAGTATAGGATCTGCAAATACTTTCACACTGGAGATCAGTCTGGTTGTATAGAAGGGTTGTAACCAATGGAGTGAACAATGGGAAAAAGGAAATTAAACCAAAGATGGAAAAGAATGATATCATGTAGATTGCTTTAGTCTCCATTTAAACTCTGTTCTTTCTGGATATTTCTCTGAATGTAGATATCTCCTTCCATTCTGGAACTTGTAGAATTGTCTTATAACTGTATTTTGGTAAGAATAGTCCAGTTTATCAAAGTTGGTTATCATACATAGGATATGTCTGTGATTGTGTACACATATTTCTTGGTTCTGCTCTTCTCACTTAGCATCAGCTTGTATAAGCCTCTCCAGGTGAATATGAGGACCATCTTCTCCCCATATCTTATAGTACAATAGTATTCCATTACATTCATATACCACAACTTGTTTAGACATTCCTCAATTGATGAGCATCCTCTTAATTTCCACTTTTACCACCACAAAGAGAGCTGCAATAAATATTTCTGTATGTATGGGTCTTCCTCCCACTTCTATGATGTCTTTGGGATACAACCCCAAAAGTGGTATTACTGGGTCAAAAGGTATGCAATTATTATGGCCCTTTGGGCATAGTTCCAGATTGCTCTCCAGAATGGTAGATTCAGTTCGCAGCTCCACCAAAAATGCATTAGTGTTCCAATTTTTCCACATCCTCTCCAGCATTTGTCATTTTCCTGTTTTGTCGTCTTAGCCAATCTGACTGGTGATATGTGGTACCTCAAAGTTGTTTTGAGTAGTATTTTTCAAATCAATAGCGATTTAGAGCATTTTGCATATCCTTATAGATATCTTTAATTCCTACCTCTGAAAATTGCCTGTTCATATCCTTTGACCATTTATCAATTGGGGAATGACCTATATTTTACTTAATTCCCTATATATTTTAGAAATGAGACCTTTATCAGAGACACTGGTTCTAAAAATTCTTTCCCAATTTCCCACTTCTCTCTTAACCTTGGTTACGTTGGCTTTGTTTATACAGAACCTTTTCAATTTAATGTAATCAAGATTATCCATTTTGCATTTTATACTGCTCTCCAACTCTTCTTTGGTCATAAAGTCTTCCCTACTCCATAAATCTGACAGGTAAACTACTCCTTGCTTCCCCAGATTATTTACAGTATCAGCCTTTTTACCTAGATTGTGCACCCATTTAGACTTGATTTTCGCATATGGTGTTAGATGATTATCTATGCCCAGTTTCTGCCATATGGTATTCCAGTTTTCCCAACAGGCTTTGTCAAATAGTGAGTTTTTATCCCCAAAACTGGGTTCTTTGGGCTTATCAAACAGCATATTGCTATAATCGTTCACTACTGAGTCTTTTGTACCCAACATATTCCATTGATCCACTACTCTATTCCTTAGCCAGTACCAAGCGATTTTGATGACTGCTG
>CM053585.1:83760814-83788681 GCA_028646515.1 Pseudochirops corinnae
TCTAAAATTTGTTTAGAGACATATTTTATAGGTATTTGAGGTGGTATTGAGGGGGGGGGGATGACAGAGTTCTCTTGTTTCTATGCTGCCATCTTGACTCTGCCTCCTAGAACAAAAATCTACGGTAGCTTTAAATGGGGTTTCTCTTATGATCTCTTGCTGTTGGGCTTCATTGGAAATATATAGGAATGCTGAGGATTTATGTGAGTTTATTTTATATCCTGCAAATTTGCTAAATTTATTTATTGTCTCAAGAAGTTTTTTACTTGATTCTCTAGGATTCTCCAAGTATATCATCATATCATCTGCGAAAAGTGATAGCTTAGTCTCTTCTTTGTCTAATTTGATTCCTTTGATTTCTTTTTCTTCTCTAATTGCTACTGCTAACATTTCTAGTACCAGATTGAATAAGAGGGGTGATAGTAGATACACTTGTTTCACCCTTGATCTTATTGGAAATGCTTCTAGTTTATCCCCATTACATATAATACTTGCTGACGGCTTTAAGGAGATGTTACCTGTTATTCTAAGGAAAACTCCATTTATTCCTATACTTTGTAGTGTTTTTAATAGGAATGGATGTAGTATTTTGTCAAAAGCTTTTTCTGCATCTATTGAGGTAATCATATGGTTTCTGCTATTTTTATTGTTGATATGATCAAAGATACTGATGGTTTTCCTAATATTGAACCATCCTTGCATTCCTGGAATAAATCCAACCTGATCAAAATGTACTATTCTTGTGATAAGTTGCTGAAGTCTTTTTGCTAATATTTTATTTAAATTTTTGCATCTATATTCATGAGGGAGATTGATCTATAATTTTATTTCTCTGTTTTGTCTCTCCATGCTTTAGGCATCAATACCACATTTGTGTCATAAAAAAATTTGGTAGGACTCCTTCCTCACCAATTTTTCCAAATAGTTTGTAGAGTATTGGGATCAATTGATCTTTAAATGTTTGATAGAATTCACTAGCAAATCCATCTGGCCCTAGGGATTTTTTCCTAGGAAGTTCTCTGATAGCTTGTTCAATTTCTTTTTCTGAGATAGAGTTATTTAAATAATTTTCTTCCTCTTCAGTTAGTCTGGGCAACTTAGATTTTTTTTTTAAATAGTCATCCATTTCACTAAGATTGTCAAATTTACATGCATAGAATTGGACAAAATAATTTCTAATTATTGTATTAATTTCCTCTTCATTGTGGGTACATTCACCCTTTTCATTTTTGATACTTGAAATTTAGTTTTCTTGTTTCTTTTTATCATGTTGATTAAACATTTTATCATATTGACTGAACAATTTTATTGTTTTTTTCATAAAACCAATTCTTAATATATTAATAATTTAAATAGTTTTTTTTACTTTCAATTTTATTAATCTTTCCTTTGGTTTTCATTATTTTTAATTTAGTATTTAATTGGGGATTTTCAATTTGTTCTTTTCCTAGTTTTTTCAATTGCATGCCCAATTCATTGACCTCCATTTTCTCTATTTTTTTCATGTATACATTCAGGGATATAAAACTTCCCCCCAAGAACTGCCTTTGCTGCATCTCACAAGTTTTGGTATGATGTTTCATGATTGTCATTTTCTTGAATGAAGTTACTGATTGTTTCTATAATTTCTTGTTTGACTCACTCATTTTTTAAAATTAAATTATTTAGTTTACAATTAGTTTTTTGTCTATCTTTTCATGGCCCTTTATTGTATATAATTTTTATTGCATCATGATCTGAGAATGATGCATTTAATATTTCTGCCTTTCTGCACTGAATTATAAGATTTTAATTCCCTAGTACATGGTTGATTTTTGTGTATGTGCCATGTAGCTCTGAGAAAATGGTATATTCCTTTTTATCCCCATTCAGTTTTCTCCACACATTTATCATGTGTAGCCTCTCTAAAATTCTATTTGCCTCTTTAATTTCATTTTTGTTTATTTTGAGATTAGATTTATCAAGTTCAGAGAGGGAGAGATTGAGGTCCCCCACTAGTATTGTTTTGCTATCTATTTCTTCCTCTAATTCCCTTGACTTTTTCTCTAGGATTTTGGATGCTCTACCGCTTGGAGCATATATGTTAAGTAATGATACCGCTTCATTCTCAATGGTGCCTTTTAGCAGGGTGTAGTTTAATTCCTTATCTCTTTTAATTAAATTAATTTTTGCTTTTGTGTTATCTGAGATAAGGATTGCTGCCCCTGCTTTTTTTTTATTTTAGCTGAAACATAATATATTCTACTCCATCCTTTCATCTTTACCCTGTGTGTATGCCCTTGTTTCAATTGCGTTGCTTGTAGACAACATCTTATAGGATTGTGGTTTTCAATCCATTCTGCTATCTGCCTCTGTTTTATGGGAGAGTTCATTTCATTCACATTCACAGTTATGATTACTATCTGTGACTTTCCCTCCATCTTATTCCCTCCCCTGTTTATATCTTTGTATCTTCCTTTTCCCTTCCCCTCCCTAAGAGTTTTCCTTTTCACAGTATTCTCTTCCTGTGATCCCCCCTTATATACCTTTTCCCCTTGCTACTCTTTCCCTTCTTTCTGACCACCCTCCCCCTTCTTACACCCTTCCCATTATCCCTCCTACTACTTTTAGGGCACAATAGATTTTTATTCTTAATAGAGTATGTTGTTCCCTCCTTGAACCCAAACCAATGCTGGTTAATTTCATACAGTGCTCCTCTCCCTCCCTTTTTCCTCTATTGTTATGAGTTTTTGTGTTTTTTCATGTTAGAATCTAAAATTAACTGTTTATATTGATCCCTCTTTAAATCAGAGCCAATGAGAGTAATGATTATATGATGCTCATCTCCTTCCTTCGCTCTCCTCCACTTTAGTATGTTTTTATGACGCTTCTTGTGGCATAATTTACCTTTTTCTGCCTCTACCTTTCCTTTTCTCCCCTTACATTCCCTTGCTTCCCCTTAATAAGGTTTTTTTAAAGTCTTCAGATTAGTTCACTTATATCCACACCCTCTATCTATGAACATCTCTTTTAAATGTTGCAATACTTATACAAATTTCAATACTGACAGGGAATCACTTCAAATATAGAGGTGTAAACACTTTGCTCTTATTGAGTCCCAAGTTATGTGCATGTGTGAGCATTTGTGTTTGTATGTGTATGTGTGAGTGTGTGTTTTACTTGTTTACCTTTTTATGTCTTCCTTGGGTCTTATAAACAGAGATTGAATTTTCCATTGAGCTCTAGCTTTTTCATAAGGAAAGTCTAGAAGTCCTTTATTTCATTAAATGACCATCTCCTTGCCTGAAAGATTATGTTCAGTCTTGCCAGGTAGTTGATCCTTGGTTGCAGTCCTAGCTCTTTTTCTTTACAAAATATCAAATTCCAATCCCTTTGATCTTTTATGTAGCAGCTGCTAAGTCCTATGTAATCCTGACTGTAGTTCCATGATATTTGAATTGTTTCTTTTTGGCTACATTCAGTATTTTCTTCTTGACCTTGTAGCTCTGGAATTTGGCTACTATTTTTCTTGGAGTTTTCAATTTGGGATCTCTTTCAGGAGGAGATTGGTGAATTCTTTCAATAACTATTTCTCCTTCTGATTCTAGGACCTCAGGACAGTTTTCTTTGACAATCTCTTGGAGAATGCTGTCCAGGCTGCTTTTCTCATCATGGCTTTCTGGTAGGCTGATAATTGTTAGGTTATCTGTCTTGGATCTGTTTTCTAGGTCAGTTGTTTTTCCAGTGAGATATTTTGCACTTTCTTCTAATTTTTCAATCTTTATGTTTTGTTTGACTGACTCTTGCTGCATCATATAATCTTTAGCTTTAATTTGACAGATTCTAGTTTTTAGGGAATTATTTTCTCAGTTTTTGAATATCATTTTCTATATGTTCAATTTTCATTTTTAGGGAGTTATTTTCTCCAGTTAGATTTTGGACCTCCCCTCCTAGTTCTCCAATTTTACTTTTTAAAGATTTGTTTTCTTTGGTGAAATTTTTTTTTTTCCGATTTGGTCACTGTAGATTTATATTAATTCCCTAGCTCTCTAATTTCATTTTTAAAATCTCTCTTGAGGTCCTCCAAGAATGCTTTTTGGCCTTGAGACCAACTCACATTTCCTTCTGTGGTCTGTAGTGTGAGTATAGAGTCTGTGTTGCCTTCGGAATTTGGTTGTTCATGCTCAGTGTAAAAGGTGGTCCTAGATTTGGTAGGTTCCTTCTTTCTCATTGTGATTGCCTGTGCCCTGGATTTTTAAAGTGACTATCTGCTTTTGGGGTGCAGAAGTATTGAGCTTCTCAGCCTGGGAGGTAGGGGTTTGGTTGTTCACTTTGTGAGCCATAGCCTCTGTGTGACTGGACTGTGGCAAAGGCCAGGACTCTCAGCGTTTCCTCTGAGTTACCCTGAGGCTTACAGATCTACCTATGAGGGTGAGGTGGTCTGGCTCCTTCAGGTTTCCACCTCTGTGTCTCTGGGCTACAGCTCAAGCAGGCTTAGTAGCAGGAGGCCAGAAGGGCTGCTGTCAGCTGATTCTTTCCTGGTGGTGCTAAAGCTTGCACCTGGGCTTGTGTAGTTAGAGTTTGCTGGATCCACCCTCCTGGGCATCCCTCTTCCTTAGTGCCTCCCAAGCCTGAGGCTATTCCACTAATTCAGTGTTTTACTCTGGGTGGGGCAATTATCTCTGGACTTTTCTGGGTCAGGGAGGGGGACTCAGAGCAACTAAGTTTTATTCCTCCATCTTGATTTCTGGAATTTTGGGGATGTAATTTTTAAACATCCAGCATGCAGGCTGGTAGCCCCAAGAAAAAGGGCTGACCCTGCTGTGGCCCTGAGTTTTCTCTTACCCAGCTCCAAGGATCCTGTCCCATAGTGAGATGCCTGCATGTTGCCCTCAGGTGCAGCTCCTATGTGCTTCAGTTCTCCCTGCTCCAATCTGAGTAGGCACTTTCCTGCGCTGGGAATCTGCCCCACTCTGTCTCCCAATGCGTTCTGCCACTCTTAAATCCATTCAAATTCAGTTTTTAGCTTTTGGCAATGGAATTCTTGGAGGAACTTGGAAAAGCTACTGCTTCCTTTCCACCCTCTTACCTCTGCCCTCCTGTGAACAATTTTTGAAGCAAGTTTCTCTGATAAAGGCCTCAATTCTCAAACATATAGAGAACTTAGTTAAATTTGTAAAAAAAATGAGTCATTCCTCAACTGATGAATGATCAAATGATATGAAGAGTTTTCAGATGAAGTAATCAAAGCTATCTATTATCATATGAAGAAATCTTCTAATTCATTATTAGAGAAATTAAAATTAAAACAACTATGAGGTACTGACTCATAACAGATTTATTAATAGGACAGTAAAGGAAAATGACAAATATTGGAGGGGTTGTGGGAAAAGTGACACATTAATGCACTGTTGGTAGAATTGTGAATTGATTCAACCTTCCTATAGAATAGCTTAGAACTAAATCCAAAGCAATATAAAATCATGCATACCCTTTGACCTAGCAATACTAGATCTGTATCTCAAAAGAAATAAAAAAGGAAAAGGACTTATATGTACATGAATATTTATAGCAGCTCTTTTCTGGTGGCAAAGAACTGAAAATTGAGGGATGGTCATTAATTAGTGGAATGACTGAATGAATTATCACATGCGATTATAATGGAATACTGTTGTGCTCTAAGAAATGATGAGCAAGATACTCTCAAGAAGACCTGGAAAGACTTTTTCTGGTCTGTTTTGTTTCCCAGCATGACTATTATGGAAATGTTTTGCATGACTACACATGTAGGACCTGTATCAAATTGCTTGCCTTCTTAATGAGGGAGATCAACAGGGAGGAAGGGAGAGAATTTGGAACTCAAAATTTTAAAAATGAACACTAAAAATAGGGAAAAAAATAATACAGAATAAAATAGTCCAGCTGAGAGGTGATAAAGGTCTAAACTAGGCTGATGGCTCTGCTACTGGACAGAAAAAAAGAGATGCAAAACATGCTGTGCCTACAGAGCCAAGAAGACAGACTTTGACTGTATGAGGAGAATAAGAAATATGTAAGAGTCAAAGATGACATTGAGAGTATGAACTTTGATGATTTTGAGCACTGTGATTCCTTTCATACAAGTAGGGAAGTTAGGATGATGGCAGAAAATTGAGGTTCCTTATTTTTACTAAAACCTGCCCATGTCAATAAGTCATCAGACACATTTTATTTTTTATTTTTTTATTTTTTTATTTTTTGCTTTTTAGAGGGAGAAAGGCAGGACAATTGGGATTAAGTGACTTGCCCAAGGTCACATGGCTAATAAGTGTTAAGTGTCTGAGTCCAGATTTGAACTCAGGTTCTCCTGACTCCATGGCTGCTGCTCTATTCACTGTGCCACCTAGCTGTCCCAATCAAACACATTTTAAACACCTACTATGTGCTGGACCCTGTGCTAATCCGCGCCAGGTTTCCGATCTGCTTCTTGAACCCATATTTGATATTTCTACACTTTTTCCATCCAGCTCCATCTTTTCATATCATTGTCCTCACCATTTATTTTACTTTGAGAATTTCTTTACTTTAGACTCAAGTATCTTACTTTTGCCTTCAGACTAAATTATTTTTCTCTTCATCTTGAATCCTCTTTCTCCTTCATCAGCTAATTCTTATCCCTCAGTATCTAAAGCAATGGTTCTCAACCTGTGGGCCGCAACTCCTTTGGGGATCGAACGAGCCTTTCACAGGGGTCACAGGTATCGCCTAAGACCATTGGAAAACACATATTTGCGATGGTCTTAGGAACCAAGGCATTGCTCCTCTATCTGTCTCCAGGTGGGTGCACCCACAGGCACATATGCCCACATATGAGTATTAAAGGATTACAGCATTAGGAAGGTTGAGAACCACTGGTCTAAAGAATCCTTCCTAATTTCTCCTACCTGTATACAACATATACCATTCACAATTTTGAGCCCTTCCACAGTTCCTTCAGAGAGGTTAAATGACTTGCCCAGGGTCACAGCTAGGAACTATCTGGGGATAGTATGTGAATTCATCCTTTTGAATTTAAGTCTAGCCTCATACAAACTTTAGCACCCAGCTCTCTATGAGGAAGGGTACTTCTTTGAACTTCATGGACTATTCTCATGGGTACTTTTGCTATTGTCCTGCTTCCATCACTATACACAGGAAAAAAAGTGAGTTTCATATAACAATGTGTATCCTTAAAGAACAAATGAGAATTTGTGTCTACATATTTGCTGAGTATTTGTATTTATTAAGAGCATCATTGAAAAAAAAAGGTTTCATTTTGTTTTATTTGTTTTGATTTGATTTTAATGCAACTGATAGATTGAATCTCTCCCAATCCTGAAATTTCATTTGAGTACAGCATGCAGTCAGCCTCAGGCTGTGGTATAACCCTTCTCTATCTTTTTCTGCTGAAGTCTTATGGCATGAACCCTATTCCCATATCCCCAGAGCCATGAGATTTCCTTGAAAGTCCTAGGAGAGCATTTGCTCTCTAAACAGCATCCATCTTCCTTTGATAGGGTTTGACATCAATATTTTTCCCAATGAAAGGGACATGGAGTAATAGTTTCACTTTGTAAGGATGTAATGTCTTTAGGTAAAAGAGTCTGTACTGAAAAATAGAGGAGAAACTCATAAGTTAAGATTGTAACCTGCAATGGGGATGGATATAGAGGAAAATGAATATGAGGAGTATCAGTTTTAGATGAGAGAGAAGAAATTTGAACTTGAGAAACTTCAAAACATATAAGATCTTCATTTTACATGTCAGCATTTTGTTAAAGTGAAAACCAACAAATGCAGCTAAAATTTCAATCTGAAGCCCATGGCCTTGGCCATGATCTTTGCAAATGATAATGTACAAACATGTTTCCATAAATACACTCTTTGTTGCATAAGCGATTATAAATAACCTAAGAATATTTCAACCTCTGATGCTATTGGGTGTGATTTATTCATGTCAACAAGCTGGAGAAATAAGGGGATGGCTAAATATGATATTTATTCTGCTCTATCCAGATTCAACTAACTTGCAAAGCAATAACTAATATTCTTAGAAGATCTCAGGGATTAATCTTAGTTGGTAAATTCAGATATACTGAAATATTTTGAAAACTTCTTCATAGATACATCTCCATAACAGTACCCAGGAATATAAGGAAGGGTATGAAAAAGGACTTTCTTTTTTCTTTTTAAATGTTCAGTCTCATTTAACGTATCTTACCCTTAGGTTTGTCATTTGTACAATGATGCAGGTAGATTTCTAAGGGAGATTCTTGCTCCAAAATTTAATGATTCATCAGTTTTCTGAATTATTAATTTCTCTATTCAGTAATGGTTATAGTTGGGGAAGAAAAAGAGAGTATGAATTTGGCTACATACCAAAATCTCATCATGTGCAGGAAAGGAAATATTCTGTGATCAACATATTATCCCAATTTGAATTTTAAAAGAGAGAGTAAAGATCTTGCTTTACTAATGACAGAATCTGAAATGTTGAGAAGGGATATTTTGTTCAGCAATGCCTTTTTGTTTCTTTTAAAATCCCACACTATTAAAAACCATCACCAATGAGGCTGTCACTAGGTAAAATACATGAATATTTTGATTTCATTAAAAAAAAATAACGAACCAGGGACAGCTAGGTAGTGTAATGGCACTGATCCTAGAGTCAGAAAGATCTGAGTTCAAATTCATCTTTAGACACTTTAATAGCTGTGAGACACTAGGCAAGTCACTTATCCCCAATTGCCTCAAAAATGGTGCTATCTCTTTTCTTCCTTTTTTTTTGGTAAGAGATGCTAATTAGTGACAATAATAAGGAAATCATTTAAGAATACTTTGACTGTGTCAAAACCCAAAGTTGGGTTTGAATGCATAGTTAAATGCATTTTACTTAATATTTAAACAATAAATATTTGTTGGGGGGGTGGTAATGGGAAATGCCTTGCATGGTAGAAAAGGCTTATGCTTTAAAATCGATTAGAGGCATTTCTAGGATATTGTCATAGTCTTTGAAACAATTACCGGGATCCTTAATTTCCGATCATCTCAAGAACTCATCCCAGTTATGGATCTAAAAAAGCAACTATATTGGTTTTCATGCAGTATCTTTTTAGCATAAGGTGAAAGTACTCACATCACCAGTCACCATCCCACAACTTCCAAAAGTCATCATATTAACACTTTTGTTGTTGTTGTCATTTCTTTGTAGGTGTATATAAACACACAGTCAGTGATGTATAACAAAAATTGTTGCCCATGGAATTAGGGAAATCTGAGTCAATTCTGGTTTCTGAGACATGTTATCTGTGTGATCCCAGGCAAGTTCCTTAAATTCTATTTCACAGGCAGCCATTCAAGGAAATGTTTGAAGAACAGTTGCTCATTTTCCCAAGGAGAGGGAGTATCCCCAGTGGAAGGATCCTGAACCACTCAAATCATAGGTTAAACAATAAAATAAACAAAAAAAGGATAAAGGCTAAAAGGCTACTGTGTGAATCCTAATTAATATTTTTCAGGGAGATTTCAGAAGAGTCAGGAAATACTGGGATTTAGGGGAAAGGATGTGAATGAAACCGAAAAGATGCTGTTGCTGATACCAAGCTAGGTAGGATTAAAACTACTCCCAGCTTTGAGTGATAACAGGATGTAAGTCAGAGGTAACTGGTTCTAATCAGAACTGTGACCTAGCAGAAAAAGGCTTCCCATTAAGTAAACAATCAGAAGCTTGTACATAGGCTCAATGAGCTACTTGAGGGGGGAGCATATCAAGTAAGAGAACATGAAGTGGGTAGTTCTGGAGGTTACATCTAGCCAATGGAAAACAAGGAGGGGAAATTTGAATTGGGGAGAGGGCATAAACAGCTTTCCAGTTGTCTGAGCAAGGGCATTCCATTAGGGAATTAACCATTTATTAGGAACGTAAGGTAAATGTAAAATATATGTAATGAGAAATTTCCTGGCTTCACAATGAGTGTTTTCTTTCTAGAGCAAGCATGTTTCTCACATTATAATGGAGTATTCATTCTAATTCCTAGGAATTATAATGTTTTGTTGGGAATATTTTAAATGTTTCTGCTCTTATTCATCTGTCATATGCTTAGGAATGATCCTGGATTTTCTTGGTAAGATTACTAAAAGGCTTTATGAGAGGTAAATAAATCTCATTTGAACCTTAATGAGGTCGTTTGTTTTTTCATTTGCATTTTTTTCAGTTTGAAGTCTATGTGCTCTGCATTTGAGAGGACAGTTGATGAGGAAATATACAACTTTCTTCTCCACTCCCTGCAATGGACTCATTGAAAGACAATAAAACCTCAGACCAAAAGACATATGGAGGCTTTGTTTGGTGATCCTTAGGTGAGACCTGGAAGAAGCACACAATGTTGTTGTTCAGTAATTTCAGTTGTGTCTGACTCTTCCTGATCCCATTTGAGATTTTCTTGGTAAAGATCCTGGAGGGTTTTGCCATATTCTTCTCCAGCTCATTTTACACATAAGAAAACTGAGGCAAACAGGGTTAAATGACTTACCCTGAGTCACAAAGTATAATGAACAAAGAATCAATAGAATTACTCTAATATATATGTAAGTATAAGCATATATGTGCATGTGTACACACACTAAATGACATATCTAAGTTTTTAAAGAAAAGCTAAAAAGACTACATAAAAGAAGGTTAAAAAATAATTGCAGGAGAGATTATAGTCTTCCTTCTAAGATGGAAAAAGCTTACAGAAAGATAAATATGAAAAAAAACATAGAACTGAAGAGATTATTAGAAACAATTAGACTTGAAAGGCATGTTAATATTTGAAAGGAAACTTTGAATAATTTATTGTTCACTTGATGGTGTATATAAAAATAATTATTGCTAGGGCCTAAATAATTTTACACAGATACACACACATACATATATGTACATAGATACACATATAGACATATATGTGTATGTGTACATACAGACACACAGACACACAGACACACATATATATATAGAGAGAGATACATATAAAATCAGACATACTAAGCCTTGAATTAACTTTTGTAAAGGAGGACAAAGTAATCCTTAGAAGAAAATATCTTATTTCATACACAAATATTAATAAATTTAAAAAAGAAAGAATGATTGGAGACTATGATTTAAAAAAACACTAGAGATTCAATAAATTAGCATCAAAATAAATAATTAACTTAAATTATATATCTGTATGTGTGTAATTTAAAATTGTCATTAATGTTATAATTATACGTCATATAATTATCAATTACAGGGGTGGCTAGATGGCACAGTAAATAGAGCACCAGCCCTGGAGTCAGGAGAACCTGAGTTCAAATCTGACCTCAAATACTTAGCACACTTACTAGCCATGTGACTTTGGGCAAGTCATTTAACCCCAATTGCCCTCCAAAAGAAAAAGCAAAAAAAATTATAAATTACATTCAGGTACAATTTATATTATAAATAATAATTTATATATGTAGAGATTTTGAAAATTAGAAATGATATTGAAAATAGAAATTATAAAACTGATAAACTAAACAGAATTTTTAAAAAGCTATCAAAATTTTTGGCTAACCCAATCAGATAGAAAGGGATAGGAAAATTACATTTTCAAATATGAAATGTGAAAAGATGAGTTCAAAATAAAGGAAGGAAATGAGAATTATCAGAAGCTACTCTATACAATTATGTGCCAACAATATTCATAAACATCCAAGTTTTTCAGAGACAAAAAATAAAGAAAGCTTAAGTACCTCAATATCATAAAGATAATTGCAGCAAGTCACAGACAAACTACTAAAGGAGAGAACAAACCAATTTAAAGGTGAATCCAATTAAATGCTTAATTAAAAAGAAATGAATAGGTACACTACAATAATGTTTTTCAGTAATAGAGGAAGATGTATTACACCAAATGTTGTTCAATTTATAATAGAAATATGAACTAAATATTTAAGCGAGGAAGTGACAGAAAAATGATCAATATCTCTGATACATATTTATATGTCAACATACAGAAAATTTATCAACTTTAAATCATAAATATCAGCCATGTTAGAAAAACAACAACAAACCTCATTATGATCAAGTTCTATTTATATCAAGTACAAATATCAATATTAGGGGAAATGGGAATATTTAATCATATAAATAATCAAAACCACATGATTTTATCATTCCTTTGATGAAATACAGTCCTCATTCATTCACTAAACTCAAATTCATTTTCCTCCCATCTCAAGGAGAAAGAGTTTACTCTCATTATGTAGCCATGAAAATATAACTGCATAGCATATTCCATAGTTTTTGGACCCAAGGTGGCATTACATAGATACTTTTGGTCCTTAGATTGTCAATTAGAGCTTGTCCTTTATTTCTTGTCAGGAGGTGTAATTCTTCTTCAATGTTGTCTTTTCCCTCTCCCTTTTCAACTTTAAACCATTTTACAAAAAGGGAGTCATCATTCCATAGAAGGTAACCAAACGTCCTACCAAAGAATGGTTTGAGAATTAAGATGATAGAAAGGAAATAAGCATTTATTTAGCACTTGTTATTTGCCAGGCACTGTACATAAGTTGTTGCATTTGATGCTCACAACAACGTTGCACTCTACCCATTGTACCATCCAGCTGTCTTTAGGCAGTCATAGTTTCCTTCACATATTACATGTCTTAATAGTCTTCTGCATCATGAATTATTTCTTGCTCAGTCCTGGTTATTCCTACCCTTGGCCTGTTTAACTATTTAGTCAACATAATAGCCTACTGAAAACAGTTTAATATTTTGATACTTTTACATGTAGGAGATAGATGGACTGACTTCACGTCATTAAGACCTGTGTTCAAATCTTACCCCTCTCATATTCAATTTTTTCAGCTACAAAATAGTGGTAATCGTCTGTATCACTTATCTCACAAGACTATTTTGAAGATCAGATTACATACACACACATATACAGTGCTTTGCAAACAAAGCACTATATTGTCAGTAATATTATTATCATAGAATCATGAATTTACAGAGCTGTAATAGTGGTACTCTAACAACATGTACAAATCAGATGCTTTATTCAAGAGGCCAACATTAATAGGTATTCAGTCTTCTGCTATCGCACACATACGAGGAACATTGTCAAAAGAATTTACTTTTTTAACCAAAATATGGATCACATTTCTATATATGCATGCAAAACCTGTTAAAATTTTCCTAGTAAAACAAATTTGTCATTGGAAATAGTAAAAAGGAATGAAGCATCAATCTACTTTAATTGATAAATCTGACATTAGTTGCACAGAATGTAAAGTGAATCTTTCCATCTTACTCAGATTGAAAGCTGAAGCAGTCTATCTGCAAATTTTCTTTTTCTCAACTCTTTCTAATGTTGTTAAAAATATTACATGGATTGCTTTAAAGAATGAAATCCTTTACTATTAAAAAAAAAAGATGAACCAGACATCTATAGTAGGATATTAATTTACTGCATGACCAAATGTAATCTTTAAAATTCAGTGAGTAGGAAGACTGACTCTCAAAGCCAAATTGTTGGTTTCTCTTTTGCAAAAGGAAATGTAATGTACTACAAAGAGTGCTAGGTTTGGAAGACCTGGAAGATTAGATCCACAAACTCAAAGAATCTCAGGATTGGGAAGAACATTAGGCAGTAGAGAAAGAAGCCTCTTCTGAATGTACCCCCAAAGTAGTTCTGTACAAGGCAATTGCCAATAATGAGATTCTCCCTATCTCCTAAGGCAATTGATGGATCTTTTTATAGTGCTTTCCATATCTCTAAGCTATCAGCATTTCACAACTTTACCTTTCTCATGTTGGTTTGAATGCTTCCATACAGGTGTGCCTCCAACAGCGCCATCTGTTATTTACTAGCCTTTTGGCCATCAGTAACTAGACTCTCAAAGATTCTATAAGCTGGAGTGGCTAGGTGGTGCAGTGAATAGAGCACTGGTCCTGGAGTCAGGAGGACCTAAGTTCAAATCTGGCCTCAGACACTTAATTCTTCCAACTGTGTGACCTTGGGCAAGTCACTTAACCCCAACTGCCCTGCCTTCTCCCTCCAAAAAGCCAAAAAAAAAATTAAAAAAAAGATTCTATAATCTACAAAGTGGCTTATCTCCCACTACCATTAGACAGTGAGTCCCTTGAGGGCAGTGACTACATTGTTATTCATTTTTTTATTTCTTTTGCTTACCAGTGTGCCCTGCTCATGGCAGAACTTAATGATTTTGTATTAGTGGTTGTAAACAAAATATAAATGATCTATTGTTATTATACTTGTGATCTTTCCATGACACCTGAGCAAATAGGACACTTGCACTTGAACCAAGATGAAGAGATGGTCATACACACAGACACACAGACATCAGAAGAGTCATTCAAAAACAACGAGTATCCAAAGTGGACCTTCAGGAGAGACCTAAAAAAGAAAGTTAACATAGTCATCATCTTTTAAACTATATCCTACCTAACTCAGTCACTCAGTCTCTTTCTAAAACCTGATAATAGCCTTCATTTTCCCTAACCATTTATCCTCTAAGGAAAAGTTGGCAATATTAGGAGCAAATCAAGTAAGAAATTGAAGCATGTTATAACCCAGCAAACAAAGCTGTGAGTCTTTTCTGCTTGGTGACATTATGACTTCTTTCAAAGCAAAGAGTGAGCAATCCCCATTTTTACAAATAGATACCTTTGATCACAAAGTAGTATTCATCATATCAGAAATTATGACATTTTTCTTTTCTTTGAAGCTCCTAACATATATAAAATCTGACACTGATTGAGAGAAAAAAACACATTTTTGACAAATTCTTTCAGATAATGCAATGGGCTTCTGCACTATAAATGGAAATTATAGAAATAGATGTTAACCACTAAAGATAATAAAAATATGGGATAGTGAGGAAAATAATTAAAGGGTATTCGATGAAATATAAAGAATATGAGAGCAATTATTTTAATAATCTCCTATATATTGACTTCATTATGAAATGGTTAAGGGGATTCTTCATATAATAACAGGATTTTTAAAGAAACAAAGATCCATCTTTTCAGTATTATTCTGATGTCTTTGTATAGCTGTTAGTAATGGAAAACTATGGTTTCTAAATAATGAAGAGTAAGCAGAAGACAAGGGAGATGTATATGATAGTAATGGGTAGGCAGCAGTATGCTGCAATCAATTAAATTGTAAGCATTTATTAAATGGCTAATATGTGGCAAATAGTCAATCAGTCAACAACAGCCAAAATGAAACCAATAACTACACTATTCATAGCTAAATATTTATATAGAACTTATTGTGTACCAGTTGTTACATGAGTGCTTTTTACCAATATATTCTTATTTGATCCTCCAGACAAACCTGGGAGTTATGGACTATTATTATTCCCATTTTATAGCAGGGGAAACTGAGACAGACTTTAAGTACCTTGCCCAGGGCCACATGGCCAGTAAATGTCCGAGATGGAATTTTAACTCAGGTCTTTTTAAAAATATATTTTATTTTTAATTTCTAGAATAAACAAGTATTTTCATGCTTAGTATAATAAAAATGATTAAACATGAAACTGCAAATCTATTATGTGCAGCATGCTATTTCTTTTAAATATTTAATATAATTATCTGCACATTTCTTTTTTAGCTTTTTTTTTTCCTATCTTCCCCTCCACACTCTTGAGATGGCTACTGTTAGAGGCAAATACATACACACAAACTGTATATACATATATATGTTATATGTGTGTGTAATAATTCAATGCATACTTCTACTTTTCAGTTCTTTCTATGGATGAAGATAGCATCTTTGTATGTCATTTGTAGTTAATTTGGATATTTATAAGAGTCAAAATTCCTTATTCACTCAAAATTGTTCTTAAAGCAATATTGGTGTTATTTCATACAGCATTTTTTTGGTTCTGATCATTTCACTCTTCATTATTTCATGCAAGTCAATCCATCTTTTTGAGCTCATTATTTCTTATTGCTTAGTATTACATCATGATTATAGACTACAGCCATTCCCCAATTGATGGGCATCCCCACTATCTCCCAGTTCTTTGCCTCCTCAAAGAGAGCTGCTATAAATATTTTAGAACATATAGGTTCTTTTCCTTTTTTCCTAGTCATCTTTGTAAATAGATGGTATCTTTATCCCAAAGAGATCATAATAAAGGGAAAAGGACCCACATGTACAAAAATATTTATAGCAGTTCTTTTCGTGTTAGCAAAGGATTGGAAATTGAGGGAATGCTCATCAAGTGGGCAATGGTTAAACAAGTTGTGGCATATGAACGTAATGGTATACTATTGTATATATAGAAATGATGTATCTAAGGAATGATGAGCTGGGTGATTTCAGAAAAATCCAGAAATACTTACACGAACTGATGCTGAGTAAAGTAAGCAGAACTGGGAGAACATTGTACATGGTAAGAACAGTATTGCACAATGATCAACCGTGATAGACTTAGCACTTTGTAATACAAGGGTCTAAGACAATTCCAAAAGACTCATGATGGAAAATGTTATCCTTATCCAGAAAAAGAACTATGGAATCGGAATGCAGATTGAAACATTATTTTCTCTATGTTTTTCTTTCTTGTGGTTTTTCCTTTTTCTTCTGATTCTCCTTTCAAAATATGAATAATGTGAAAATATTTTTAATATGATTGTATATGTATAGCCTGTATCAGATTGCTTGTCACCTTTTATAGTGTGGAAAGGAGGAAGGGAGAAAAAAATTGAACTTAAATCTTATGAAACTAATGTTGAAAACTATCTTTACATGTAATCGGAAAAAATAAAATACTATTAAGTGGGAAAATGAGGAAATAGACCTAGTAGTGGTATTTCTGGATCAAAGGGCATAACGTAGTTTAATAACTTTTTGGACATAATTCCAGATTGCTCTCCAAAAAGTTGGATCAGTTGACAGTTCCAGCAACAATGAATGTGTCCCAATTTTTCCACATCCCATCCAACATTTGTTTCTTTCTCCTTCAATAATTTTAGCCTATTGATAGGTATAAAATGATATCTCAAAGTTGTTTTAACTTGCATTTCTCTAACCAATAATGATGTAAATCAGTTTTTCATATGACTATAAATCACTTTGATTTCTTTATCTAAAAACTGCCTGTTCACATCCTTTGACTGAACTCAGGTTTTCTTGGCTCTACACCTGTTACCCTATATACTGTGCCATATAGCTACTTCAAGCATTTATTAATACATACTGTGTGCAAGACATTGAGCTAAGAACTGAGGATACAAAGAAAGGAAACAGCAACAACGAAACATAGTTCCTGCCCTCAAGAAGCACATATATTAATGAGACAACATGTAAATAACTATATAGGTATAAGATATATACAGGGTAGATAGAAGATACTTTCAGAATGGAGCAATTGCAAATATAGGGCACAGAATGAAATAATACCTACTCACTGAGAGCTTACCATGGGAGATGAGTGTGTGTGTGTGTGTGTGTGTGTGTGTGTGTGTGTGAGAGAGAGAGAGAGAGAGAGAGAGAGACAGAGAAAGAGAGACAGAGAAAGAGAGACAGAGAGACAGAGAGACAGAGAGAGAGAGAGCGAGAAAAGACAAAGTGCTAAATTCTGACCATGTCACTTCTTGTTTTCAGTAAAATTCATTGGTTTGAAATTCTCTTTAGATTAAAATATAAACTATTTTGTTTAGCTCTTAAACTCCTCACTACTTGACCTCAGCCTCACTTTCTAACTTTTTCATATTCCTTGCCACATTCTGCAATCCAGTCAAACTGATCTATCTGTTCTTCAAATGTGACATTCCAATCTCCATAATGCATTTCCTCCTAATGCCTAATAGAATCTATCTAGTCCTTCAAGATGCAATTCAAGCATCATCTTAAAAAAAAAAATCCCCTAATTCCTAAATACAAGTGCCCTTAACTTCCATAATAATCTAATACTATAATGTAAATACCTTGTATGTGTTTGTATTTCTCCTCTCCTCCCCTCCCCTCCCCTTGCCCTTTCCCCTCTTTCTGACCTCCCTATCCTTCCCCCCCTCCCCTTCCTTCTCCTCCCCTCTTCTCTCCTCCTTTCTCCTCCTATCCCCTTCCTTCTGCTCCCCTCCCCTCCACTCTCCTCTCCTCTCCTCTCCTTCCATCCCTTCCCCTCCCCCCAGACAGAAAATTTGGACTAAAATGAGAAGAATGTCACTAAAACCCAGTGAAGAAAGAATTTGCATGATAAAAGGGCGGATCATCTGAAAGTTCTTTGAGTCAGATAAGTTTCTCATCTCTTCTCAGAGAACCTGGAAAGTGAGGTCAGATAAGGATGGGAAAAAGGAACATTGCGCAAAATAATTTTAATCATTCATGTTGGTTACATGTCGCAATCCATAAACAAATAGCCACTTTAGCCAGTTTGAAATGTTAATGGTGACATATTCTTGAACACTGGCATAAGGAGTCTATTTCAGTAGAGATTTATGCATGTGAAAATTTCATTTAATCTCTTTCTTTTGAAAATTTTATTGTTTTCCAATTATATTTACACATTTTAACACTCACGTAAAAAAAAAAAAAACAACTTGGGTTCCAAATTCTGTCCTCCCCCAATGACCCCTGGCCCCTTCTTGAGAAGGCAAGCAACTTTATATAGGTTATACATATGTCATCATGCAAAACATATGTTTGTATCATTTGTGTAGTTAAAAAAAACAAAGACAAAAATCTGAGAAAAATAAAGTAACAAAATAGCATACTTTGATCTGCCTGCCACTTGGATCCCTGGATGGGCAATGAAAAGATGCCTGCTCCCAGTACCAGTAAAGAATCCCTGGCAATCTCCTTCTCACCAGTTGTCTGACTGCCTGATTATCTGTGGGCTGAGAGCTCAGCAGGCTGATGATGCGTGTATCACCATGGCCTCCTATTGACTTGCTTGGATTGGCGCTGGACTATGCTCCACCCTCACTCCAATAAGATGGACCTTTTCTGTCATCCTTCTAAGTTGTCTTAGGCTGGATAATTGTTTCACCCTTTCCTTTTATTGGTTCTGTTGCTCCATTATTGATTTTGAAGTGTTATTTTAAAATTGTTTGGAGAGGAATTGGGGAGAGGTCAGGTGAGTTTCTGCCTTTCCTCTGCCATCTTGGTTCTAACCCTTCTTTCTTCATTTAATCTCACTTAAGTTTGCCCAATTATCTAATTAAATTATGTCAAGCTATAGATTTTTATGTTCATATGGGAAACTCAGAACTGAGTCACAGACTCTGACAGATTTAATCATCATTCCCTCTGAATCCTATTGACTTTTAAATCCATCAAGGATATTGACCACATTTCATCTGCTCTCATTATGTTTGGCAGAAATAAAATAAAGGTAGAGAAAAATAGAGTGTCATCTAAAGCACACCAAAGGGGCTCAACATTGAGTGTAGGAACAATATTCGGGTTGAAATACCAAGTTTTCTGAGAAGCTGAGACACCTAAATCTCTGGTTTTTCTTTAAAACAAAAGACTTAAGAGTGACAAAGTCACTATTCACTATTCTGATGTGTGTGTGTGTGTGTGCGTGTGTGCACATGCATATATCTGCCTATATGTTGTTGGCAAAAGGGTTCTCTTATTATAGAAAGATATTACTATCCCCTTTGATTTTATTTTTTGAGTTTTCATAATTAATACTATAGTGATTTCTGAGTTAATACCTAAAATAGTAAAATTCAATCATCTTGAAAATTTTTATTCTTTGTGTCATATAATGTACAGAGTAAAAATCAGCCTTTGTCAGCCTATGTTAATCAATTACCTAAATATTTCTTTCAGTATAATGAGGGCACAATGATTATACTACGTAAAACAAAGATTCTCAAACTCAGATGCTTTGCACTTAAAAACAATGGCAACAACTATATTTTGCACAATCTCATTTGTAATTCTGTATATTTTTTGTACATTTAAAAATATTATTCTGAGCAGCCAATAAGATTCATCAAATCACCAAAAAGGTTGATGACATAAAAAGGATTAAGACTTCTTGATTTATAATTTTCCAGCAATAATAATCTTTAGGTTTTACCATCTGTGAACTCCCCAAAGCCATGGAAAAATCATTCTCCCCCAACCATGATCATTCCAGAAATGGGATCATCTAGGATTTTTGTACCAACTAAAAACATACTGAGAAACTCTTGAAAATAACTTTTTCTTTACTATTCCAAAAATTAAAAGTGCAATGTTATATATGCTAGGAGGCTCTGTGTCAAAACATATTGATCATATTCCCTGTGAATTTCAGAACTTCCTTTTATTATGTCTTTTTTAGTTCTACAGATCTGCAGAGATTTTCAGAGTGTGTTCTGTAGTAATAAAGATCAATTACGTTAAAATTTTGTCTGTAGCAAGACAGCCTCTTTTGGTGAATAAGATCTTCGTTGAGAAAAAAGTATGGGGTTTGCAATAGTTCAAATTTGTCCAAACTTTCTTCCTGGTCACATTTCCTCTGAGGTCAACTCAGAAATAGCAGCCACTTCAACAGTACCATTAAAGCTCTCTTCCAGAGAACATTGAGGGAAAAGCAACCAAGGGAAAACTGACAGCTTGAAAGTATTAGAAATTTTCAAATTTTCCCAGTTAAAATAAAAAAAACAAACAAACAACTCTAACTTCCCTAATATGCAGAATAGCCATTTTCTTAAAAACTTTAGTGCCAAAATTTTCTTCCTCTCTCCCATCCGAATTTTAACCCTGTACCTGAGATAGTCACCAATTTGGTACATATTATACACATATAACCATACAAGAGTTATTTACATGTTTGTTCTGTTGTAAAAGAAAACATAGACAAAAGTTCCACAAAAAATAAAGTGAAACATAGGGGTTTTGTTTTTGTTTTTGTTTTTTTTAAATCTGCATTCAGACTTTATCAGTTATTTCTATGGAGGCGGTTAACAGTTTTCATCATGAGTCCTTTGCTTTGGAATTGACTTGGACCATTGTATTGATGAGAGCTAAATCATTCATGGTTGATCATTTTAAAGTACCATTTTACTGTGCACAATAATCTCCTGGTTCTTCTCACTTTAATTTGCATCAGTTCATGTAAGTCTTTCCTGGTATTTTGGAAATCATATTGCATATAATTTCCTATTGCACAATCTTATTCCCTTATAATGTATTGTTTAGCTATTCCCAATTGGTGGACATTCCCTCAGTTTTTAATTTTTCGCCTCCATAAACAAGATCTGATATGCATATTTTTGTATAAGTAGGTCCTTCCTTTAAAAAAAATCTCTTTGGGATACAGATCTAGTAGTAGTATTTCTGGATCAATGGGTATGCAAGGTTTTTGGCCCTTTGGACATAGTTCCAAATTGTTGTCCTGAATGATTGTATCAGTTCACAACTCTACCAACAGTGCATTAGTGTCCCAGTTTTCCTACATCCCTTCCAACATATATCATCTTCTTTCTTGTCATATTAACCGTTCTGATGGGGACCATCTCAAGTCATCCTGATCTATAGCCTGCCACTGGACCCAGATGGTTTTGAAGGAGAAAGTGAGACTGGTGACTTTGCTTAGCCCTCACACACTTAAATCTTATTCACTTGCAAGTCATGACATCACCTTCCTGATGTCATGGTCCTCTTTGAAAACAAAGGACAAACAATAACAACAACAATATTAAGCATTCTGATTGATGTGAGGTGATACCTCTCTAATCAATACTGATTTAGAGCAATTTTTCATATGAATGTAGGTAACTGATTTCATCTGAAAACAGACTGTTCATATCCTTTGACCATTTGTCAGTTAGAGAATGATTTGTATTCTTATAAATTTGACACATTTTCATATATTTCAGAAATTAGAATATATGCATATGCATACATACATATTCATATACATATGAATACATGTATACATATATGTATGTATATGTGGGTTTTTTTGAGAAATATCAGAGACATTGCTGTAAAATGTTACCCCCAGATTTCTGCTTTCTAATCTTGATTGCAATGGTTTTATTTGTGCAAAGGCTTTTAAATTTAATATAATCCAAATTATCCGTTTTGCATCTTATAATGTTCTTTATCTCTTGTTTGGTCATAAATTTTACCCTTCTCCTTAGATCTGACAGTTAAAATACTCCTTGCTCAATCTACTTCTAGTATCACCTTTATGTCTAAATCACATACCCATTTTTACCTTATCTTGGTATATAGAATAAGATGTTGTTCTATAATTAATTTCTGCCATACTCTTTTCTAGTTTTCCCAGCAGTTTTTGATAAATAATAAATTCTTGTCCTAATAGCTTGGGTCTTTGGATTTGTCAAACAGTAGAACACTAGGGCCCATTACTACTGTGTCTTGTGCACCTAATCTATTCTACTGATCAACCACTCTGTTTCTTAGTCAGTACCACATTGATGATGAACTTTTCTTAATATAGCTTTGGTTACTTTATTTGCCTGTTCATATCCTTTGACCATCTGTCAATTGAGGAATGGCTTGTTATATCTATAAATTTAACTCAATTCTCTACATATTTGTAAAATGAGATCTTTATCAGAGAAACTTGATATATTTTTTTGTTATAGTCATTATGTATTTCCCTCGATTCCATTCTCCACATTTTCCTACTCTCTCTCCTTTCACTTTGTACATTCTCAAAAGTATTTTGCTTCTGACTTTTACCTCATCCTGTCTATTGTGGGATAAGATTGATTTCTATGCCTGAGTATATATGTTACTCAATCTTTGAGCCAATTCTGATGAAGGTAAGGTTCATTCGACTCCTCCCCACCCCTGCTTATATCCCAAATTGTTATCTCCACCATGAAAGTTCTTTTGTGCCTCTTTTATGTTAGATAATTTACCTCATTCTATTTTCCCCTTCTTCCACTGCATTCCTCTTTCTCATCTCTCCCCCTCCATTTTTTAGATAATCATCCCATCATAATGAACTCACACCTGTGCCTTCTATCTATGTATACTCTTTATAACTGCCCTAATAATGAGTTTTTAGGAATTTCAAGTATTATTTTTCCTATATAGGAATGTAAACAGTTTAACCATATTAAATCCTTTATGATTTCTCTTTCATATTTACTTTTATGTTTCTCTTGAGTATGGTATTTGAAAGTCAAGTTTTCAGCTCTGCTATTTTCATCAGGAATGCTTGAAGAAAGTCTTCTATTGCATTGAATATACATATATATTTACTGAAAGTTTATACTCATTTGTGTTGGGTAGGTGATTCCTGGTTGTAATCCTAGCTCTTTTGACCTCCACAATATCATATACCAAAACCTCTGATTCTTTTATGTAGAAATTGCTAAATCTTTTGGTATCTTGACTATAGCACATGATATTTGAATTGCTCCTTTTTGACTGCTTGAAATATTTTCTTCTTGCCCTGGGATCTCTGGAATTTGGATAAACTAAACCCAGGAGTTTTCATTTTGGGATTTATTTCAAGAAATAATAAGTAGACTCTTTTAATTTCTATTTTACCCACTGGTTCAAGAATATCAGGGAAGTTTTCCTTAATAGTTTCTTGAAACATATCCAAGCTATCCTTTTTGATCATGGCTTTCAGGAAGTCCAACAATTTTTAAATTATCTGCCCTGGATCTATTTTCCATGTCAGTTGTGCCAATGAGGTATTTCACTTCTGCTTCCTCTTCTGTTTTTCAATTGTTCAATTTAGTGTTGTTGTTTCTTGCTCTCTCATGGAGTCATTAATTTCCACTTGTCCAATTCTAATTTTTAAGGAATTATTTTCTTCAGTGAGCCTTTTTGTCCCCTTTTCCATTTTGCCAATTCTACTTTTTAAAGAGTTTATTTTTCTTTACTGCATTTTTATGCATGTTTTCCCATTTTTTTGGTGCTTCTTTTAACAAGCTGTTGATTTTTTTCATGATTTTCTTTCATCATTCTCATTTGTTTTCCCAATTTTTCTTCTACCTCTCTCATTTGATTTTTTAAATGAACTCTTCTGAGAAGTGTCTTTTTTTTGGGGGGGGAGGGAATGACTGAGATCAATTCATTTTTTTCTTTGAGGCTTTCCATGTAAGTATATTGATATATTGGTTTTCTTCTGAGTTTGTGTTTTGATCTTCATTGTCACTACAGTAACTTTCTGTGGTCAGATTTTTTTCTTGTTTATTTTTTGTAGCCTACTTCATGAATTTTGAATTTATGTTAATGTTGGACTCTGCTCCTGGGCTGGATTGTCTTAAGCTTTTTGCATTATTACCTAAGGCCTCCCTGTTCGCCTGTGCTGTGGCAGTGGGTGTTAGCTGCTGTCCTGCACTGGGATTACAGGGCTTTACTGCTGTCCTGTGCCAGGACCATGGGCCATCACCAATGGCTTGCTGGGCCTTGGCCTTTTACTGATTTGGGCAGGATTGTCCTTCTTTTTTTAGCTTATTTAACTTTTTTATCTTTCCTGCTGACCTTCTGAATTTTCTTGGGTTGGAAAATTATTTTACTCTATCATTTTGTTGGTCCTACCTCTCCCAAATTTATTTTGAGGTATTATTTTATAGGTGTTTGCATGTGAATTTAGGAAAATTCAGACAAGGTCTCCTACCTTACTACTGCACCCTGACTCCACCTTCTTTTTTTTTTTTTTTTTTGCTTTAAGGAGCACAATTGGGGTTAAGTGACTTGCCCAAAGTTACACAGCTAGTTAAGTGTGTCAAGTTTCTGAGGCCGGATTGGAACTCAGGTCCTCCTGACTCCAGGGCTGGTGCTATATTCACTGCATGACCTAGCCACCCCCACCTTCTATTTTTTGATGGAATTGTAACCTATAAATTCTGAGACTATGAAAAGTGGTCTGAAAACTAGTACATTGTCAGCTAGAGATCAACTGGTTTTATCAATCTGAGGAGGAAAAGAAACCATTCCATTTTTTTTAGAACTTTCAATTTCTTTATATAAAAAAATTATAAACAAGTAAAATATAAGGTGATATAAGGCTCACATTTCAGCTTCAGAGTTCCAAGATAATATTTCCCTAATATGAGGCTAAAGCTGCTTTGCTTCATTTTGATTTTTGAAAAGTCCACTGCATTTAAAAAGTAAAGATTTTCCTTTTGTTAAAGCTTGAGCGCAACAAACAAGCAGCTGCTAATTAGTCTTCTTTCTGGAAGGTACAGAAAAATGGACGGTTTCACATAGTGACAATCATTTTGGGGTAAAAAATTATAATCAAATTAGTTAAAATCTTCTAGGTTACTTCTATGAGCTTTTAGAAACTGAGGGAAGGGAGAAAATAAACATTTTCAAAAAGTTTGTTTCATCATTATGCTTCTTTCCTCTCCCAAACAGAAATCTATTTGGGCATTCAGCTAATCTATAGTGTTTTCCAAATGGGAGCTCATGCTTTGGTTTCTACACCCAATGAGGAAGTCCTGTCCATTTAAATGCATCTACCAAGAAAGAATAGCACAGTGACACATTTCATCTACAAACTTTAGTGTAAAATATCTGTGTACAAAGCTTTTTTGTTCTCTATTTGACTCAAATCCAGCAGCAAGTGTCTATATGTATGCATATGAATTCTCAAAACTGGACTCTGTCCATTTCCTGGTTTGAATTGCAATTATATTGGGTTTTTTTTCTGCAGAGTTGCTCATGACAAGTTGAGAGGGTTCTTGAGCTCATCACATGGCAGGGTAAAGCTCCAAAGGGATCTAGAAAGGAGCACAATCCTGCAGAGGTTTATCACTGCTTCCTGTTGGTGAAGGAAGCTTGTCACTGCTCTTCTCTCTGCCACCAACGACTTTGTACTTTATGGTGCCAACTTGATCTTCAAAAGACTTGAAACTTTCAGAGTTCCTCATATCTCCAAGTTTCCTGCTGATAGCAAAGCCCACACTGGATAGGGCAGCTGAAGTCTTCTGTCCTGCCTGGGAGAGACTTTCCTGAGTCTTCTTGTAAGTTTCTGAATGGGTTAATTTCTTATTCCAGTCCTCCAATGTGCTGCTTGTTGAAAGATTTGCATTGGAGACCTGAACATCACGCTAACTCATTGAAAGATTCTGCTTCAGTTCATCCAAGGGAGTCAGGCCCAGTTTCCTGTTCAGCTTACCACAGTATCTTTCTTTGGCTGCCAAGACCTGCCTTAATGTCATAATTTCTTCTTCCACCTTAGTAAGTTCAGATCTGAGCTCTTCTTCCTCTGCCTCTGTCAGATCCTCAGGAATGAAGGTCCTGGGAGTCCCTGTATCCACAGGCACATCTGTCATGGTATCTGATAGCAGACCTTTGTTAGGAGAATTCAGGTTGATATATTGGCTGGCGAGATCCATGTCCAGGTAGTATGCTGGGCAACTGCTAAGGCCAAGCCTGGTGTCCGTTGTTTCCACTGGTCACCCAAAAGACTCGGAGCCACCACAGACACCACCACTGCACATAATCCCAGTCTGAAATCATTCCATTTAAAAAAAAATGTTCATATAAGAAACCAATGAATAAGTTAGATTTATTTTTAAATCAAGTGTGTATACATTTTACACTATTGTATAAGATGAATTGTGATGGGATATAGTAGCTATGGTATTTTGTGTTCTAGAAATATCCCCTTTTATGCTCTCAAAAGTTTTTTCAGGGGGCAGAGCCAAGATGGTGGCATAGAAGCAGCAAGTTAATGCAGCTCCCACACAGCCACCTCAAATACCCATAAAATATTACTCTAAACAAATTTTAGGGCTCTAAAACTCACACAGGTATACTTCCTGCTGAAGGCAGCTCAGCTAGAAGGGACCATATCAGCTCTGGAAGCTCAAACCAGCCCAGCCTGAAACCCTGGCTTGGCCCCGGGAGTGGCTGGAGTGGCCAAGCCAAGCCACAGCTGGAGTTAAGAAGAGTGGATTAGTGGCAGCTGTGGCAGTTTCCAGAATTATCAAGCCACAAGAAACAAGGACTAAGTAAAAGGTTAGTGGAACTCACCTAAACTTTGAGGAGAAAAGCAGGTCCAGCCAAACTGCCTCCAGGGAAAGGAAGCGGCAGAAGCGGAGGCCCTGCAGCTGCCTCCATGTAGCTGCTTCAGAGCTCCTGGCCTGCAGACTGCAGGGGGGCCAAACAATCGTTCAGAGGCCAAGTGCTCTTGTGTTGAGTGGCCTGGATCTGGATCATGGTCTTGGGTGGTGGTCCTGGGGTGCATTTTCAGTGAGCCAAAGCTAGTGAGGGCAGCAAAAAAACAACAACACTCTAATAGTTCTGGCAGCTGGGAAAACCCCAGCAATTTGGGACAGAGCTTTCTCCTCTGGAAGCAGAATTCAACAGAGCTAAAAAATCATTGACTGGCCATCATGAGCAAGCAAAGAAAGCAAAGTAAGAACAGCAATCAAACTCTAGATTCTGTCTGGGGAAAAGAAGGATCAAAGCAGGGAATGGGAGGAAGACAACACAGTCAGAATTGCAGCACCAAAAGCTTCCAAGAACCATGAAGACTGTCTAACAGCCATAGATCAGCTTAAGAAGGATTTTGAAAACCAAATGAGGGAAGTGGAGGAAAAATTGGGAAGAGAAATAAGAATAATGCAAGAAAATCATGAAAAGAGAGTCAACAACCTGACTGAAGAAAATAACACCTTAAAAATAGATTAACTCAAATGGCAAAAGAGACCCAAAAAAACCAATGAAGAGAAGAATGCCTTAAACAATTGAATTTGCCAGATGGAAAAAGAATCTCAAAAGTTTTCTGAAGAGAGTAATTCCTTCAGAATTAGAGTGGAGCAAATGGAAGCAAATGACTTTATGAGAAATCAAGATACTATTAAACAGAACCAAACAAATTAAAAAATAGAAGGCAATGTGAAATATCTCCTTGAAAAAACCACTGACC
>CM053585.1:83789181-83806829 GCA_028646515.1 Pseudochirops corinnae
ATAAATACATATATATATGTATGTATAGGAGAGGGTATGTCTATATAAACATATATGTGAGTGTGAGCATATGTATGTTTTTGTATACATAGATAGAAGGCACAGGATGAGTTAAATATGAAGGGATGATATTTTAAAAATAAAATTAAGAGGTGAGAGAGGAATTTATTGGGAGGAAAAAGGGAGAGATAGAGTAGGGTAAATTATCTCATATAAAAAAGGCAAGAGAAACCTGTTGCAATGAAGTGGCAGTTCAGGAATGTGAAACAGAATGGGACAACCTTATTCTCATTGAATTTGGCTTAAGGAGGGAATAACATATACACTCAATTGGGTTTCTTACCTTATTGGAAATTAGGGGAAGGAGAGGGATAAGAAGGGGCATGATAGAAGGGAGGGCAGGAAGCAAACCTTTTTTAAAAGGGATAGGGTCAAAGGAGAAAATAGAATAAGTGGGCAGCAGGATAGCATGGAGGGAAATATAATTAGTCTTTCACAATAAAACAACTATAGAAATGATTTGAATAACTACATGTGTACAACCTATATTAAATTGCTTATCTTCCCAGTGGGGGTGGGTGAGGAGGGAAGAAGGGAAAAAACCTGTAACTCAAAGTTTTAAAAACAAATGTTTAAAAAATTTGTTTTTTACATGTAACTGGGAAATAAGATATACAGGCACTGGGGAGCAGAAATCCCTCTTGCCCTACTAGAAAGTTAGTGGTGTCATGGGGGTGGATATAAGAGAAAACAGATTTGGGGAAGAAGCATTCAGTAGGCTTGCTATTTTGGGGTGGGGGTAGGGCAAAGGCAGGGAGAAAAATATTGTAAATCAAAATCTCATGGAAATGAGTGTTGAAAACTAAAAATGGATTAATTAATTAAAAGAAAAATATTTTTAAAAGGAGGGATTTCAGTGGAATACACTTCAGTTATAGAGCTGTTGGAGGCAGTCAAAACACTCCTGAGAGCTGACTCTCAAATCTTCACTGTGAACATTTATATCTTATGAAGCAGCAAATTCTATATAAACCAGGACTTATTTGTTGTTTCATTGATTTCCATAGTTAAGAAAGCAGAGAAAAATATTATTAATGCAGATTAAGTTTAAAAGTATGTCATATAATTTTAAAAGGGTAAAAGGACCTATTTGTACAAAAATATTTAAAGCAACTCTTCTTGTGGTTACTAAGAACTGGAAATCAAAGGGATATTTATCAATTTGGGAGTGGCTAAACAGCTCTAGTATATGATTATTATGGAATATCTTTGAGCTATGAGAAATGACAAGCAGTATAATTTCAGAAAAACCTACAAAGACTTACATGAACTGATGCATAGTTGCAATGAACAAAATCAGCAGAACCTTGTACACAGTAATAGTAATGCTATTCAGTGAAGAACTGTGAATTACTTGGCTCTTCTCAGCAATACAGTGATCCAAGAGAATCCCAAAGGACTAATGACGAAGCCTACTATCCACCTATAGACAAAGAACATATATTGATTGAATACAGACTGAAGCATTCATTTTTTCACCTTTTTAAAAGAGTTTTCTCAAATAAAATGACTAATATGGAAATGTTTTATATAACTGCATATGTATAAACTATATCTGATTGTTACTTGTCTCAGGGAATGGGGAGGGAAGGGTAAGAGGGAGGTATAGAATTTGGAATTGAAAACTTTAAATAAAAAGAGTTTTTAAAATTTCAGAAAAAGTGTGTCTTGTATACATATTTTGTTTATAACCAGAGAGCTAGTTGGTAAACACTTGCCTGTATAGTCCCAATGCTTTTGTAGACATGCTATATGAGGTGCAAATAGGGCAACTGGGGTTGCCTAGTCAGGAGAAAAAGGTACCTAAGGGGAACAATACAGCTGTCTTCAAATATTTGAAAAGATTATAAAGTGAAATAAGGCTTTGTCTTGTTTTATTTGAACATAGAAAGCAGAACTAGCAGCAATGGGTAGAATTTGTAGAGAAACAGCTAAGTGGTATAGATAAAAAGTATCAAACATATGGGGATCTGCAAAACTTCCTAGGGCATCCCAAATCAGATTAAAATACAACTGGAAAATGTTTGATAAAATAAATAAAATATAATATAACATAAGTAATGTTAATATGTGGTTTTCTAAGTTAATGTGTGGTTAGTTGTAATTTAGTTTGACAGCACTGGTATAGTGAGAGAGGGTTAAACTTTTAGTCAGAAAGGCCAGACATAAAATCCTACTTCAAACATTAACTGTGTAACCATAAGGAATTCACTTAACTTCCCATGACCCCATTTTCCTCATCTGTAAAGTAGGGATAGTAATACATTTTATTTCAGAGGATTGTTATACTGTTCAAATGAAATTATATGTGTGTATAATATTAAAGTATATATTTACATATATGTGTAAATATATACATACATATATATATATATTTTAAAGCTTTAAATGTTACCCAGTATTAATCTTAATAAAATGTAAGAACCCAGTATTAGAACTGTCCAAAAATAGGATTAGAACTTTTTACAAGTGGTGTAATAATACCTTGCACTGGTGGTCTTCAGAGTTTTGAAAATGTCAGAAATACTGTAGAAGGGATTTATGCACACCTCTATGAGGATTCAATGAATTCTAAGGCACCTTACAACTTTGAGATTCTATAATCTTATGACCAAAAACTTTGAAGAGTTTTCAAAGAATTTAACCCCTGTCTTTGAGAAGCCTATGATCTGTTAGAACCTAAGGGAAAAAATAATTTTTCAATTCAAGATTTATAAGTGAAATTCAAAGTTAGCATGTTTCCTTTCTCTTCAATCACATAGTCCCCAGCATAGTTTAGTCTTGATCATGAACCAGCTGCAGTACCATAATATCTTCCTAAGTATCCTTCTTCTTTCCAGTCTCTTGACCTAATATTCCACCTTCTACACACCTTCCAAAATCATATTTCTGAAGTATTAGCCTGTTTGAAATTTCCCCTTGCTAAAGAAGGTTCAATTGATCCTATTTGGCTCTAGGATAAATATCAATTTTGGTTTGGGGCATTTAAAGACTTTTGTAGGGGTGGCTAGGTGGCGCAGTGAATAGAGCACCTGACCTGGAACCAGGAAGACCTGAGTTCAAATCCAGCCTCAGACATTTAACAATTACTAGCCATGTGACCTTGGGCAAGTCACTTGATCCCAACTGCCATGTCTTTCCCCCTCCAAGGAAAAAAAACAACAACAACAAATAAAGACTTTCATACTGGGGAAAAATAAAATATTTTAAAATTTTAAAAAGGTTTTTACAATCTGACCACATTCTACTTTGCCAACCCTGATAATAATAATTAATAATAAGCTAATAATAACAATCAATTATCTGATATTGATTGATACCATGAGATACATAAGACATTTATTGATGCCAAACCTAAAATATCCCCAAATTAATTTCTATATATAATTTTAATATATTTGACATATTCTATACGTAAAAAGACCTGGTTAGGTTGTGTCTTTAATGGCAACCCTGTTATACTTCTTAAAAAGAGGTAGATGTGACTCCTGATTGAATAAGAGATTTCTGCTCTTATGAATCTGGATAACATATGTATGTATATATATATGTATGTATGTATATATGTTTGTACTCACACACAAGCACACACACAATGCCTATACCTCTAGAACGTGTAACTCCAAAGGAAACAAAGAATACACTTCTCATGACTGATCATCCTATCCATGGTTGAGATAATTTTTACCTCACTCTGAAGTTGTAGAAATCATTTATTTTTGCTTACTCTAAACAATTTAATTATCTTAATTTCTATTTTACAGCTTGCTTGAACAATTGCATTTTATTATTATTTTCAATTGACTTTTGTGCAACAAAAATTTGATAGGCGAAGCTAAGCTAACAGAGAATGAACTAGTACCTCTCCTAATCTTGCTTGGTAGTACCTTTTGCCAAGAGAATCAGGTACAGATTTTATTTTGAAACTGAAAATAGAGCTTTGCACCTCAGATCAAAAATACTTAAAATTTAATAGAAATATATTATTCTAGGACCATACCCTTCTTGAAGACAGAAAAATAAAAGAGAGAGTACTCAGTCATGCCATTCCTCTTGCATCTTATAAAGTTAGAAATCATGGTTTTATTTGGAGATGTAGAATAGGGCATTCCAGATCCCATATATCTTTTTTACATGTTTATGATCCACCTCAGGGTCACTGAATCCAGCATATAGACTACATATTTGAAAATTCAATAACCTCTCTCAACCCCAATAGAATATAAGCTTCTTGAAGTCAATAAATATTTTGTTTTTTATCTTTGTATCCTCCTTATCCTAATACAGTGTCTATTACATAATAAATACTTAATAAAAACTTATTGATTAATTAGTTACTATGGCTCATGATATTGACACCAACCAATCTTATTTATATAGTTAAATATCAAATATCACTTTCTAAATTAAATGCATTTTTTCCTTCCTAGAACCATAAGGTTTTTTTTCATACAATACCTGTAACAATAAAGAAGTTAAATTTAATTGTCTTTTATGTATACAATCTCTAAGATCACAGAATGATATATCTATCACCAAAGTAGGTGAGAATTTAGAAGTTATCTAGTCTGATACCTTCATTAACAAATAGAGAAAAAGAAACTTCATAGGGCCAAGTGACTTGCCCCAGATTGCTAAGGAAGTAAATGAAGGATAGAGCCACTATTCAGTGACAAGTCCTCCAAATCCAGTGCTTTATATCATACAGCAGGATGCCTCTATTACTTGTTCAAATATTCTATTCTGTTTAGTATCTTTCCTTAAAAATACTCAGCTTGAATGTTTAAGCTATAGAAGAAATGTTTCAAAAAAGAAAATAATTCCCCTCCATGCCCAGTTGCCCAAGTGACTTCATTTTTTCCCTCAAATGTTGTTTGCTGTACCACACTTTAGATATAGCTGGTGAAACAGGCCCTGAACAATCACTTAAGTGCCAGAAATGTGATATAGCAATAGATGCTCAAGAAATAGCTTGGACAAGGTCAGCATTTTTGCCCTTCTTTGACTATCCCCATATTGTGCTATATTGCAAGCAATCCCCCACATTGCAGGCAATGTATCTGGAACAACAGATTCTGAAGTAAAGGAGAAGACCAGATTTCCTCATAGACTTTAAAGGGTACTCTTCTTTGTAGATTTCACCTATAAGAATACAAGCAAGTTACTCTCCCACTGCTCAAATATTGTATTGACTTAGTCACATGAACAATTGCTCCAGCTGGAGCAAATGTTCAGTCTTTTATTTTCATAGCTCTCTCTCCCATGTATTCAAGATGTGTGTGTTACTGAGTCCTGAATTGTAAAAGAAGCAATCCCAGATTTGAAAAATCCCTGCTGTCCACTTGTAGGGTCTCTGCAAGATGCTTAATCATTTCTTCCAAATCACTTAAAAGGTCCATTAACATCTGCCCCTGACTGATTCCCTTACTGTCTGCTAATAAAGTTCTCACCCACAGAGTATCACACTGACAGTGCTATTAGCTGGTTCCTGAACATTCTATGCTGATAATTGTCTTCTCTAAATTAGCTCTAATTTCAGACCATGCTTCCCATACAAGTGTTTCTTCAGTGGTTAGTGACTTTACTGTTTTGCCACTCTCTTGAACTCTCCTTTTTCCTTCTCACCCACAGTTACCAAAGTAGATTTAATTCCTCTACTCTCTACCTCATCCTTTCTAATGGCTAAACACTTATGTTCAAATCAGTTCAGTTCAATGCATGCTTATTTGACATCCTACTAGAATTAATCCTTAGACATCTGCTGATTTTAATCTCTATAAATGATCTGGCAAAGGGAAATAACTGTGAACTAGATGGAATTACTGATGAGATGAAATTGTAGTAAAGGAGAGAACTCAGAGGAAGTAACAAGTGAAACACAGATGGATTTGAATGTGCCCTGTAGCAAGGTGGATGATAATAGAGTTATAAAGCCCTACATTGGGCTGAGCAATTAGGGAAAAAGTTAGGTTACTCAGCAGAACTGGAAGAAGGCTTTGAGGACTAGCCTAAGGAATAATTGTGGACTCAATTCCCCCTAAGTGTGAGAACAGCATGACACAGCAATTAAAATCAAAAAGAAGGGCAAGAATCACCAGCAAGGTAGATTTGGGACCAGATGGGTAGTTACATAATAGAAGACAATTTAGTTTGACCTAGCTGACTCAAAACCTGAGTCACAATGTGCTTTCCAGTGTGAGGGAGGAAAAAGATAATGATGCTTAGTAGAAAATAATGCAAAGACCAGCACATTACGTGAAGAATTAAGAGTTGAGGCAAGGAGTCCTAATTGAATTTAGTCAATTTATGATAATATTATAACTTTTTGTAGTTACTCTAATAAAAAATGTTTGCAAATTTATTTTCATAGAAATTAGTGTATGTATGTATATATGTGTGTACATACATGTATATGTATGTATGTATGATGAAAGAAGTACTAAATCAAGTATTTTAAATCCAATTTAAGCTTTAATAGCTTAAAACTTCATTGAGACTTATGGGAGAATTGCAGGTGCTGAATGATTTATCATTCAGTGGCATACAATACTATCACATGAATCTCAAACCACATATTCCAACATATTCCACATATTATTCTCCACTACATTCAATTCACTTGGGTTCAATTTAATATTTTCCACAAAGGATATTAAGCATCTAGTATTTGTAATATTTTATCTTCTCACATTTACTTTTTCGAGTGCTCTTTGATCTAGTGATACTGACTTCCTGGCTGTTCTATCAACAAGACACTCTATCTCTCAGTTCAGGGTAGTCTCTCTGGCTATCCCCAATCAACCACTCTCCTTCCTCCTTTCTAAATATCGACCTATCTGGATTTGTTTAACTCCTAACTAAAATTCCACATCCTTTATTCCAGTGCCTTCCCTCTGTTATTTTCTTTTTATCTTTGTTGGGCTTGCTTTGTTTATACTTGTTTGCATATTGTCTCCTCACTTAGATTGTAAGCTCCTTGAGGACAGGGGCTTGTCTTTTGCCTCTTTTTGTATCCTGAGCACTTAGTACAGTACCTAGTATATGGCGGATACTTAATAAATGCTGATTGATTATGATGTACATATAGAAAGATAGACATATTTATGCACATTTTTGTCCACAATTATGTAAATCTGAAGGCTTGAAAAAAAGAAAGAAAGAAATCAATTAAATTCCCTAGAAATTATTTAAAAGTAGTCATGCACATCTCTCAAATGCTCTTTGTTGGGCATTTCGTCATTATACACATACACACACACTCATATATACATATACACATTCACACACATATAAGCATATATGTATATGTATATGTGTGTATGTAATTTGTGTGTGTGTGATCAACTTTTCAGGTAAACTGAGACCATTTTTTCTCTATTTCACTTTTCTCTTTAATTGGACAAAGTATTCCTTGATGAGTCTTCTTCAAATTTAACCCTCCCCCTACTTCAGGGCATAAAATGCATAGCACCTAATTCCTAAATTATCATGCATGAAACTCAATAATTTTAACTCAATTTCATTCTGATTTTGTTAATTATCAATAAGGTATTTCAAATTATTATCTGGAACATTGTAAGTAACAAATATAGCTTGTCCATAATCCCTAATATAGTTAGGAATTAGGAAATGAATATAAAATCACCAAATTTCAAAGATATAATTTAACTCAACAACCACCTAGGCCAATCCATACTTGAAAAAACAACAACGACAACTAGTATTTGACAGATTTCAAGATCCTAGCTATAAGGGCAAGAACTCATTGTTTGTCAAAAACTACTAGGAAAACTGAAAAGCAGTCTGACAGAAACTATATAAATTATATAAACTAAATACAGATCAAATGTAATGGTAATGTAATTTGAATTTGAAGATTCCTTTGTATTGGCAAAGGTAATAGGTACTTGGCACTTAGTAATTAATCAAGCCTCTGCTGAAGAAATAGAAGGTATGGACCCCTGTTGCTGACATAACAGGAAGGGATTGGCTGAAACAGGAAGGAGCTAATGCCGTGTGTATACAAGGAGAAGCCCCTGCTGGGTCAGACAGATCTTCTTGGAGCAGGCTTCGTGGAGACAGAAGCTGCTGTCAGCAGGGAGGCTGAGGAGGAACCCCACCCCCTCCCCCAGGCTGGAGAGAAATGACTTTGATTTTGGGAACCTGGATGAAGTGATTTTGATTCTGGAAACCAGGGGGAGCTTCTGCTGAGGAGCTGCTGAGTCCAAGGGCCAACTGAAGCTTCTGGGAGATACTGAAGATGTCCAAGGGCCAGCTGGAGCTGCCAATAACTGAGGAAACATGACTGTGATGCTGGGACTTTGCATGAACCTGTTCATGGCTTTGTTAAGCCTTAACTTCCTGGGAACAGAGACTGTGAAGGATTTAAGGTGGACTGAACACTGTGAGCTTCAGCATGGAACAGGACGTACACCGAGAACTGGACAAGGAACTGGGAACTATCTGCCTTTGAAACCAGGTGACAGTTGGGTGAATCCAGGCAGGACCTGGAACCATGAAAGGGGATCCAGGGAATCTGAGAGACCACCTGAGTCAAGCTGAAAGAAGACTTTACTTGGATACCGTGTACTGTCTAAGAAATTGTAATTTACTAGTGACCTAGGGGTGCAGGGCTTGTGTATTTTCTGATGATTGAATAGTGAATGATGACTGAATAGCAATAGATTTGTAACTTGGTGTGCCCCATTAATGGAGAACTTTGACTATTGTACTTTGTGTCCCTGAAGGAGGCAAGCCTCCTTAAGGATGATTGAATGATTGATTGACTAAATGATTATAATCTGTTAAAAAAAACAAAAAACAAAAAAAAAAAAAAACATGACCCTGTGGTGAAAACTGTGTGGCCATCTTAGTGATAAGTTGTTATGAATGCCGTATTTTCTGTGATAAGTTGTAACATTGTGAATGTTGTACCTTGATTTTCTGTGAATGTTTTCCTCTGATTTGTTATTGAACAAATTGTGTTCACTATACTGTGTAATCAGAACCTTGAAAAGCTGTTCACAGCAGCCATCCTCTGGAAAGTTGCTAGTACACGGATTTACACCAACATCTCATACCATGTGTCAAGATAAGCTCAAAACAGGTATGTGATTCAGTTATAAGGGGTGAAATCATAAGCAAGTTAAGAGAGTATAGGGGGGAAATTACTTCTAAGATATATAGACGGGGAAGAGCTCATGAACAACCAAGATATAGAGGCAGTCATGGGTTGTAACATGTTAATTTTGATTATGTTAAATTAAAAAGGGTTTGCACAAAGAAAATCAATGAAGCCTAAATTTGAAGAAAGCAGGAAATTGGAGGCAAGATATTAAAAAAATTATCTAATAAAGGCATCAATTCTCAAATGCATTGGCATGTGAGCCAAATTTATAAGAATAAGGCCTATTTCCCATTTGGTAAATGGTGAAAGGACATGAACAAGCAGTTTTTAGAAGATAGGTCTGCATCAATAATGTTACAAAAAGAAAAATGGAAATTAAAACAACTCCAGGTACCACCTCAACACTTATCAAATAGACTAACATGACAAAAAGGAAAAATGACAAATCTTGGAGAGGATATGAGAAAACAGGAACAGTAATACATTTTTGGTGAAGATGCAAAATAGTCCAACCATTCTGGAGAACAATTTCAAATAATGCCCAAAGGACTCTAAAACTGTGCATATCTTATGACTGTCAATACCACTACTAGGTTTATGCCTGAAGAAGATCATAAAAAAGGAAAAATTATGTATATAAACAGAAATACTTATAGCAGCTCTTATCATGGTGGCAAAGAATTGGAAATTAAAGAGATTCTCCTCAAATGGGGAATGGCTGAACAAGTTATGGTATATGATTATAATGGAATATTATTATGCTATAAGAAATGACAAGCAAGATGCTTTATAAAGAGCCCAGAAAAACATACAAAGCAAATGACACAAAGTGAAGTGAGCAGAACCAGGAGAAAATCACAGCAACAGCAATGTTGTATGATGATCAACTATGAACAACTTATGCACCAGGCATCAAGAGGTTTACAAACATTATGTCATTTTATCCTCACAATAACACTATAAGGCAAATATATTATCATCTTCATTTTTAAATTGAGGTAACTGAGGCAAAAAAGGTATAGATGACTTAACCAGGGTCAGAAAACTAGTAAGTTTCTCAGCTCTTCCTGACTCCAGACCCTATAAGCATTATGTAACCAGCTACCTCTAGAAACAGAAAAAAAAAAAAAAACAGAGAGAATGAGGAAACAGAAACAGAACAGTAAAAAAAAAAAAAAAAAGAATAAATAGACCAAGGATAGAGCCCCATTTCTGACACAGCTCTTGAGGTAAAGTCAATCAGATTAAATTTGTCAAGTCCTGTTATTTAGGGCAGTGACAATCTTGCAGTAGCTTTGAAAGACAGACATAAGAAAAAATGAGATATTTGAACAAGGTACTAAGAAGAAAAACCTGAGGTTTAAAATGCATTTTTCATAGTAAGGGCCCTTTGTATTATTGATGTGCTGAGATTGTATAATATGTAAAAGAATCCCATAATCCACCCCTCCAGCTGTCTTTTTGTGACTTTTTCTCTCATCTGAAGCTGCCCCTGATTTATATTTTAACTATATGTGTGTGTGTAGATAGATAGATAGATAGATAGATAGATAGATAGATGGATGGATGGATGGATGGATGGATAGAGCATAAAACATAAGGGGAAGGTCAAATACTGATTATTTTGAACCCTGAATTTCTATCCAATCCTGAATGGTCGTGTGTGTGTGTGTGTGTGTGTATGTGTGTGTATCCTTTAAGTCAGGTTAAACTAAGAGTCTCTTTAAGGCACAGGCTAATGTTCAACCTTTCCTGAATTGACTAGACAAGTAGACAAGTAGCACTAAGATATGCACAATGGTCCTAGGGTCAGCATATTTGCATAAACATATCAAGGAAAGACCCCATAGAAAGAGAATTGCTACTGTACAAATATGACAAATTACAGTGGGATGAACAGTGAGTTTGAACAGAGGTACTAAGTTTAATCTATGACTCTGCCACTTAGTAACTGTGAGATCATAAACCATTCTCTTCACCACTTTAAGACTCATTGCAGTTCTAAAATAATATCATGACTTCACTTTAGCTTCACTTTGGGAGAAAGGTTTGTTCAGTTTTGTGTAAACTGAATCCTATTTTGAACATCCCTAGGAATTCATCATATAAACAACCCATGACTAATCATTTTAAAGTTAGAATAATTATTCTATGTTTTGTACCAAATTTTGATTCCATACAGTGGTTTTTCTTCAAATGAGGTTCTTGACTTTACAGAATATAGAAATTGCCAAATTAATAAGGCATATAACTCAACCACAGACATGTGGAAAGTTTTTTTTAATGGGATAACTTTCTTGTTGGTAATACATGGAAAAATGAAATAATTTCACAAATACCATCTCTGGAAATAAACATATATGATGGGGGCAATGTCCTAGCTGCCTTTCCCATTCAAAGTTAGGCTATATTTTTTTCTTGAACAGCATGGAGTCTTTCCTCAAGACTTGATTGGCCTAGAGAAAGGAGAATCTTGGATTAGCATTCATGCTTCTTGTGGCATTTTCAGTGATGTTTTAAGAGATGATGACTGCTCCATGTAAAATGATCCACACTCTGGGAAGATTAGAAAGTAACTTTCCCTGACCAGTCAGCTGGAGACTAATGTCAAAATTTTTGTGTCTTTAACAATTGTACCTTGAAGATAAGTGTGATAAACTATCTTTTAAGCTCATTAGCTTATTGTTCATGGACCTTCCAACCACTGTTTAATACTTCTTCACATGTATGTGGATATTTAGTCATAACTCAATATACCTTCAAAGAAGTCAAGAGGAATTGATGTTTTTGAAGGGGGACATTAAAAGTCATGATTTTTCTCACACTAACAAGAGGACAAAAACAGAAGGATTAGAAAATTTTTGACCTTGCTAGAATTATTACATTGATAATGGTTATCATCGCCCAAGTCCCTGGGAGAAGACTAATAAAAGATGGACTCTTCCAGCTTTAAGGGAGTCCCATGTGTGAATGAGGAAAGAACTGTTTGGTTTTAATGACATTTTGGAAGTGATGATGAAGTTGATCAAACAGTTGTCAAGCTATTATTCCATATGAATATTATCAGGTAGTTGAGAGGTGGTATAATGGATCTTGAAAGTAAGAGAATGCAAACTGAGGCAGATACCTGGCATTGTAAGATAGAGCATTGTCTAATAATTGCACTTAGAGAACTATTTGAGTTTTCTGCTTATTTGTTTTAGTTTAACATTTTAGAGATTCAACAGAATTTGTCCACATGGATTTTTCTGTAATCATTAAACATTTGGGATAGGCACTTGAAAGAACAATGCTTAATTTTCTCCAGTGAGGCCCAAGTTTCCACTCTCTCTGCCTCTGTCTCTGTCTCTCTCTCTGTCTCTGTGTCTCTCTCCATCTCTCTCTCTCTCTCTCTTTTTCTCCCTCCTCCCCCCCCTCTCTCCTTTCCAGTGAGGGACCCCTACAGAGTTTAAGCCCCAGATGCTCTCCCCAAACCCATGGGTAGCCAATCCTTAGCTAGACATCCATGGCCTTGGTGGCTGCTTGTTGAGTCTGAGATGTTAGGAACTCCTGAGTCTCTCAGTGGGGGATAATTGAGAGCAAGATTAATATTCTTCAGATTAGACTATGACTTCTGACAAGAAGAGGAACACAGGCCATACTATGTTTGGTCAGAGGTCTCTGGAGTTGCTTGATTCATCTGATGTTATAGTTTCTAACTTTATAAAATGTGGTGAACCAACCAGAGTCACTGTCTTGTACCTCTGGGCTCTAGGACATGACAGCAGAATAAGACTCCCCAAACAGCAGCATCTTCATGTACTGGCAATGTGGGTATGCTGCAATCATCTACATACTGAGGAAGAGTCAAAATTTCAATAAGGGGACAGGTAGGCCTTAGCAATGGCAATGTAGTAGCTCTCAGGCCTGTGGCAATGTTCTGTCCCTGCATAGAGCTGAACAGATCAGGGCCTAGTAGTAGCAGTACTCTTGCCCTGGGTCAAAGGGTAAAGTAGGAACTAGGCAGAGATACAAGTCCCAATTTTATAGCAGCATTAGCCAGAGAGCAGTAGGCACTGACAGGAGCCTCAACAGAGTGATTGGGGAACAGCAGGCACAGATGCAGGTCCCAAGGGCAACAAAAAGTAGTGGAAAGCAGGAAGAAATATGGACCCTATCAGCAATGGACAGTGGAGTGGGTCCCAGCAGCAGTGACAACCCAGTGGTTATGGGTCCAGTCATGTGTAATGGCAAAATGCAAGCCCATTCTTGGCTATTGATTAATTATTGGCCCCTCCACATAGATACCAGTAAAACAACTAGTGATCATAGTAAAACTACTAACCAGAGAAGGCTTGGAAGACCAAAGGTGGCATTGGAGGGAGCAGCAATAATGAGGAGGTCACAGTATCAAATTAGTTCTCATAAAAGGCAGGTGGTCCCTCTGGACTGGTATGTAAGTATGGTGGAAGAAAGAACGCACCCTCAATCTCCATGGAAGTTAAGGGTTTGGGGGGGTTTGTTTGTTTGTTTGTTTGTTTTGTCTTGGGTTTGGGGTTTAGTGTTTTTTTTTCTTGATTTTGTTTTTTGTATTAAGACCATCCTTGAGAGCTAATTGGCTCATATATCTAAAGAATAAGGCTCCTGGCATTACTTCACAGTCTCCTAAGTATAAAACAGCCATGTAAAGCTCGGGGTACCTCTCTCATGCTTGGCTAGTGGGAAAATTGATGGAATTTCAAAGAATTTAAGTACTTGGATGGGGGAAAATAATTACATCCTTTGTTCTGTAAAGTTTGGATTCTGTTAAAAGTCCTGCACTTAAGGATCTAGAAGGCCACATGATTGAAGGAGTGATTCTCTACTTATAACTAGACTAGACTTTGCCTGTCCCATTTCCACTAGGCTACTATCAGTGTAGCACCAGCCCTCCTCTGAATCTCCACAAAAGTTCGAGAGATAAACTCATACCTACCTACCACACCTCAAATAATTATAGTCTAGGAATATGATGCTTTCTTGGAAATGGGATCACAATGAAGCCACTGTTTGCTCTAAAATAGACGGTAACACTTGAGTCTCACCAGTTTACCATATTTCTAATAAAATGTGGTTTTACAAATGATAGTTATAGACAGTTAGTAAATCCTTTTGTCAAGTAATGAGTAAATGGAAGCAGAGAAGTTATATGGATTTGAGTAGATGAGTGAATTCACAAGAGTAAATGATCCCAGCTCAATCAAGGCCAGAAAATGATCTCACTAAGAAAAGTCTGCTCTTGGAAATCTCTAGAGTTGCATTCATAAAGACACATTTTTGGCTGGCCTTCTCACAAATCTATATCTCAGGAGTCATTTTCCATTCCCTTTCCAAAAGTTCACCTTCTTTCATGAGCTTTCTCTCCTCTAATCTCCCAGCAGACTCTGTGAATCGAAAGAAGTCCCTTTCCCCCATATGCAGATACACAGCATTGCAGTTTCAGAAGTCTCTTGACCAATCAAGACTCATGTCTCCCCTCTCTCATATCCAGCTAGAAGTCACAAAGGGCTATCCTTCAGCAAATAGTCCCAGACTTGGAGGTGGGAGTAGGGTTACACTGACAAGCCACAGAAATAATTACTCATTGCATTTAATAAATGATATACTTTTAAATCTTTAATAAGAACATGATTGTTTAAAAAATTCAAGACCAGGGGCTTGCAAATGAAAACTTTATTCTTTGTTTCTAGTTTGAAATCTTAGCATGCTTTTTAAAAATGCGAATCTATACCCAGCTAGAAATGAAGGGGCCATGCAGGTCTATATCTCCATATGAGCTGATTATCTAGAATAGTTTAGAGATTTAATCTCTTTGGGTTTGTGAGTCATTGACCAGCAAGAACTAAATGTTTAATAGATTCACATTGTTACAGGACAAATGTCACAATGACCAGATAATGTCCTCTCATGTCAATAGTATTTACATTTGCATAGAACAGAGTATTCTATGAATTATATTTGCTACAGGAAAGAGGACAGAACTGTAACAATCAAAATAGTTTGCTTTACTTACCTATTGTTAGTGGATATGTTAGTCTCTTGCAACAACAAATAGATTCAGAAACCTTTCAAAGAGAGAAAAACACTAGAAGGCAGACTCTCCCCTAAGTCTTAGGTTATTTCCAGACTGTGTTAATTTGCCATGCTACCAATTTGTGCATCCTAGCTGTCCTTATGTGCTATAATAGTGACCAGAAAATAATCACAGTTTTAGGGATTGATTTCAATAACAAAATTGCACAAATTGAATCACATACAAGTACATAAAATTGAGAGATTAAAGGGCCCTTAAAAATCACCTGATCCAGACCTCTCATTTTATGGATGAAGAAACTGAGATCCAGAAAGTTTGAATAATTGAGTTCACACAGGTAAATTAGCAAAGTCAGGCTTTGAAACCAAGTTTTCTAATCTGGCCCCTTGTTAATTCAAAATGTGGTAGTAGGACTTGCATCATTCAATGCCTATAAGATAGTGATGGGGTGCTTGGGTGCCTGTGCTTAAACCCCAGTTTGTAAAATCAATTTGTAAAAAGACATTTTCCCCTAGCCTCAAATCTGACTAGCCTCAGAGCACTATCTCTGCCCGCTTCTCCCCCTGCCAGTACTGTGCCTAGCAACCATTCATGACCAAAGCCCAGCCAAATGTTTATCTCCCTTTGGCACAATAACAAGCTGCACCTATGAATCCTTCACAAGATTATCTGTAAGTAACTCCCTAGCACATTATATACATCCTGAATCCCTCATTAGCTTGGGATATATGTATACTTCCAACATCTATCTTGCCAAACATGACATTGATGGGTGACAGCTTGGTCAGCCCTGACCAGTAGCTGACTTAGTGACATTTCAAGCCTAAAACCACACCTCCTTGCAGCCCCCCTTGGACTATTTCCCTGTGAATTCTGGGCAATTAGCCTGCACAGTAGATATTGAAAGTAGATATTCACTATCTGATATAGATGAGATATTGAAAACATGTTCTTTAAGAACTGATCACTCCTTAACTCCTCCTAATCCTGCCCTGACTCACCTAGTTATCATATTGGCACAGGTTTTACTACAGTTATCCTATATAAACTATAATATACCCCGCTAAGGTTGCAGGTTCCCTAAGAACTCTTGCCTGCTGTATAGCATAACAATAGATCTTTACCACCTTGACTTAGAGAATGCTTGAATCCATGAATTCATTCCAGACTGCTTTCCAGGGACTCTGGTTATTGGGGTCCTGGACTCCCTGAACTCCCTGACCTCCATGTCAATAGGTCCTTATAATTAATCAATAAATATGTAGTAAGTGCCTATGATGTAGTCCATTGTGGGAATAATATTCATTATGGATAGAAAATTAAATCTGGTTCGGGTTGCATAGAGCTTTAAAAGTTGAACAAAGGAGCTAATATTTTACTCTAGAAGTAATAGCAAAGAATTTTAACTTTTTCAGACTACTATAAGACCCTATAATAAAGGTTAAGGACCTAAGTTTTATTGTACACAGTTGTCTAGTAGTTGAAGTCACTAATCTCACAGAGACAGAGCAGTGCTTAAAATGTTGGGCCTGGAGTCTAGAAGACTGAGATTCAAATCAGACCGCTGATACTTACTACCTGGGTAACCCTCAGCAGTACCCTAACTTCCCTAGGAATTATGCACTATCATACAAGTTTGAACATCTGAGTAGATGGCTTTCCTACAACTAAACTTCCATATATTTATGAAATCACAGATCTCTAATTATTTGAATTTGTTCCTCTCAATGTATAGGTCTTGTCAAAGCAGAAAATAACTGCAAACCAGTATGAGATTCTTAGGGACGAGATGCTCTAATTGAATTTATATCCTTCTATATGAATTTGCATCTTCGAAGATTTTAAATATTCTCAGAATTTCACCACTTGATCTGATATCAAAACCTGGCTTTCCTTTTTTTTTTCCTTCGCTAGAATTCAAACTAAGACTTAAAGCCAAGAACTCTTTGGTCTAGTATTCCATTCTATCAGCACCAGATTTGAGCCTCTGACATATTTGGCATCATCTTTAGTTACAGGACAGAGCTAAAATGCTTTTAAACATTAAAGGTTTTATCCCAATGATAAGCTCATTCTGCTGACATGCTATTAGCTATATCTGTGGTCATCAACCTTTTAAAAGAATTCTTTGTAGAAAAGAAATCAGGAACAGCTATTAAAGCTATTAATGTACTGCTTTGTCATAACTTGAAGACTATTAAACCTTAAAAGATTTAGGAAGCCATTGAATTCCAAAGCTCTTTTGTTCTTCCTGAACTATCCTTTTGCAAGTTTGTATGGCAGGTTAAATTACTTATCTCCACAGGTGTATCAGCAACGCAGTATTCACAATGCCTACAGTAACTATAAATATGCTGATATAGTTATTAATCACAAAATGGAACAGGCTCTCTACATAAGAAATATAGA
>CM053585.1:83807329-83831075 GCA_028646515.1 Pseudochirops corinnae
TAACTTTAGTAATGTAGATGGAAATAATAACTAATGAAAAAACTGAAACTCAGTATGGTGAATTTATAGTGACCAAGCATGGTCCCAAACAAAAGTTGTGATAAGACACCTCTCCCTATTTCTTTGAAAAACTAGGAAACCATGGACATGGAATATTTCATAAAACAAATATTTTCAATATGTTTCTGACTTTTCACTCAAATCACTCAACATTTTCTATGGTGTCTTTTCCTTCCCAATATCTCTTCCCACCTTTTAAAATCTTTTTATGCTTTACTTTCCCCTTTATAATGTAAGTATCTTGAGGGCAGGAACTGTTTTTCATTCTGCTTGTGTTTGTATTCCTAACGATTAACAGTGTGCCTGGAACATAGGAAATGCTTAATAGATACTTATATTCCTGACTTGATGATACTTTTGCAAAACTTTTAATTTTAATTCCTCTTTATTTTTTTTTAATTTTTATTTTAAAAGATGAGTCTCTAAGGTTTAGGAAGACAAATATAATGGGAGATTCAGATGATATAAAAACAAAAGTATCAAAATATATTTTTAAAATATTCAACTCTCTGAGTGCAAGTCAAATGAATTTTCCAATAAATCATAGATAATTAAGTGCAATATAACAAGACTAACATAACAACTATCAATTTTGAAAATACAAAGTAATACAAATGTAATTTACAATGTAATTACCACTCTATAATACTTTAGATTACTTACAAACAAGTAATAATTTTATCATTAGTAACATCAGTAGTAACAGCACCAGTAATAGCCGTACTAAATGATCCCAAGCTCCCTATTTTTTCCCCTCTTTCAAGTTCAGCAGATGGCACCATATGGGAAATTTAAGTACCATAACTTGAATTTCATACATCTATACTACCTGGATTATAAAAAAGATTACTGTTAAGAGAAGTGACCATTTTGGTAATATACTAATTTGTATGGAGAAGGCACTAAATTCTTCATCAAGGGAAAGTTAAGGAGTGCTTTTTCCCCTTCTATCAAAACATCATGGAAACTTATCATTTTTTGGTCAATGAATCTAAGCACTTCTTTGATGACATCCCAATCAGTTCAGATTTTGAGGCATAAGGTTCAAACAGAGCCAGGAACAATTAAGCTAAAGACCAATACCATATCATTAGGTGGTGATTACCCTGCTGGGAGTGAACTGGTGCTCAGAAAAGCACCATGATCCATCAGATTTCCTTTCCAAACTTTCTGACTGCTTAATAAGCTTAATCCTTAAATTGTCTGCCATCATTCCTAACCCAGTTGCTTCTCATTCAGGAAAATTAAATTACTGTTCAATAAATATTTATTAAGTGCTGTCTATGTGAAGGAGTTAGCCTCTGGATAATAACAAAACTGAAAAGATTCCTGCCCTCAAGGACTTTCTATTACATTGCAAGGGAGAGAAAATGGCAGATACTGTTAGAAATACACTTGTAGGGATCACAGGACTTCCCAGGCAACATACTAGCCCTCAGGAGCATCCATGAGAGAGACCCATTCTCAGAAAAGAATGCAGACCCTCCCCCTCTCCCCTATATTATGAGAAACATGCTCTCTTTGAAGAAAGAACATTACTCTTTGTGTAGTCAGGAAAGGTCTCATTTTATTTTAGTCAATTATTCTACATTCCTAGGGAACAAGTCCCTCCTGAGAGGACAGTACATTTTCTTCTGATAAATGCCAGCATTAAATGTCCTGCTTTCAATTCAAATTTCTCGCCTGCCTCCCATTGGCCCACATTTTAGGGTTCACTGAATCCCACCCATTGATAATATCTTCTCATATTCCTCAATGGCTTGAATTGAAAAAATTGTGAGTTTGAAGATTCCAACCCAGGATATTGACAATGAAAGTCCCATCGTGATGAATCTAATTCTCATTCTTTGTGAATGAGATCTAGCCTGGCAGTCCTTTTATTTTATACAGGAGAAGGCCTTTTTAGAGCAAAGAAAAGTAGGAGATATGTTCATTTTTAGGTGCCAGCATCCTACACTGCCCTCTATAAGCAGTTTTTGTTTCTGGCATTAGCAATCAATATGGTTTCAAACCAGGTTTCATATAATTTCTGTGGAAACAAAATTCAATCATACCTTATAATACTAAAAAAGGGAACCAGCATTTATTTATTTTTAAAATTTTAAAAAGTTAATTTATTTGTTTTTAGTTTTCAACATTCACTTCTATAAGTTTTATATTTTCTCCCCCTCCTTTTCCTCATCTCTCCCCAAGATAGTATAGAATCTGATATAGGCTCTACACATACATTCCCATTAAGCATACTTTCACATTAATCATGTTGTATAGAAGAACCAGAATGAATATGAGGAGCCATGAGAAGGAAAACAAAACAAAACAAAACAAAAAATAAAATAGTCTGCTACATTTGACATTCAGACTCCATAGTACTTTCTTTGGATATGGATGGCATTTTTCATCATGAATGCTTTGGTCTCATGATTTTAGGTCCTTGCATTGCTGAGAAGTGCTAAGTCTATTAAAATCAGTTACTGTGTATAGTGTTGTTATTTGACTCAACATTAGTTCATACAAGTCTTTCCGGGTTTTTTCTGAAGTTTGCCTCTTCATAATTTTTATGACACAATAGTACTTCATTAATTCATATACCACAACTTGTTTAGCTATTCCTCAATTGATGGGCATCCCCTCCATTTCTAGTTCTTAGGTATCATAAAAAAAGAGCTGCTATAAATATTTTTAGGTTTGTGGGTCCTTTCCCCATTTTTATGATATCTTTGAGATACAGACTTAGAAGTAGTATTGCTGGGTATGTACATTTTTATGGTTCTTTGGGCATAGACAAATTGCTCTACAGAATGGTTAAATCAGCTCACAACTCCAGCAACAATTAAATTGTGTTCCAACTTCCCCACATCTTCTCCAGCATTTATCATTTTCCTGTTTTGTCATGTTAGCCAATCTAATAGGTATGATGTGGTACCTCAGGGTTGTTTTGATTTGATTCTCTCTAATCAATAGTGATTTAGAGCATTTTTTCACATGACCATAAACAGCTTTAATTTCTTCCTCTGAAAATTGCCTGTTTGTGTCCTTTGACCATTTATCAATTGGGGAATGAATTGTATTCTTGTGTATTTGACTCAGTTCTCTATATATTTTAGAAATGAGACCTTTATTAGAGATACTGGTTGTAAAAATTCTTTCCTAGTTTTCTGCTTCCATCCTAATCTTGGTTGCTGTGGTTTTGTTTGTACAAAAACTTTTCAATTTAATGTAATCAAAATTATCCATTTTACATTTCTTAACGTTCTTTATATCTTGCTTGGCCATAAATTCCTCCATTCTTCATAAATCTGACAGATACACTATTCCTTGCTTCCCTAATTTGTTTATATTATCAGCTTTTATATCTAAATCATGTACCCATTTGGACTTTATTTTGGTATATGGTGTCAGACTTTGGTCTATGCCCAGTTTCTGTCATACTATTTTCCAGTTTTCCCAGCAGTTTTTGTTAAATATTGAGTGATTATCCCAGAAGCTTGGTTTGAACAAGGATTTATTAAGTACTAATTAGGTAATTGGTACTATGTTAAGTACTTCATTTAGTACTCACAACAACACTGGGAGGTAAAGGTTATTCTTATCCCTGTTTTACAGTTGAGGAATCTGAGGCACAGAGAAATATTGAGTGACTTGTATGGGGTCACATACTTAGTGAGTGTCTGGGCTGAATTTGAATTTGGGTCTTCTTGACTCTGTACCTACTACTGGTGCTACAGAAAACAATGTGAGTGAGGGGAAGCACAAAAGAGAGAACATCCCAGTGCTACAGAAATACTTGAGAATATTCAGAGGTGAAATGAAATCTTATCCAATGGTGAAGAGAGAGATTATATTCACATACACACACTCACATATATATATATGTATATATACATATATACACACACATATATACACATATACATGTGTATACACACACACACACATACATATGGCTAATCCTTTTAAACCCAAAGTCGAAAGTCCATGGGCTTTTTGAAAGAACTGAGCATGACAATTGTGGTAATCTTTCATACCATGTAGAATCTTCATTAACTTGAACAATTCAATTGTACTTTTATTGTTATTCATTTCTACTTAAATTGACACAGTGTCTGACACATAGTAGGCACTTAATAAATGCTTTTCAACTAACAGAAAATTTAAGGAGAATGGCTTTCAAATTTTAACTTTGATCCTAGGGTGTTAAGGATGAAGAAAAGAAGAATATGTGTCTCAATAAACGGAAATAAACAATTTTTCCCCATTACCTTATCTAAGTCCTCCCCTGACTTCAGTTACTTTTCATTATGGGCAGGCATAGATGAGTTGTCAGTGTCTAGGAATTTGATAATTGCTTTGCACATTTAAGCTTTGTTCATATTTATATTTCATCCAGAGTTGTGCAACTAACCTGCATGAGACATAAGACGACACTTTTAAAAATCTTTTCATTGACACCAGAATACCTTTTTTCAAAAAATATTTTCAAAATATTGAAATTATTAATTTTTAGTCTTTTTCATTATTTCATTAGAACAGTGCCTAATATTTTTGGACACAAAAATCCTTGGTCATATCTTCATTAAACAGACACATGTTCACCTCCCCCCGCACACATTTTGAAAAACATTTTTATTTAAGTTTTTTAAATTTTATTTCAGACTCAAAGGGCACAACATAAATACAGAATAGAGAAAAGAAACAAAAATGTATCATATACTTAAATATTGGATCTTAAATACAAAGTAAGAAAGAGAAAAAAGTATGCCATATGCATAGCAGAACATAAGAGAGGATTCAAAATATGCAACAATAAATTTTCATTTCACAAAAGCCTATTTGATAAATAATACACATTGTATAGGGAATTGTCAAACTTTTCTCCCTTGTGAGTTTTCTTTTGTTCTCTGCTGTGCACTTTTTACTTTGTAATTTTTCCCTCTTCCTCTGTCCATCTACCAAAAAGGGTAGAATTATGTGTGGATATTGATATTGATATCTATTTATTTATTTATATCTATCTACCTATGTCTATATGTAGATATATTAACATATATCTACACATAGACATAAATATATATATACACACATATTTTTTTTTCTTGTTGCTCCTAACATTTTCTCCTTGAGCTGGATGTTTTGGAATTTGACTATGATATTGTAGGCTTCTTTGTGGAGGGACTATGATATTTATTGTACTATTGTATCAATATTCTTTTTCTGATTGTAGCTTTCAGGTAGTTCATTTATTCCTATGTTTTCTTGATCTGTTCTTTTTTGTATGAGATATATCACATTATCTTCTAATTTTTTTTTTCATTCTTTGTATGTTGCTTTATTATTTCTTGGTCTTATAACTTTACTGCCTTCCCCTTGCTCAGTTCTAGTTTTCAAGGAATGATTTTCTTCCTTAAGATTCTGAATCTCCTTTTCCTATTGGTTGATTTTCTTTTCTTAATGTTCTTTTTTGGATTGTTTTTCTTGGATTGTTCTTACTTTTAAAAATTTTTCCTCAGTCTCTCTCATTTGATATTTGAAGTCTTTAAAAAATTCTTCTATGAATTCTTTTTGGGCATGTGTAGTGCTATATTTACATTGCCCACGATCATGATAAAGACTGTGACTATAAGTATCATATGATGTTTGATTGCAAAATATACCAGATCCTCCAGATAGAGGATAGAACTGAAGGATTTATTTAGACATCAGAAATCCAAATCCCAAAACCAGTAAGCCACTTCCACCATAATACCAAAGATATTCAGAAGGAGTAATAACACTGAGATCCATGCCATCCTTTAGCCTTCTCACAAACCAATACAAGATCAATATTTACTCACATATCTCTCTATCTCCTTGCCCAAGCTCCCCTCTCCCCCACCATCTGCCTAGCTCTCACTGCCAGCATCTTGTGGGCTCTGCTTCCCTTCAGCAAATTCCTCCCACCACAGGCTCCATGTGAACACATTCAGCCTATTAGGGGGCAGAGTTTATTTTCATAGCAGAGGAGGTCTTCATACTCTCCCCTAGGTGTATTAAGAGGCAGGGAAGATCTTCAAATTCCCATTCCCATTCCAGCATGTGACCATTTGACATCACTCTTTGGTATAGGAGAGGTTTTGTTTTTTTTTTTTTTTTTTGCTTCAGTATTCTCCCCTGACGACAATTTTTAATTTGTTCTTTTTCTAGTTTTTTTAGTTGCATGCCCAATTCATCAATCTGCTTTTTCCTTTCTTTTACTGATGTAAGTAATTAGAGGTATCAAATTTCCCCTAAGTACCAATTTGACTTCATCTCATAAATTTTGGTATGTTGTCTGATTGTTGTCATTTTCTTTAATGAAAATTTTGATTATTTCTATGATTTCTTCTTTGACCCTGTAATGTTAATGGGAGTTGAAGATCTTCCCTGCCCATTAATAGTCCTCATGTGGAGTCCACAAGAGAAACTTGATGAGAGGAAGCTTGTTTTTCAGGAAGACCCACACCTTTGGTTACTTTGTAATTAGGCAGTTCGTCATGCAGGTTGTTATGCCCTCTGACCTTGAAGAAGTATATATATATCTGAGGTTAGCATTTTGCTTTGGGGCTTACTCTTGGGAAGAGTGTTCAAGTGAAGTAGCCAGATGAGACTCTGGGTAGCTGTTAAGGAGCCCCCTGGGTTTGAAAACCCAGATGTTGGTTCCTCTCTCTGCTAACTACATATGTATGTAATAGTTTGACAGTTTGTAAAGCCAAGCATGAGCAGCTTTCCAGAGGACTGCTGCTGTGAACAGCTTCAAGGTTCTGATTGCATAGTATAGTGAATTCTCTATTTATTCAGCAGTAAATTAAGGGAAAATATTCTCATAAATCAAAGTACAGCATTCACAATATTATGCATAACAACTTGTCACTAAAATGGACACATAGTTTTCACCAAAGTGGTCACATAGTTTTAAACAAAGTACATTCATTTAGTAACTCAATCTTTTAGTAAGTCTTTAATTCAATCAGAAAGTACAAAGGTCAAAGTTCACCACCCTAGGCCCCAGTAAATCATGATCTTCTCAGTTTGCATTAAACACCCAAGGAGAGGTCTTTTCATCTTGACTTGAGGCAAGCCCTCAGTTTTCCTGGTTCCTCTTCCATGGTCCCAGCTCCTGCCTGAATCTATCCATCTGTCACCTGAGTTCAAAGGCAGACAACTCTTAGTTCCTTGTCCAGCTCCTTGTTCAGTTCCTGTTCCATATCAAAGCTCACAGTGTCTAGTCTACCTCAAGTCCTTCACAGTTTCTATTCTTGGGAAGACAAAGCTTAACAAAGACATGATAACATTCTTGCACATTGCCAGCATCCTCATCAATTCATTTTCTGCCTGTGAAATCAACATACACCCAAAAACAAGGTCTGAGAAATCAACACAAATAATCAGTATAGTCCCACAGCCTCTGAAAATGTCAGTAGTACTCTATTCCAGGATTTCTGTAAACATAGAACAAGAAAATTCTCTTTCAGGGCTTCTGAACACCAGCAAAGTCTCAGGGCTTCTGTAACAACAGCAATGTCCTCTATCAACAGACACATCTGACAAAGCAACATCAAAACAGACAGACAAAATACCAGCACCACAGTCATGCTTTCTCCCAGTTTTCCTCTCTTCTCATTTTTCAGTTCTTATCAATTCTCTTCTCAGTTCTCTTCTCAGTTCTCACTTCTCACTTCTCCATTCTGCTACCACAAGTTCTGTTCTCCATTCTGTTCTCAATTCATAGCAGTTCTTAGAAGTTCTCAGGATCCTGGAAGCTCTCTCTCTCTCAGCAATTCTATCTCTCTAGCTTGGGCTTTTCCTTATATATAATATTAGCTCCTTCCTATTCTGCCCCTTCCTGTTACATCATCAACTTCGTCCCACTGTGGGATTCACAAGTTCTGGATCTTAATACTTGACTCAATTATGAACTTGAAACAAGGTGCTAACTACAAGGAGGAGGGAAGATCTTAAAATACCCATTACCATTACACAGTTGGATCTGTCTATTGATCTGTCACGTATGTATTATTTGGTCAGACAGTTAGAAGCACTATCTGTTGGTCTTTATGCTATTATTTCTGCTTGTAATTTCTATTTGTGTTTTCTCTGAAGTTCAAGATGCTGACTTTTTCCCTTGAACTAAGTAACTGATATATATGTTTGATTAAGGTAAGATTTTCAAGCTCTTCTGAGTTGCTTCCCTTTGGAAAATCAGATCAAAGAACTTGTGCTAGCAGCCCTCCTGTATGATGGTCCTATTGGTCTTACATTCCCCACAGCAGCTGCAAGTAGCATTCTTGTTACAGACCCACCACTTTTTTAGGATTAGATTATTTAATTTCCAAATAATTTTTATTCTCTCTTTCCAGTTCATTATTGAATATAATTTTTATTGCATTATGATCTGAAATGGATGATTTTTCTGTTTTTGCTTTTCTGTCTTTGGTTGTAAGGTTCGTATGCCCATGGTCAATTTTTGTGTAGTTACCATATACTTCTGATTAAAAGTATAGTCCTTTCTATTCCCATTCAATTTTCTCCAGAGACCTTTAATATCTAACTTTTCCAGAATTTTATTCATCTCCTTAACTTCTTTCTTTTTATTATTTTTTGGTTAGATTTATCTAGTTCTGAGAGGGGGAAGTTGAGGTCCCCCACAAGTATAGTTTTATTAATTATTTTCTTCTTAACTCATTCAACTTCCATTTAAAATATTTAGATGCCATACCATTTGGTGCAGATATGTTTAGTATTGATATGATTTCTTGGTCTATGATATTTTTATGCAAGATATAGTTTCCTTCTTTATCTTTTTAAAATTAGATCTGTTTTTGCTTTTGCTTTGTCTGAGATTATGATTGCTATCCCAGCTTTCTTTGCTTTAGTTGAAGCATAATAGATTCTGTTTCAGCCCCTTACCTTTACCCTCTATGTATTTCTCTGCTTCAGATATGTTCAGTTAGGATTCTGGTTTTTAATCCACTTTGATTTTTTTATAAGACAGAGCTAAATGAGGAAACTGGCAGAAGATTTCTGAGGGATATGTGATGAGGAGGAGGGTATAAGAGTGAGGACCTTCTCAGTGAATGTCCTCAATACATAAATTGTACGCATACATTTATATATATATATATATATATATATATATATATATATATATAGAGAGAGAGAGAGAGAGAGAGAGAGAGAGAGAGAGAGAGAGAGAAATGTAGAAAGATAGATGGATATGTCTTTCATGATGAAGGAGAAATGAAACATAATAAGCAATCTAGGGATATAGTAAAGGAGATGATCTTATCCACAAAAGCTGTTTTTTGTCCTTGGGTGGAGATACTCGAAGCTTTGTCTAAATGGTTATCTCAACCCTGCTGTATTAGATGAATTATCAATTATATCAATTAGAACAATTATAAAAGTATTTAGACACTGCCTTTTCTTTTCTTGAACACTAGATGTTTTCTCATTTTGACAACAAATCCTGTCACTTGAATGACAGACCTTTCTCCAAAACCTCCCTTTTTTCTTCAGCTAATGCTATTTTTCTCTATTGCTCTTTGTCCTGTGAAAGATATCATCTATCCTAAATTGCCTCAGAATTCTGCTAATTGACTGTGTACTCTAAATAGGCCTGAAAAATTGTAAAGAATAAAACAAAACAAAAACAAAATCTGTCCCCTAGGAAACTGAGGCTGGTATCAATAAGCAGTCCTTAGTACTTAACTCGCTAATAAATCTTTTTTTTTTTCTTTTCTGTTTGACTACTTGAATTATTTGACCTGATAGTCAGAGCATACAGCTTGAAGGTAAGATTCTCCCTGGGCTCTCCAGAAACCCAGGCTAAGAAATTTTCTAATAACCTCTAGTATTTTTCTTTGACCCTAAGGCATCATCTATGACTCAGAGGACATGCTTTCCATTTTTATTGAGGGCAAAAACAGGAATTTCTCCTTTATAAACTCTATCACAGTTATTTTTATTTTTAGAAACACCTAGTTCATAGACATGTAGGATCATGTTATCATTTATCTAGGGGTGAAATGATCATATAATAATAGATTTAGGTTTTAAAATAGTCTTATCAATCACAGAGTCCAATCCCCTCATATTAGAATTTAGAATCTGAAACACAAAGAAGTGAAGTGATTTATTCTAAGTCACATAGTAAGTGGTGAATCAGGATTTAAATACAGGCATACTGAATTTGAATTGAGGGATGTTCCCACTCTATTACACTAAAGACCAATTTCAGAGAGCACTGAGGAAAGAGAAGGCAAAGGATGATAGTGCTTGGGGAGGGCTAAAGCTGAATTTACTGTTGCCTGGGGGTTTGGGAGTAGTGTTGTTTCCTTTGAATGCAGTCTTCATTTTTGATCCTCTGATTTGTTTTGATATGAATTGCCCTTGTCTAGCATTAAGAATTGTGGGAGGGCTTGCAAGTATAGGTAATCTATAGGGTTCTTTTGGTTCTAACATTCTAGGATTGTTTTGAGTCTCAAAGTTTTATATGTTTTTAAGAGTCTCAAGTGAAAAGTTAACATCTGCAAAGTTAACACTAATAGCCCTCAACTAAAACTTAGAGATTAGTGGATCATAGATAGTTTCTATAAAGGGCCTTTGAAATAGGATAAGGATATCTTGGAAGGGAATATAAAAATAGTGGGATGCAAGGAGTTGGGGGAGCACTACTGAAAAACTTATGAGACTCCACACTTGAAGGAATCTTGGCATATAATATAGTGCCCTCACTTTACTGAAAAAGAAACTGAAGTCCATAACAGCTAAGTGACTTGGTCACAGTTAGTCTGGTAGTAAATTATACATCCGTGATTCAAATAAAACTCTACTCACTCCAAGTCTAATGTTCCTGACACTAGACCACAACTTCTACTTTGGCCACACTAATGATAAGTAATCAAAGGTAGACTTTTTCAAAGACAATCTGGCCATCACTGTGCAGATCGTTAATTTTTTGAAAACAACAACAAAATATGTAAGGCCATCAACAAAATCACTACCAAGGATTTATAGAGGGTAATTTTATGTATGGAGAATAGCCTAGTGAAAAACACACACACACACACACACACACACACACACTTATACGCACATATACATATACACACATATTTATGTATATATATACATGTACATACATATTTATGCATACACATATAGTAATATACAATGATTGCTTTCTGAGTGTAGCTGCATATATTAGTTTATTTCTGGTGCCTGATAACATCTACTGAATCTGCTTCATTTTCAAACAAAGTAGATACTATTATCCTCTTTTTCATTCAGTGTGCTATCCAACACAATTGGGTTCAACCAATGGTCCTTCTTGTCTTTCCACACTCTGATCCTTGAGTCCCAAACCATTGAAAGATTCTGCCCAAATCTTTTGTGAAGATCCTACTTGAAAGACCCTGTTTTACTTTCTTATTCCTTTATAGATCTTTTCTTCTTTCCTAAATTTTAAGACCTAAATAATGAGAGTAGATGTCTTTATGCACAATAGATGAATCATGATCAAAACCAGTCACAACAGTCGGCTTTACATAATTTCTGGGCAATCTATAGTCTTCTCATCATAGACCAGTATATCTCCTTGTTTTTTGGCATCTTTCACTGTATGAATGAACATATTTATGGCTTTTTTTGGTGTATAGGGACCCATAGAGGATATTACAGTCCCATGAATTTCTAATGCAAATTTGTATATATTTCTTTCAAAATTTGTCTACAACTTCATCACAGATGCTTTCATGCAAAAACAGTCATCTGGTATTTGTACATTTTTGGCCTACTATTCTCATAGCCACAAAAAGAGCTGAAGGAATACCTAAATTAAGATCTGCATCTTCAAAAGCAATAATAGCATCATTTCCTTCAGGTTTTACCAAAATTCTTCCAAACCTCTCCTGTACCATGCCTGCCACCTGTTGTCCCTCTTGGGTGCCTGTTGTGCTGATAGTACCACCACTGCCACATGTCATGGAATGGGTGCACTAGATAAGCTGTTGTCTTCCAAAACTTTCACAACTGTCTTTGTGACAGCTACACTAATAAGTGAAATTGTTGGTGCACTTTTCCAATGGTGAATATTTCTGCAAATTAAGCAATGGCATTATCCTAGCCATATGTAGCCATTGGGAAGTTGAATTTGGTGATGATTCTAATTTAGCCCAAAGGATTTCCATGTTCAATGAGTTCATGGGCAGGTCTTTCCGAAGAAAAGATGGGTCCTCCGATAATTTTTAACAAGTCAACAGCAGAGATACCCACATACTCTTGAAGTTCTCCAACAACTTCCATCCAGATTTTTCCTTACTCCAAAGTTATCAACTTTCCTAACATTTAGATGTTGTGTTACAAGTCTTTGCCAATCTTTCTTACTATTTCTCCTTGTTTAGGGGCTGAAATACTGCCCATATTATTGAAACTTCTTTGGCTTTCTCTAATGATTCTTCATAGTCTACCAGGCTGGCCTGTTGTACTCCTGCTATAGGCTTATTCTTAGCTGGACAGTAGTTTGTAACAACCTTATCTCTTCCATCCCAGGTCCCATCACACATCCTTTCATTTTCATTTACTGTGGAATTTTTGAAGATACTCTTCTTTCCTGAGTTTCCTTCTGGTTTTGTTCTTTTTTTTTCACTCTCCTGTTTATTTAAAAAATGCTTCAGTGGTCCTCTTTTCTTTCTTTTACATTTCTTTTTCTTTTCTTCATTTTGGGGGGAGTTGGAGTAAAATAATCAATAATCCCATTATCCCTCCCCAATTTTCTACCTAAATCTCTCAAAAATAAAGAGCAAAAAAAAACTCTTGTAATAATATTCAGTTACTCAAACCAATGACTGTGTTAGCTATATCCAAAAATGTATATTTCATTTTGCACTTTTGAGTAGATCACCTCTGTCAGGAGACAGTTAACTTGCTTCATCAATGATATTGAATTGTGCTATGTCATTTCATTTAACATAATTCTTAAGGATTCAAAAATTATTTCTCTTTACAATGTGGTTGTTTATTGTATTAATTGTTCTCTGGGTTCTGCTCACTTCACTTTAAATCAATGAATTCAAGTTTTCCTAGACTGCTTTGAAACAATCCTTTTTGTCATATGTTATGGCACAATAGTATGTGCATATATAATAAGTTATTTAATAATTACTTAACTGTTGGTACCTCCCTTTGTTCCTATTATTTGCTATAACGAAGAGAACTGATTTAAGGTATTCTATATTATAACTTATATAAAGCCCTTTCTCTCTTGTTCATGCCCCTAGGTAGAGGTCTACAAATGACATTGCTGGGTTAAAACATACACAGTGTTTAGTGACTTTTTTGTGTGTAGTTCTAAATTGTATGCCAGAGTAGTTGAACCAATTCACAACTCTACCAAGATATAATGAGTGTGATAGGTGATAGTCAATTCATTATCTGTCATTTTCTTCTTTTGTTGTCTTTGCCAATCTTATGGAACCTCATAATCTCTTATTCTTATAATTAGTGATTTTGAACTTTTTATATATACTATTAATAGCATATTTTTTTCTAAATAACCCTTTACATCCTTTAATAATTTTGATTTTGAGGGGCTCTTGTTCTTCTAATTTGATTCTTCTCCTTTCATACCTGAGATATAAGACCTTTATTGGAGAAAGTTGCTAATTTTAGATGCCTTTCCTCCCTACCCACTTTTTTTGTTATTTCCCTTGAGACTGTTGACTTTTTGTTTTCAAGATAACTTTCAGCACTGTTAATTTTAGCTTTGCAAGGCACTGAATAAGTAAATTAGTGTAGTATGCATTTTTTTATTCTTCTTAATTACTAACATAAAATTTCAGGCGTATTTGTCATAGAATTGTAGGATTTTATGCTGAAAGAGGCCTTAGCTCTAGACCACATCTAGAATCATGAATCATGATCAAAACCAGTCACAACAGTCGGCTTTACATAATTTCTGGGCAATCTATAGTCTTCTCATCATAGACCAGTATATCTCCTTGCTTTTTGGCATCTAGACCACAATGTCATATTACAAATGACCTGTTATTATGATTCTGGACCCTAAGAGAATGATCTGAGGTGAGAGTTGAAACCTAAAAAGTCATACTGAACTGCCAAATTCTAGCCAGGAGTGGGACAGACAGCAAGCATGATTCTTAATAGCTTATTATCCTTCTCTCCTCCCACACAGTCTTGGTCTGAGTCACCAAGTAACAAATTGTGGTGCTAGATGAGAAAGTAGAAGACAGCATCCTGGGTTTTTCTCATGACCTCGTACAACATGTCTTGATAGAGTAGTTGAACTTGGGTCAAAAAGTTTGCTTGACTCTGTCCTTTGTCATTGTCTGGGCCCAGTCCCTACTCCCTCTAGCTTTCTTGAGTAAGACTGCTTAAACCACATTCATTTTTTTTTAATGGCTAGCAGAGAATCTTTTACTATCTTCACATTACCTGTGAATTAACTTGTTTTTTTACCCATATGTGATGCCTCCTATATTATCTTAACAGTGAACAAAAATTTTCCCGGTTCTTAAATGATTCTTTAAATGTGTTGCTCAATATAATTATATTATGTATATAATCATATATATCCATACATCCATACATCCATATATATATATATATATATATATATATATATATATATACACACACATATATATACACACACACATACACCTGTTTATAGATATAGATATAGATATAGATATATAGATACATAGATATCTGAGGCAGGATTCTCCTGCTTTGCCCTGCTTGGATCTGGGTAGCAGTCTTGGATGGTGATTCTGGGGTGAGGAGTGCTGGTGTGGCAGTTTGTTGAGGCTGTGGAGAGAAAGTCCTCCTCACAGTTCTGAGGCAGGTGCCTGGAAAAAACTGTGACAATAGCAGCACAAAACCCTAGCAATTTGAGACACAGCACTCTCCACTCTGGAAGCAGAGTTCTACTATGGCAAAGAGCTCAAAAGTCAAATAATTTGCTGGCAAGATGAGCAAACAGAGGAAGCTCAATCAGTCTATAGAATCCTTTCTGGGGGACAAAGAGGATCAAACTATGGAACCAGAAGAAGACAACAAAGTCAAAACTTCTGCATCAAAAGCCTCAAAGGAAAATATCAACTGGCCACAGGCCATAGAGGAGCTAAAAAAAAGATTTTGAAAATCAAGTAAGAAAAGTAGAGGAAAAATTGGGAAAAGAAATGAGAATGATACAAGAAAATCATGAAAGGCAAGTCAACAGCCTGACTGAAGAAAATAATACCTTTAAAAAAAGACTTACCAAATGGAAAAAGAGGTTCAAGAAAGGTAATGAGAAGAATGACTTAAAAAGCAGCATTGGTCAGATGGAAAAGGAATTTTAAAAAACTCACTGAAGAGAATAATTCCTTCAAAATTAGATTGAAGCAAATGTAAGCTGATGCCTTTATGAGAAGTCAAGATACTATAAAACAAATCCAAATGAAAGAAAAAATAGAAGGGAACATGAAATATCCCATTGGAAAAACCACTGACCTGGAAAATAGATCCAGGAGAGATAATTTAAAAATTATTGGACCACCTGAAAGTCATGATAAAAAAAATAGCCTTGACAACATCTTTCAAGAAATTTTCAAGGAAGACTCCTCTGGTTTTCTAAAACCCAAGGGTAAAATAGAAACTGAAAGAATGCACCAATCACCTCTTGAAAAAGATCCCCAAAAGAAAACTCCTAGGAATATTATAACCAAATTCCAGAGTTAGGTCAAGAAGAAAATATCTACAAGCAGTCAGGAAGAAATAATTTGAGTACTGTAGAAACACAACCTGGATTACATAAGATTTAGCAGCTTCTACATTAAGGGATAGAAGGGCTTCAAATATGATATTCTAGAGATCAAAAGAGCTAGGATTAAAACCAAGAATCACTTGCCCAGCAAAATGGAGAATAATACTTCATGGGAAAATATGGACATTCAATGAAATAGAGTATGTTCAAGCATTCTTGATGAAAATACCAGAGCTGAAAAGAAAATTTGACTTTCAAATATAAGAGTACAGAGAAGCATGAGAAAGTAAATGGAAAAGAAATCATAAGGAACTTATTTAAGATGATCTATTTGCATTCCTACATGGAAAAATGATAATTATAACTCATAAGACTTTTCTGAGGATGACGATAGATGAAGGAGATATATATGTACATGTGTGTATACATACATATATGTATGTATATGAGGATATATATGTGTGTATGTGTGTGTGTATATGTGTGTATATGTATACATAGACAGAGGGTACAGGATGAGTTGAATATGAAGGGACAGTATCTAAAAAATAAAGAGGTGAGAGAGGAATGCATTGGGAGAAGGAGAAAGGGAGAGATAGAATAAGGGGAATTATCTCACATAAAAGAGGCAAGAGGAAACTGTTACAATGGAGGGGAAGAATGTAAAGGTGAAAGGGAATGAGTCAACCTTACTCTCATTCGATTTGGCTGAAGGAGGGAATAGCATACACATTCAGCTGGGTATTTTACCCTACAGGAAAGTCAGGGTGAAGGGGATAAGAGGGGGGATGATAGAAGGGAGGGCAGAATGGGTGACAGGGTAGTTAGAAGCAAACACTTTTGAAAAGGGACAGTGTCAAAGGAGAAAATAGAACAAGTGTGGGGTGGGATAGGATGGAAGGAATTATAGTTAGTCTTTCACAATATAACTACTATGGAAATGTTTTGCATAACTACACATGTACTACCTATATTGAATTGCTTGTCTTCCTAGTAGGGGTGGGTGATGAAGGAAGAAGGGAAAGAATCTGGAAATCACAGTTTTAAAAACATATGTTAAAAATTGTTTTTTAAATGCAACCAGGAAATAAGATATACAGGCAGTAGGGTATAGAAATCCATCTTGCAATACAAGAAAGTAAGGGGGGAATGGGGGAGGACATAAGAGAGAACAGATAGGGGGAAAGGCTGTTCAGTTTGCTTGCTATATTGGGGTGGGGAGTAGGGGAGAGATGAGGAGAAAATTTGTAATTTAAAATCTTGTGGAAGTGAATGTTGAAAACTAAAAAAAAAAATGAATAAATCTATTTAAAAAGCTAAAAAAAAAGATATTCCTGTGTCTCTCCTTCACCTCATCTGCCCCTCTCAACTCTTCTTTATGCTCCTAGGACAGGCAAGTAAGAATAAAGTTCATAAAGCTGCTATTACGAGGGTGCCCAGAAATAGGTATAGAGCTGAGAAATACAGAAATCTTGGGATGTGCAGGGATGGGGAATATGGAGACAAACTCTTTAAAAATCACTATCTAACTGTGACTTAGTTCAATGCATTAAAATACTTACCAAATTCACTTCTATTTCAATCTTCTCCTGTCTTTCAATAGTATGTTCTCCACTGATTCTGTTTGGCTTCCCCTTTTGATAAAATGTGAGATAGCAGTATTTAGAATCTTATAGTTAATACAAACATATTAATAACACATAGATAATCCAATACCTAAAAGAAACTTACTAGTTTTTTTTCATCTTTTTCTTTTGGTTAGTCTGGAAAAATCCTTCATTATCCTGACTTTTCACTGATAAATGGTGTTTTTAATCTGTCTTTAAAAGTTGAACTTCCAGAGTTAAACTTGAAAAAGGAGAAGAAAACAACTGAAAATCTTCCATATGAGCTTCTTGCTGGTCCCAGCTTGGTCATGAAGCACACTTTTATTGCGCTTGTTTTTGAGCCCCTGCAGGTTTTATGACATGTAAGCACAGCACAGTAACACAAGATGACTTCATTCCCTTTGAAGAAGCCTCTGGATATGCTTTATAGCTGAAGGATTGGTTCATGTGTCATTTGCTCTCCTTTAGAGTCTCTGAATTTTTTTTTAACTTTCTTTCCCAAGACTTCCTGAGTAAGAGCAGAATGGTGATATTAGTATAATTTGTGTTTGGTCTGTTTGACACAAAGCTAGAGAGAAAATGCTTGAATTTCCTTCTATACTTCATGAGCTCACCCTCAGATAAAAGAGGGATAAAATCAATTTCCTTACAAAAATCAAATAACCACTGAGAGTGAGATCATCTTGAATCACAGTATAGGTGACCATGCTACCAGTTTTAAATTGGTCCTGGTGGACCATGGAAATATTAAATCTAAAGGATAGAGTGTTGGTGGTATAAATTACAAATGTTTATTCCCTAGATTTTCAGTGGGAGAAACAGGTTGACAGGAATGTTTGTTGTCTCATTTTTTGGTTCAAATTGTTGTCTCCTGTTCATTTAATGAGATACAGAATTGTCTGATACCAGGGGATAATAAGCAATATTTTCTCCAGGTTTGTAAGAGATAAATAGAAGGAACTTCATTTATAGGTGCAAACTACAATTAAAGTCTTCCTCTAATGGGTTCATTTGAGGTGATTATGGATGAATTAATGAATCAATCAACAGGTAATGTTTTAGAACCTAGAAATGCCAGACACTCTTTTAGATGTTGGAGAACCAAATTAGGTAGATGAAATAATCTCCTTCCTCAAGGTTCTTGCATGCCAAAATGTACAAAACCAAAAATAAGTAGACACAAATTACATACAAATTAAATACAATTTCAGGGAGGTGCTAGGAGTCTGGTGTGTGTGTGTGTGTGTGTGTGTGTGTGTGTGTGTGTGTGTGTGTGTAGTCAGGAGAGGCCTCCTGTAAAAGTACAAAAGGAATGCTAAAAGGTGGCAATGAGGAGGTAATACATACAGGACATGGGGGATAGAGCTGCATAACAGAAGTGATACCATGTGTGAGGGACACTAAAAGCAATTTGTCTCTTCTACAGAAAACGGAAAGAGGAGATGTGCAATATAACTGGAAAGGTAGTTTGGAGCCATATTGTGAAGTCTTTAAATGTTCAACAGAAGAATTTATATTTGATTCTAGCAGTGTTAGGAAGCCCCTGGAGTTTCTTAAGTGACAAGATCATACACATATTTCAGGACTGTCATTTCAGTAGGTATGTAGAGTATGGATTGAAGAAGAGAGAAAGTGGATTCAGGACATCCAATTAGGAGCCCAGAGTAATTGCATCTTTTGTATGAATCCAACTTAGTTATAACACATCATTTTTAGATGAATTGTTTTCATACATTTGATGGGTTTAAGTTTTAAAAACTTAAGCAGTATTCGGTAATGATATTGTCCTATAATTCTCTCTTTGCTTTATCTGTTCTTGGTTTAAGTATTAGAACTATATTTGTCTCATAAAGGAGATCAAAATGGGTTTCCACACCTTATCTGAGGGAACAATTTGTATAGTATTGATATTAATTTTTATTTAATATTTTGATAAAATTATCTTGTAAATCCATCAGTACTAGGAATTTTTCTTTTGGTTGTTCTTTTTTTTATCTATAATTCTCTTTCATTTTTATGATTTTGGATTATTCATATTATGTTATATTTTATATATTTTTTATATTTTTAGGGACAGGACTATTTCTTTTGTTTCCTCAACTTTATTAGCATATAGCTTTTTATACTGGATCCTGATAAGTACTTTTCTTTTTGGTTTTGTGGTATTTGTCATCTCATTTACTTGTTACTTTTGTTGACTTGATTTTCTGTCTTATTCTCTTTATTCAAGCAGGCTAAAGGTTTATTGATTTTATAAAATTATATCCATTTAATCTATTTTTACTCTAGTTTTCAATTATTTTTGCTTTTACTTATTGAGTTTCTAATTTTAAAAAAAAGTATATTCAATTCAGTAATCTTTTCCCTTTTTAATCCATGTTTTAGTGATCTATTCATCACTCCTGGAGGACGGCTCTAGCTGCCTTACAGAAATTTTGGTTTATGCTTCCTTCACTATCATTGTCTTTTACATAAAACCTATGCTCATTATTTCTATATTTTCTTCTTTGATCTTTTAATAATTTATATTTTTAATGATTGATTTTCTAATTATTTCTTTGTCCTTCTTCTTGTGCTCCCTGATCTGATTATCTTTTTTCTTTTGTTGTAGTCTATAAAATATTTCTGTCCTTTTACATTTATTTGCAATATCTCTGTGCCACATTGCATGGACATTTTTTTTTTTTGAAAAATATATAAAATTTCAGTGGTCTACTTCAGAAGATTCCATTATGATTTTAACTAATTTTTCCAAAATATGTTCAATTCTTAATTTTCTTTTTTTCTGTCTTTACATCATTTTTTTCAACTCTGAAAAAGGAACATTGGAAACTCCCATTATTGTGCAAATTTATTTGACTTCTCTGATTCCATTTATTTCCCTTTAGTATTTAGATTTAGGGTTATTTGGAAAATTAACATTATGTAATTTCCTTGGATGTATCTATTGTGAATGTTTGTTCTTGTTTTTTTTGGATAACAACATTATAACACTTTATTTTCTTTTCCTATGCAATCTACACAGGCTAAATTTTGTAGCAACCTCTCAGTTTTATTCACTTTATTTGTTTTCTGCTTTTTAGATGTATTTCTTGCAAATAACAGATTTGGGGGCACCTCAATTTTAGTAGCATTTCATTTTATATAAATATGTTAAATCATTAGGCTATTACCTTGTTGGGACTTCTTATTTTCTTTTCCTGTGGAAGTGGGTATAAGTTTTCTTTGCTCTATATCTAGAGTATAATTTCTTTCTCTTTTCCTCCTTCCCTTCTTCCATCTTTCCTCCCTGTCTGCGTCTCTCCCTCCCTCCTCTCTCTCTCTTTCTCTTTCTCTCTCTCTCTTTCTCTGTCTGTCTCTCTGTCTCTCTCTGTCTCTCCCTCTCTCTCTCCATTCCTCTCTCCTTCCCTCCCTTCCTCTGTTAGTAGGGACTATAAAAGTCTAGTCATCCATCTTGATAATCATTCTAGTAATCTTTTAGAAAAGATAAAATGATATGGACTTGATGATTATAGGGTAGACACAAAAATCAATCATTAATGGTTTCATGTCAACTTAGAAAGAGATCTCTAGTAGTGTCTTAGAATTTTATGCTTGGTATTGTGTTGTATAAAGTTTGTATCAATGACTTGGAAATAGGAGCATAAGACATTCTAATCATTACCTAGGTAGGAGAACTAAGTGTCAATACCTAGTGCACACACAATTGTTCGTGTGTGTGTGTGTGTGTGTGTGTGTTTTTATTTGTGTATGTATATATGCACAGTAACTTTAGAACATTTGGCTGAGTCTAGTAAGATTAATTTTAGAAATAGTGTAAACTACCCCACTTGAGTTAGAATTACATTGAACATAAGAACAGGGAGATATGGAAAAATTGTTATTTGTCTGAAAAGACAAAGATCTTAGTTGAATACAAGTTTTTATAAAGCAATACTATGACTTGGAAGCATTTTCTTACCAAAAAAAGAGCTAATTTGGTCTTAAGCTTCATTAAGAAAGGCATAATGTTCATAAGAGGGGAGATATCAACTGATTAGACATATGAAATATTGTCTCCAGTGGATGCCACATTTTTGGAAGCACTTTGTTAAGGAGAAGGGAATCCCAAGAGGGTGAGGACTTAGAAATCATCATATGAAAATTGATTGAAGAACCTAAAAATGTTTGACTGGGGGAGGTGGTGAATGACTCAGGGAACACTTGTTAGTTGTCTTCAAGTGTTTAAAGAACTATATTCTGGAAAAGAGAATAGACTGTCCCACACAGACAGAATCAGTATTACAGGGAGAAATGTTAAAGATGGAAATTTAGGATTTAAGAAACTTTTCTAATGATTTCAGCTGTTCAAAATTGGAAAGGTATACTTCTGGAATTAGTGAATTTCCTTCACTTAAGGATTAGTTGACTACTTGCTTCTTATATCATAGAATTTTTAATTAGGTAACATTTAGACTAGATAGCCCCAAGTTCTTATCTAATTCCATAACTGGGATTTTTGTGATACTATGTGAAGAGCACAATACCAGAACAAAAGAAATTTGGTTACTAAGGTTTTAGTAGCCCCTAAAGAACCTTGATGCTGCTGATGAAAATTTTTCTTTATTTAATCTCTGCATTTCCAAATGGCAGAATTTTAATGACTTTTATATTTTAGTCAACTTTACTATCCTTTGAGTGGTAATTTTCAGTCGTTCACAGGCCTCAAATGAAATGGCTCCCCCAGGCCTGATAATCCTAAAATCCATGTACTATTTGTAAAGCTAGTAACATTATGTTTTATTCTAATTTTTTCCTAACTGTAGTTATAACATCATAATGTCTAGCTCAGACCCTGTGAAGTTTATTCTCCACATTGGAGAAATGGTATAAAGTTATAAAAGTCTAAAGCTCCAAAAGTATCATTTAAAAGTTTATATAAAAGCACAATAACTCACTTTATGTAATACTTTCAATTTTTAAAAGTAATTTCTATGCAGTGGATAGAATGTCTGGGCTAGAGTCAAAATGACTGAAATTTGTGGGTTTGAATATGGTCTCAAAAACATACTAGCAATTTGCTGAATCCTTTTTGCCTCAGTTTCTTCTTCTGTAAAATGTGCTGGAAAAGGAAATAGCAAACCATTGCAGTATCTTTGCCAAAGAACTGGACACAACTGAAAAACAACTGAACAATAAGAAAAGTTAATTAATGTTGTCTCCATTTTACAGATAAGGAAACTGAGGCTCCACAATATTAATTGCTGGTCTCATCACCCAGTCAATGTCAAAGAAAGGATTATGATTCATGGTTCTTGCAGGGTGGAGCCAAGATGGTGGCATAGGAGCAGAATGAAACTGCAGCTCCAACACAGCCACATCAAATACCCAAAAAATATGACTCTAAACAAATTCTAAGGCTCTAAAACACACAGAGATATATTTCCTGCTGAAAGCAGCTCAGCTCAAAGTGACCATTTCAACTCTGAGAGCAGAAACCAACCCAGCCTGAAACAGCGGTTTTTGCCCTGGGGGCACCTGGACAAGCCCCTCCGCGGCTAGAGCTTCAGGAGAGTGAATCTGCAACAGCTGTGGCAGCATTGAGAATTAGCCAGTCATAAGAAAAAAGGACTCAGGTTAGTGGAACTTGGCTAAAAACTGGGGAAGAAAAGCGGGTCTGGCCAAGCCGCCTCCAGGGCAAAGAAGCAGAAAGGGGAGGTTCTGCACCCACCTCCACATTGCCCCTTCAGAGCTCCCAGCCTGCAGACAGCAGGTGGGCCTAGCGATTGTTCAGAGGCCAAGTGCTCTTGCATTGAGCAACCTGGATCAGGATCACGGTCTTGGGTGGTGGTCCTGAGGTTTGTTTTTTCAGTGAGCCAGAGTTGGGAAGGTTCCCAGCAGCCTCCTAAAAGCCCCGGCAGCTGGGAAAACCACAGTGATTTGGGACAGAGCTGTTCCCTCTGGAAGCAGAGCTCCACAGAACTAAAAAGAAACAAAAACACAAAAAAACAAAAAACATTGAATGGCAACCATGAATAAGCATAGGAAGCAAAGTAAGAACAGAAACCAAACTCTAGATTCCTTCTTTGGGGAAAAGAAGGAACAAAGCAGGGAAAGGGAGGAAGACAATGCAGTCAGAACTCCCACCCCAAAAGCTTCCAAGAAACATGAACATTGCCAAAAAGTTAGAGATCAGCTGAAGAAAGATTTTGAAAACTAAATGAGAGAAGTGGAAGAAAAATTGGGAAGAAAAATAAGAATGATGCAAGAAAATCATGAAAAGAGAGTCAACAACCCGAATGAAGAAATTAACACCTTA